>VWZK01018242.1:425940-513740 GCA_013396935.1 Baryphthengus martii | reverse complement strand
AAAATAAATATATATATATATATATATATGTAAATGGGAACTGGTGGCTGTAGGTAGGAAAACAGCCTCTTGAATTTCTTAAATTATACTTTATTAATGATAGGTACCATGACGACAGTTAAGGTTAATCCTGGAGTGATATCTCTGGGATTTAGCACCTTGTACCTTCAGACTCAAACTTCCAGGAAAACCTATCAAAAACATAGTGAAAATAATCTCTTAAATCATTCTACTGTAGACATGGGAAATTCCCATCAATTTTCTGGATTTACACCAAAGTAGAGAATTCAACACAAAGCTTTCTCTTTAAGATTCACAAAATAGTTTATAGATGCTTTATTTGCATATATATTTGTATTGTAGTGAATAATTTAGAATAGAACAGAGGGTATATGTGTTTTAATTTCAGCATGTGGAATTTTCATCTTCTGGCTGTGACATACCGGTATTTTCAGGTTAAAAGAAAGAAGGCTTCACAGAACCTTTTGCTCAGCATATGCAACATTTAACTGCCAACACATTTTTCTAAAATAGCCGATTATCGATAGCACAACTCATTTTTCTTTTCTCTCTTAATTGCTCCTTTTCTGTGATTGCAGTTTGTGAATGCACAGCGTGTTCTGCAACATTTTTGTATTTGCTGCAGTGAAAAGGATATTGGTTTTGTCTATTGCGTTTGAACTTTTTCAGGGTATATTTTTCTAGTTTTCCATGGGTTTTAAATACCTAATTACTGCTACTTTTAGAGGAAGCTATCTCTGTACGTTAGTATGAAAATGTAGAGCCTGTTACGGTACCATATGGGAGGTTTTTGATGACTTAATTATAGGAACCAGTGTACCATTGAACTTGATGGTCTTGCAGAGTTTTTCTTGTAAACCATGATTTTCAAGGTTTATAAATCCGCTGTTATTGTATACATGCTGCAAGCTTAGACAGGTTCTCTGTTTTCCAGAATGATAAATTGGAGAAACCCTGTTTGAACTGCTGAACAACAGGCTTGCAGTCACCTCACATGCCATTTTAGTTTTCAAAGATTCATGTAAAGCAAGACAGTGAATGTCACTCAAAACAGATTCTGCCAACAAATCCCATCTTCACTGAAATTCCCGGGCTTGACTGAGTGTGCTTCTCAGCATGAGGGGCAGTGGTAGGGTGGCACTTTAGACAGCACAGAACAAAAGCCAAGGGTGGAATAAGCAGCTTTAAGCTGCTTTTGAGCTTCCCAAATGATTAGCTGTTCTATGGACTAGAAATTGCCCAAACATAAACTGTAGTTCAAGAGGCATATTTAAATTTGGGCAGCTTACACAAATAAACATTGCAGCCCTATTCTTGATGTGGGTCTCCTCCTCAACCCTTCCACTTGTATTCTGGCATTTAGAAAAGTGCTCCTAATGTTTAGAGAACCCAACACACTGCCTGGAGAGGAATTAACCACTTCAATCTAAACAGGATTGCGATCCTACACGTTTGCAAGCGTGTGTACAGCAGGACCATCAAGATACTAGTATTATGACCAGGAAAGGCATGGCAGTTTGTTCTCAGAAATAACCAAAGGCCCCTAAATTCAGAGAAGGAAGCTGAGTTCCCAAGGGAAGAAATGTTGCCTTTAAAACTGTCTTGGGAATAGCTGAAGCAACGGGGTTTGAAACAATAAATCACAGCTCTGCTCTGATGTTCTAGGGCAAACTGTTACCCCAACTCATGGTGTCTGTGAAACCCCATGTATAGGGCAAATGCCCTCATCCACTTGCTGAGTGACACCGTCATCTCCCAGTCTCTTGAAGGACAACTGCTTGCTAGGGAGAACGCCTGAGTCTGCCGGTCCTCACGTGAGGTTCTGAGGAGAGCTGTGCACCCCTCTGATCCCCTCAACCAGCACACTCTTCACCAGCTGCTAGGCTGAGGCTCAGCCCTGCTCCCCGTTACACAGCTGAGCAATGCCAGCATTTTGCGTTTTTTTACCTTACCATGTGGTGCCTGAGACTCATGAGATTGAAAACTCAGGAATATGATATTAGCTTGTGGGTCAGGTTATGGTTATCTTTATGGTTAAGAACTTCTCTTTTAAAGGATATTTACCCAACAAGATGGTATATACAAAGTCACTCAAAATTCCATTAAAAATATATATATAAAACCATCACATTTGGAAAAAACTCTGCCTCACGGTTTCAATAAAAATTTCCATAACTGAAAAATAAATAATTTTTGAACAGCTGTGTTGGAATAGTGCCTTCTTTGTCCCCTTGATTCAAAGTACTACTGAAAACATATCAAAAGGATATACTGACTGAAGCATTGCTGTTTCTGACAGACTCATGATATCTGTCATAAAGAAACTCGTAACAAATTTTGGAATTTTTTATTTACTTATGATTTTACCAAACTTTTTTTCCCCCATAATTTTACTGATTCAAGTGAGAAGAGAATGACATGATATAGTTTTAAAGAAATGCAAATCAACTTAAGTAATTTATCACTGAAGTTTATATCTCCTGTTATACATTGCCAGATTTCAGCTTTCTCTCATAATTGTCATCTAAAAATAATACATAATATTCTACTATACTCATTAATTGGGTTTTAAACCTTTTAGAAGGATGTGACTATCAGTGCTTCTATTTTATAGACAGGAAAATGAAGGCAAGGAGAGGTAGAGCATCTTGTTCTGAAACAACAAGGGACAAACTCCTATCAATCACCTATATTACATTTACTAGGCCAGTGTTGCTTACACTTTCTGGCTCTGTGGGATATACACAGCTACACATCCATGGTCTTACCCTTGTGATTAACCATGTCTAAAAATGATGTAACTTGCTGCATGAGCAACCCATCGTGCAGATTTTGCTAAATCTTTGTCTGCTTTCTGAGAGAGATTGCGGGAAGAAACTGCTCTGGGAGTAAATAAAAAATACCAACCATTTGTGTAACTCTAAAGTACTTGGGACTTTAAGAAAGAACAAAAGGCCACCTAACTTCAGCACTTTAAAAGCTGAATATTAAAATGTTCAAGTATAAAAACCTGAAGATGAGAGGGTCCTTTATAAGAACCCAGGAACAAGAGCTGGTCTTGTAGACTGTACCAACTGTGCTGTAAAGGACCTGAAAGCTGTTGGGTGAATTAAGGATGAAGCATGTTCCAGTCCTGTTCTGAACACCCCAAAGGGCTGCTTTGTCGTGAACGCTGAATGTCTTTGCTGTTGCGGCTTTCCATCTGACACTTCACGTTATGTCAGAGCAGGTTTTTTTTTTGTATTTAATATATTGGTGACTATGTGTTTTAATGAAGGTGCCCTGTATTCCAGAGCTAGCAAATGCACGATGTGTTGCTGCGGTCGCCAAGATAAGTAGTAATTTTTAAATAAACAGCAGTATAAACAGTTACATAAAACTCATGTAAATTGCTGGCACATAATTTTAGACTGGCTTAAGTTATGTAACTCACTTGTGGCCAAGTTGGGGTTTTTTAATACTCGATTCATGCACTTCAGAATAAAGGGAGAAGTTTATTTTCACCTGTTTCTTTTCCATTCGCTATCTTTCTGTTATACTGAGCATGCCTTAAACAGCTTATCAGAGAGATTGACGGACAAGAGACAAAGAGAAGGCACAAATTGCCTCCCGATCCTGGCGTAGATTCATTCAGGAAAGCACCTTCTCCTGAGTCAAGTAAACAGACGGAGCCACAGTAGAATTTGTCACTTCTCTTGGCATTTGTTTTTGCTTGCACTTAAATTACTCACTGAATTGCTGAGTAGATTAATTAGTCTGAGGGGCATCACTTCTAGTGCAAAGTTGATGTGATCTACAGAATAGCCTACTGAACTGGGATTCTGAGGTTTATTCTTGCATTTGCTACTGACTTGCTGTGGGGCCTTGGGCAAACCATTATGCCACTCTGGCTTTTAAAAAGCAGCAAAGATTCTCTCCCCTTCCCCTACTCCCATGTCCAGGGCGTAGGCTGAAGGACACTGTGATCTTAGCCTGTGTTTCCAAGGGCCTCTGAATAACTGCATTGTTCAATAGCTTCCTTTGAAATGTAAAACTGGAAGAGAGCACTAACACCAGAAACCACTTCACACCATCTTTTTCTGCCTGCTGCTCTTTATGAAATAATTTTAATAATTTACACTCATCGTGTCTTAGCAGATTGATTTAAGGATATTGAACGCTGCCATTTCTGTCAATAAAATCAGGATGAAAGTACCTAAGCAATAACACAAGCGAAGAGAATTGAACACTAGTGAAAAGCAGGAATCATTTGTTGGTGTAGACAGCATCACCAGCTCAGAGAGAGAACATTGTTTGCAGTATTTGGTCAGCTCCTCCCAGCTGCCTTGAACTGTTCTTTCCAGCTTGATTTAAGAAAGGAACTCAGTTTTGGCAGATTTAGGTTCAGGCTCTGTTCATGCCTCTCTCATATTTGGAAATTCTCCAAAGAATGATAGGAGAAAGACAAGTCATACCAGCTGTAGGGAGTACTGACAGAGATCCCAGCATAGTGCTTCCATTAGGAAAAACCCAAACGTTTGGCACCGAAGAGTTTGTATTTGTTCCCATGGATTTGTTTTTTTTGCACAAAGAGTATAATCCATCCATAAAGGCATGCTAACTGGGAACATCTAGCACTGGCTGCATTCTGCTCAACAAGAGTGTAGACAGGGCCAATATGATACAAGCCCCAGCACTTACAAAAGGGATAGGTGAACTTTCCACTTGTTTGTTAGCTTAGGAACTCTGACTGGGATTTTCTAGAATGCCTAAGGCACTTGGGCATATTGCTGTGCAAACAGTGAAGTTAAAACAGTGCAGTCGTGGCCTGGGACTAGGATTTCTAGGTACTACTTAAATTAAAACTTGAGCTCCTAACTGCTCTAAGTACTGCTGTTCATTATTGTGAACCTTATTTCAGTTATTTCTATAAACTTATTCAAGTCTCTTTGTATTGGGTCGGTAGAAACGTTAATAAGGCTGAAGAGGAATGAAAAAGATGCAAACAAACCACACTGTATCCACCTGAAGCAAATAAAGCACTTCTGTATTTTAGCGTGAAGAGCTGTGGGTGGGTTTAAGGGCCTCTCATCAGAACACCAGTCAGAATGGTACCAAGAAGAGCATTCCTAGACTATTCCTAGAGAGCACATCTTCATTTGAAAATTCCATGGCTATAAATCTTCAAGATACTCATTTCAGAGGATTTTTTTAATAATCAAATACTTTATTTGCAGTAAAACTTCTTCCCAAACTACTGTGGGTTCCTTTACCTTTTTATACCAGCTAATAACAGCCAATGATGTCAAATGATATTTCTTGTGGCCCTGTTTCTGGATGTTCCTTTGACTTGGACCAGAATACTGAAATTTATGTCTTGATGCTTAAGGGAAGCATTATGACAGCAAGCTGGGTGCCAGAGACACACCTTTGCTTGGTCGTGGTTTCAACAGTTCATCTGATGGCAAATCTACATTATATAAACAGTCTATAAGATACACACTTTTTTTTGGTATTGTGATAAAATTCTCACCAAGATAAAATAAGAAAAAATATCTTTTTTTTTTTTCTCAAGTGTTTAATTAGTATTTTCTAAGTACTAATAATTCTTTATGTGTCTGTAATAATGTCAGCTGTTCCAGTACAAGAAAGAACTTTTTTCCTTTCTGTTAGTGAAAATGACATTTCTTACTAACATTTTATAAATAATGAAGAAAATGTGCCATGTGGGTGCATATTGCCTTCCAGTGTGGGCCAGTGGTTAAAAAGCTACAATGGATTGTAATAAGAGCCAAGATCTGTGTCTCAGCCCTCCAATGACAAACACATCCCACTCTGGCTGTGGAAAGAAAAGTGGGAGAAAATACGTGTTAGAATTGTGAAAAGGGATTGGAGAATAAATGGAGTTCTTATGCAAAAGTTTCATGTCCTAGAAAGGTAATCAGAGGCTGGGCTCCAATTCTGCAGATTTCTACTCCCAGTGGGTACATTTTACCCATTGAATCTGTGTAACCAAAGCCAGTGGGGAAGCTTATGAAAGAAAGGACTACTCATTTGTGTGAAGAATGCATGGGTTAGGCTCAGCTTCTTCCCAAAATATAATCCATTAAGATCTAATTCATAATGAGCAGTTGGGAAAATGCAAACCAAAAAGTAATCTATCACAAAGTACGAGACAAACCAGAACGCTCCAGAGCACTGCTAACGAAGAAAGGAAATACGCAAATGCTAATTCAAGTAATCTGTTGAATGGGATTCCACTGCTTTTTCTCTCCTTCTCCTGTAATATATTTTTAAAGAGAGACTTACCTGCATAGATGTTAATTAATTATATTAAAGGTTTTTATTTCTTTATAAACTAATTCCTACAGTAACTTTCACCTTTTGAATAAAGAGCTTTCACCTTTTGGTAGCACTGCGGCCAGGTTTTTCAGGCAAAACTGCCTTGAATTGGGGCATTTTAACTTATTTTATTGTCAATTAACACAGATTTCTAATCACTCATTCAGAGTGAGAAGAAAGAAAACATAAACAATTAAACAGTCATTCAGATGAACACCTTTCCACTGCCTTTCCCAGGCTCAACTTCAACTAAACACCTATTCTCCCCCTCTCCTTGCCCTGTCTCCACAGTGGGGTTGCACTCAGCGATGGGCTTTTCCATCACATTTAGAGCTGGCCAGGCCAGTTGTGACCAGCACCCGGTATCTCCTCCCACACCTGTGGCCCCTGGCTGCTGAAACCTGCCCTATATGCCCAACGCCGTACGCGGGGGTGAGCTAAATGGGTGCTCGTGCGTGAACTCCTTGGGTGCTCAGACCTGAGTTCATAGGGCGCTGACGTGCGAATCAGCTGGGCGTTCATTAGTGAATTAAATGGGTGCTGATGCATGAACTGATTGGGTGCTCATGCATAAATGGATTGGGTGTTCATGCGTCAACTAATTGCGCACTCATGCGTGAAAACACTAAACCCTGCAATTTGTGCTCAAGACATGAGGTAAGAGCTAATTCACCTCTTCTAGGCAATAGCTATGAAGTGGAAGCTATAACCCTTACCCACACGCAAATAATTTTTTTAAACACTTATTAATTTTGGTAAGTCAAAGAGAAGGTAAAGCAATGTCTAATATTCAGCAACATCATGATCTGAGCCTTCTTAGACACCAAAGGCAGACAAAACCAGAGCCTGTATGCCTGGATTTTCTCATAGCCATTCACCTTGAGCCGCTGTTCAAAACCCTTATAAAACACAATGCAGGAGGAGAGAATGGTTAAATTGAGTAACTGGTGTCCGATAAACCACATTAATTAATTGCACCATCACTTAATATGTGATCTATGTTCAAAGGTGGTTTTAAATACATAGTAAACTTAGAAAATAGAAGTTCTGCAATGTTGTGTTCAGTCCAACACATACTACAGACATTGACAGGGGCTAGAAATAGAAAGGTTTGTTTTAACATTTCTACATTTCTGTACTTGCTAGGCATAAAAATAGAAGTCAAATTGCACAGTCCTGCTAGCTACCAAAATGTAATGTGCAAATAAAGTGCCCAGGAGACCTAATAAAATGCCATAAATGAACTACTGTAAAAAATATCAGACCACACCTATTCAGCAGGATAAATTCAAATGTCTTACAAAGAAATGTATTCTCTTTCCTTTTTATGGTGTAAGAACTGTTTGGGGGAAAGGAAGAATGAGTTTCAAAATATACAAAGAAACTTTGAATAATAATAACATTCTATGTATTAGACTAGCCAAATCTGTCTGGAGTCAAACCTACCGTACAAAACTAGAAGAATCACTGGAGGAAGCCGGCTACGGAACAAATCCAAACTTGATCAAACACAGCAGATCAGCTATTGATAGACAAACCAAATACGTAACTTACAAAACAGACAGTCTGTGCTGTTTGCATGTGCTCACAGGGACAAGAAGATAAGATTATTTGGTTATGAAAGGATTACCCAACATGCAGAATCACACAAAATTGACAGACAGCTTTTGTAAAATCTTTAAGGTTTTTCACACTGAAATTTTCAATGAAAAATTTCCATTGACACGGTGAGATGCCAACCGAGAATCTCAAATAGAGGGGTTTTTTGAGCTATAGAACATATACCGTACAGGCCTAACCTGGCAGGCTTCCTCATCCCATGACCTCAGGTGCTGACCCTTAATGAAAAGACAGCTCCATTCATCCTTTAGTTGAGACTTCCAATGATACCACCAAACGGCACCAGCCTGTCACCAGGCCATTTCATGCAGCCAAGTGATAGCAACATCCTGTAGCTCCTGCCTATCTGGCTACGACTGAACCAGGGACTGAAAGACAGTTTAAATTATTCTCATGCAAAAATTCTGAAATGAACCTCAAATTGCCTTGAAAGAAGGGAGGCAGGGAATGACTTTTTGTCAAAAGTGAAGCAAGACATAACTCCTTTCGTGATCTAAGCTGACATGTGGTTGGTTTGTTTTTTTAAAAAAAGAGCTACAGTGACATAGAAAATAAAAAAATCCTCTCTCCATCCAACCGAAATCCTAGAAGGCTGGTGGACAGTCTTGACAAACATGAAATGTTCAGCTAAAATATTAAACTAAACAAAAAGGTAACAAGGTCTAAAGTGGCCTAAACAGCTTAGGATCGCTATCTGTAAAAATAACTTGTCATCCAAGTCCACAGCTACATCCAAACAGAAAGAAGATCAGCTCTGTTTGCTACATCAAACATGGATCAGGTTTTTTTTTTTACTCTTTTCCTCTCTCTTCAAACATAAATAGTTCCAGGTTCTTAAATAAATTAGCTCAACTTTGGTTATACAAGTTGTTTAATTTTTTTCTCCAAAAGGGAATATAGATGTTTGTTTAAACATTCTAAATAAAATATAAATGAAGATTTTCCATTGCATAGTGATCCTTTTCAGTAGGTAACGATCAGCACAATGTAAATTTTTCTTCCTTATCCTATACTTGGGGATCACAGCATTATTATGCCTACTTCTGAAGGGAAACGGATGAAAAAAAAAAGCAATAGGAGGAGTTTACCTGTACTTACTTACAGTAAAAGCAAAATAATAATTAGGTTTAAAATGCACAGAAAGTAAGTGCAACAAAATTACTGATCTTTACTTATAATTTTGCTCTTTAAAACCCCCTGCTTGGCCTATGTGTATGTGCTGTCTGGAACCCATGAACCCTAGAAAGGCTGATTAGTGAAAGACAACAGTTCTTAAAAGCCCTACAAGCACTTAGCACTTGGCTCTATTGGGACTGTTCCTAGGAGGCAAGCAGTGCCTGTCTGGATTATGGCGCTACTGGGATTTTTTGCATCGAGATAGTTACAGCAGCGTAGCTCTAGGATAAAAATACATCACGCGGCAACAGCACGACAGTGTAAACCAAAGTGCGGCCCAGTTTCAAACTGTGGCAAGTTATTTTGTTTATTAGCGTGGAACATTTTGACTGTGTTTTCAAAGATATAAAACTAAAGCTGGTTTTCAGGACTTCCTCGATGGGATGTGGGGTTTGGCTTTAGGGCATGATTAGCCAAGGGCTGGCGTTTTTCTTCTCAATATGATGCTTCACATCCTTCTTAAAACTGGCTGGGGGTGAGGTGTCTCTGGCTTGGAATCTTTCTCTAGCATGGAGCAGATTATTACTATTATTCTTGATTTATGTCATGCCTGTCTGCTTCCAGCCTCAAAACACTTTACTAAGTTACAATATACATAGGAATCATTTCACGTCAGCTACCACCACGCCGTAGCCTTCTCTGGAGGGAAGCTGAAGGGAGCTATTAGGATGGTGCCTGCAACATTAAACAACAATCCAGGAGAGGAAGTAAAGAATACTCTGGCTCCTTAAAGCAATGGCTCGACAGAATGCAGTCACTGAACTGCCATCCAGCTGGGACACCAAAGTCAATACCCATTCACCGTGTGTGGTTAAAATTAAATCTCCTAATGAAGTGAGATGGTTTTAGTGGTTAGAGAGTGAGTGCAAAGTATTATTCTCCTGTATTATTATTTTTAAGTTATACAGCTAACAAGGGAAAAGATCACACACAGGAAAATAGCAGACAGTTAGATAATGTTCCAAGCCCAGTTTCTAAATGACATTTGGGCAAATAAAGCGTTGGAAAAAAATATGTTAAAAAGAAAAGATGACACAGAAAAAAAGGAATTGGCAGCTTCTCGTTTTTTTTAGGGAACTAAACTAAACTGAAATGATGTCAGGTTTTATCCCCTATAGTTCAGGTCTGGAGAAAAGAACATTATTAGCTTCTGTTAATGAGAAGGTATTCCCTAAACGCTGCTGCAAATGCTCCTGAATTTTAATTTGATTAGAAAAGGAAATGGTGAAGTATTGAGGAGAAAAAAACCAAAAACCCTAATAGCTTATTTTTTGTCCCTGAATTAGCAAAATGCTTGGATGATTTTCTGGATAGGAGGTTTATGTATCTGACTGAAAAGATCCTCACACAATGTTCTCAAGCTCTCCTTTCAGGGCTAGTAATTGCTAGCTGGTTCTAATCATTTTTGCAAGTCATCATTTGAAAGGCTTATTTTATGACCCCTCAAAGTAGCACAAAGAATCTCACTCCGTAACGTAATAAACAATCCTACAACCAGTGCTTAATTAATTCCCGAAAGTCACCAAAAGGAGCTATTAATGATCTTTCTTTTTATCTAACCATAAATATGCAAGTCTCCTGGGATAAAGGATTTTAAAGGAACATTCTGGCAAAACTAACTGTCAACTTGATAAAGCATAAAATGATCACCAGTGAGGGCAATTCAAAATACAACGGCAGTGCTACCCTACTCTGATCAGAAAGTTAGGTCAGGTCGGATTAAATTTCTCTCAATGTTGTGCTTACCAAAAAGAGGACAGAATTGACACGGTGTAAAACAGATTCAACTCGAATGCAACCTTTAGAAAATTATTTTTAAAACTCAATTCTATTTGGGAATTCGCTCTAGTGTGAAAACATCAACAATCGTAGAGTGCGGACAATATTTCAAGGTTGTTTAAAATACACATATCGCAAAGAGCAGGTTGATATTTTCAAGAGAATGTAAATGTTTTAGAAGCCCAAGTATCGTTTTCACAAGTAAATCAGGCAGTAGGAAGCCCTTAAATGAAATTTAGTTTCCTGGCAACACAACCTATTGCTGAAAATTAGATTTAGGCTTCTGAAGGGCTTTGATGTTTTTGAAAATCACACTTCCTGCAGCACTGCACAGCTGACTAGGTGTAATACAGTAATTTGCCCTTCTACTGAGGCTATCATCGGGAATGGAATCACTTTGATGCCTTCAGTGATGTCCGAGATATTGTTGTTTTTTCTTCCAGTGTAAAAAACCATAAAATACTGGGCATAGCCAGTGATGACTGGAATCTCTGATCAGAAACAGGGGTCAGAAAGAAAGAGAGAATCTGTCTTTTCCAAAATAAACTCATGCAGTCCTTTGGGCACTTGTGCTCGATGTCAGTGGAGCCTGAGCACCAGCGTGTCCCACCTTCAGAAGAGCTCCACGAGTTATTGGACCCTCGATGGACTGGGGCGTTCTGAATGTCTCCTGTTGAAGCAACCCCTGTGACAACCACCCATGGAAACATGAAATACGACTGCCCCACAACGCAGCCATTAGGGTTCTCGCTATCTGTATGGAAATCCAAGGCTCAAGCACCTCTCAAATGAGTTTTTAATTATTAATCAAGACAAAGAAACAAACACAACAGGAAACACTGAGAGAGACGTCGTGGGAAATAAATAACCAAGAGGATTTTCAGGCTCCTCACTCCTTGATTCCTCTGGGCAGAACTTTAGATCTTCAGAACAGTCTGTTGACCTGTGGAAGGACTCAGGCTCCCACTGGAAGATGAAGGCTGTGAATTGCTGCACTTAACACTGAAAAACTTCCTGTTTCAAACATTTTAAAAACCAAGGAAGCTCCTTTAAGCAGAAAATTTTAAAATTTTTCATTTTTGTTCTAATCTTCAATGAAACTGTTTTTTTTTAATGTTGGAATTTCCTGTGTAACAGAAATTTTGTTTTAAAACCATTTCTATTCAACAGTCCTATTCAGATGGAAGTATTTTCCTATTCATTCCACTTTGCATCTAACCGGTGCCACCCCAAGTGTATTGCTCTTCCAAGAATGATGTGGCAGCCTTGGAATAGCTAATTAGTTGGGCCGTATGATGCCTCTGCCAAAAGTTGCAGCTTCCAGAGGCATTCCTTTAAGGAATGGTGGTGTGGGTTTGGCATTTACAAGGATACACATGGTTTTAGGAGCCCACAGGCACCAAAAGTTAGCTTGTGTTTTATAACTGCTCATCTCAACCCAGCCATTGAGCCGATGTCCTAACCACAGTGAGTCAAGCAAACTTCTTCAAAGCACTCACGGAGAAAGCTTTTGGGTGATTTACTTTTCTTTTTTTTAGTAAAAATTTTGTCTTTGGGGATTCTTTTCAGAAAATTCCACTTCTACAGCTATTAAGTGGGAAAATAAATTCAAACATTACTAGCATTGTAATATATGTAGATAAATACCTTTGCCACTTAGCCCTCAAATTTTTGTACCTTGTAAGGTAAACGAAAGATGTCTAAATCCAGTACCTTTATACTTGGTCACCACAGCTGAGTTGACACTCAGAGGTTCTTGGAAGGTGACAGTGAGTGATGTACTGCTTGTTACCATGAGACAGACATTGGTTGGCGCCTCAGGGGCTCCTGGGAGAGAAGAGAAAACATCAGCTCTTCAGCACAACAAATCCTATTCAAACAATGTTTCTGAGTCTTCAAAGAACCTACTGAAAATCACCCTGCAATTGTGAGCTTTGGGTTGTAGGTGTTTGTGTTCTCTGCCTTTTGAGTGTTTTAATTAGTGCCCCTGCTAACAATATCCTGCAGACACCATTTGTTTCTATCATGGTTTTTGGCTCCTTTCAGTTAAAAATATCTTCTTGCATATATGTAACCCAATAAAACAGATTCATGCTAATTATGTCAATGAAAAGCCCCTATAAATCTCGTGAGGGGGGTAGGAGGAGAGAGAAAGGACAAAACCACAAAGAGCTAATTAAACCTTTACGGTTTCACTAACAAACTCAAATTTATCAAATAACAGAAAACATGTTTACATTATTGTGATTCAGAAATAGCAAATTCCACAAATGTTTCAGTGTAGTAGTTCCAAAATACAGTTATCAGTTGAGGCCTAACTTTTTCTTTTTTAAAAAAAACCCAACAACTTAGTTCACAGAGTATCAATCAAACTCAATTCAGAAATCAAACAGAAAATGTCATGACATTCTGCTGGGATTTATTTTTAAAAGGCATTATATTAACCTACACTGTTGCTGTATTTCCTGTATTTAGTATCTCATACAAGGAGCACTACAGCTGACTTGAAGAAATAATCTTAGAATACAATAAATTTGAGAAAATTATTTGTTAGTACATTTATATAAAGATGATTGTAAAAATGTTAATGGCAATTATTGCATACAGCTAAAGGATCTATCTGTGAAACAATTCAGCCTTGTTTACTCCTTCCCATGGGCCCAAATTCACATTTATTTTGGTACAGACAAACTTGTATAACTGTTTAAAGTTACCCAATCTGTGCCTGCGCTGATGAAATGTTATACGTGGATGTCAAAATCGATTTTTCACATTTTTTATATGTAAATTGAAATGTCATTACTTGATCAAATGTTTAGAACAACCCCATTCTTCTAAAACAGAATGCTTTTAAAAAAATAAAATCAAATTACAACAGAAAAAAGGCCAATGTCTCCATCCCTCTTCCTCCCTGTACCTATATCCTTTTCTAATCATCCTATTTTAAACTCTGAGCACATTAAATTAAATCCAGGAGTAAACGTGAAGAGAAGTAAGCAGGACAGAATCATTACATCCTGAACCAAGAGTTTGGAGGTCTCATCAATTTTATGCAGCCCACGCCTAAAGGAGTTATGTGCTTGTTGCTCTCAGATAGTTGGTTCTCTACTGTTCTAACATCAGTTTCCTTCTCATTCTTGGGAAGGCCCATTAGTTGTATGCTTCAGTTTTCCCACCTTAACATTCACCTGCATTTTCCCACCCTAACATTCCCAGCGGTGCTGTGAGGATCCGTTAGTGAGAGCTTCTGAGGATCAGTCAGTGAGAGCATCTTTGCTCAACAAAGGCAGAGCGTTCTCAGTTGTAGAGTTCTTGAATTTTGCAACGATTTTCTTCTACTTACTAGCATGCTCGTAGCCTGCCTTCATGCGCTTATATAGCCTGTATCTCCATTCCCACGCTTTTAGTTGCTTCTCTTTTTCTGTGTTGTCTGTACCGAGGCCTTCATTCATCACTTGTGCAGACAATTCTGTAACTCGCTGATGGGCTTCCTGGACCAATGTACTCAGATGCACTGACCTGCTTTCCATGTTGACAACTACCAAGAAAAGGGAAAAAGTAATTGCTTGGTGGACTTACGTGACAAAATTCTGGCCTTGTGCATTCTGGTATAACGCATGTAAGGTCGACTCTTGAACACTCTGCCTTCCAGTAGTTATCTTGCCATCAAGTGGATTAGAGCATGCCAATTTATACCCCTTGATCCCATTTAAGTGGCCAGATCCTTAACGACATGAATAAATAGAGCAAATTTTATCTTCCAATGTTTCTCATATGCTTAAAAATGCCTTAATTGGACTGGAATTGCATGTATGTTTTAAGTCGGTGGACTATTAAAACTAAACTAAAATAATAAAGCATTTGGTTTCTATCCAACTCCTACTTTGCCATAATATCATAAGCTTTCATAGAAAAAAAGAAGGTTGCACTGGTTATAAACACACACAATATATAAATCTCTACAAATGAAGAGAGATCTAATTGGCAAACTTAAGAATGAGAGTTTTGTGCCTGTGGGCCATGACTGATATAGAATGGATCTCTTTCCAGTTTTCCTTTGTGCCACAGTTTTTCCCGTGTAATATTTAATTAGTCCTCTGACAGACCGGACAGAGAGTGAGCAGCTGGACACACGGAGACTTGGGTTTTCTCCAGTGCTCAGAATAATTTTAATTTGCTGTTCAGGAGTTCAGACTGCCTGTATGAGCTACTGTGTGCTACATAAAGGTGAAAATGAAGATCACGTAAGTTACCTGATTTTAGCCCAAGTCCACAAGATTACCCTAAACCAGCCCCCCTGATTACACAGTGAAATATGGTGAATCAAGCCCTATTTTCAGAAATGCTTTTAGCCTGAAATTGCTCAAACATTTGCAGTTTAGAAACAGGTCTTGTAAAGACCTGTTTAATCTGAAAAGAAATGCAAGCACTGATCTGATGTTGGATGTGCAGGAAATAATGCACAAGAGAAGAAATTCTGAAATCGCAGAAAATAACTTTGGTGTCTGGTATTTTTGCAGAAGAGCTCTGAGAGATTCTTAATTTAAAAGGCCCCTCTATCAAAACCACTGCCCTAGCACATGCGACTACTCTTAGCAATGGTGGGGAATTGCTATGTAGGGACAGCCAGGCGCTTGGTTTCTCTGAGGTTTTTACAGGAACAGCTTAAATCTGGCACAGGATGCACTGGTCGCTCACTTGCATAAATCAGAAGGAGCAGGCCTTCCTGAAAACATCAAAGTGTACCATGTAAAGGATCAAGAATCTGACAGGTTTTTGACATCAAAACACCATGTGAGATGTCTGCACAGACGACTGTGTTGGTCCTAAACTGGAATCATAGGATCAGAGGACCAAGTAGATCGGAAAGGACCTTCTCTGGTGCACTCTCCTTGTTCAAAACAAAGTCAGCTGTGAGGTCAGACCAAGTTACTGAGGGCATTTACCCGGTCTGGTCTTGCAAACTTCTCAGGCAGGAGGCTTTACAATGAATCTAGGCAAACTTGTTCCACGGCTTTACCATCCTGATGGTGAAAAAGGTGTTTGTGTTCTCCAGCCTGAACCTCTCATTTTAACTTTTGCCCTCTGTCTCTTATAACAATATCACAGTTAAAGTTTAGTGGAGTCTATGAATAATGCTACATCCTACAGTGAAAAGTGCCACGGGATCTTTAAAGCCACAGGAGGAGAGCAAAGAATTACTCAACGCCTCTGACATCCAAAAGGTTGTTTTTGAAGAATGTTTGTCTCTTAAGATTTTGCTTTCAGAAGCTGGCTTGAAGCCACGCTTCTTGAAGTTTGATCATTCTTCATATGGACATCAGGCACATGGCCAAGCTTACTGGAATCTGCCGGTATCCTCAGAACTGCCTGTTTACTGGGAGGCCAAAGGTGGTATGGTTTCCTGGATCCATGCCTACAATAAGCATGCAGCACATCTGATAGCACAACAGGACCGAGGAAGGAGATTTTACGTGCCAGAACTTCAGGTGATTGAGAATTGGCCTTGCTTCAAGTTCTCACTAATGACCTGGCTCTATCTGTTTAATCAAGATTTTGATCTACAACTGTCAGGGCTTGGAAAGGTGTCTAATCAGCCACTGGACATTTTAATCTTAATTTCATTTGGGTTCACATGAGCAAGCCAAGCCAAACCACGAGTATATGATGAATAAGAGTAACTGAAAAGATAACACAATGGACGCTGCCTCTTCCCCAACTAAACGAATATTTTAAATGCTGTACTCTCTGATCTTTCTTACTTTGTGTTGAAGAGATGTTGAGTTCCTGTTAAGATTTATACCGTTTGAGCTCCATGTGGAAATGAAGCTCATCATTTTACTTTCTATTGCTTCATCTGCTGTTGTTCCTATTCCAGGCAGAAATCCAGGTGATACAGATGGAAGCTATACATCCTCCAGATTCTCTTTTCTACAGCATGAGGTTCAGGGCTATAACGAGATTTCAGCTGGATCACTATGGCTAATATAGTGGAAGAGCAAGAGTCTTCTCTGCAGGAAGCTTTCTGTGTGCACTTGGAATGAGGAATTCCTCTGCCATGCAGTCTCTCAGATCTGTGCATTGGTCCTATGCACTTCCAGATTAAGAGTTGCTTGTGTCCTGTCCCAAAATTGGGATGAATCGGACTTTCACCTTGAAATTCCCTCCCCTCCCACTCAGCTTGGGGAAGTCTTGCTCAACTGCCCACCACAGAGAAATGAAAATGCTCCTGCTGGGTGCTGGATCATGTTCTTGCAGCCCTGAGATCATACCAACAGAATGGATTTCATTCCAACGGGGTTGGTTAAGTACAGAAAGCAAAGCAGAAAGGCCAGAGAAAATGGAATGTGACTGCTATCACATCCACCAGAATGCAGCCACAGACAGAGACGCTGGGAAGCTTTCGTTTGAGTGCTGAAAATAACTTTTTGCATTTTGCTCTCAAGTAGCAACTGTAAACCCTTAAGGAAAAAAGAAAAAAACAAATCAAACAATCGTTTGCTTTTTATTGAGAATGCTTCATCCATTATTTCAATCAGAAAAACTAAAAATCAAGATAAGTGAAGTGGAAATTTGGTGGGTGTATTTTGAAATGGAAATGAGGTGGTTATATATTCATATTCTATGTGTTCATAGGCATGTTTGCATTAATTACAGGAAATGAATACTAATTTATGATTGCCCCTGCTCGCCATCAGACTGCATTTATTTACAGATGAGGTCAATGAAAAATTAGTTTAGTCTTTTTTACTGCTGTTTAGAACACTCAAGACTGTGTTTTCCTCTAGATTTGTCATGGTTAATGAATGTTGCTTCAGCAGTCAATCATGTACTCTAAATGCTGTCACACTTTTTTTTAAAGCCTCAGTCATGAACCATGACAGAAAAATAAACAAATAAATATAAAACTAAAAAACTCTTTTCACTGAGCAGCTACACTATGCAAAAATCTCCAGGGAAGGTTAAAGGAGGCCAGAATAAATGATAATATAAGTGCTGTGGACATAGAAAAGCAATAAAGGTGTACCAACACTGAGGGTCTGGCAAAAAAACTCAACACACACACGCACATGCACACACACTCTCCAGTGAAAAAAACTGGCAATGTTAGTAGCCTCAAGGTGCAATTTCCTGGAGCACAGAGATTGACACGCCAGCACTAAATGTTGTTAATTTAACTAACTTCAAATTAATGGCAGAGTCTGCAGTGGCCGAACCCCTCAAACACAGTCTCATTATAGCCTTGCTGGGAATGTCCTAAATATAGGCATTGACAGTTTAAAACAAATTCGCATACATCGGTGTATTTTTAGACACGAGTAAGGCGTCAGAGTTTGTGTCATGGTATAAGGTTGATTAATTGGGTTGGTAAGTCACCCTCCAACTCACAAATTGTGCATAAAAATGCTCATGAAGGAATACAAAGGAGGTTTATAACTACAATATGTAGTTAGAAGCAATACTGGTATTCTAATAAAGTGAGAAGGTTCGTCTTGTGTCTCTATCTTCTCTGCTTCTGCAGAACAGTGAAATTCTCATTTACGTGGGATTTCAGGCCGTTTGAAGACTAGGAGTGAGCAGTCTGTGGGTAATGGAAGTGACAGATTTCAAGAGAACTTGTCTCCTGAAGGCATCGTAGCCAAAATCAAAAGAATAATCAAAACAAACCAAAGTCTAGAAGACCCATCCTCCTTCCATTTTTGATGACAAACTCCATATTTCACACCATGATCTTTGAATCATTCACTCAATTCCTCTTTCCATATTTTTAAAGATTTTTTTGGTCAATATTAACTCAGCTGCCCCAGTGTTAATGGCATTAGAAGCTCAACCTCATTCATCAGCTGATGTATCTTCCATGGAGAACAAAAAAGACCTCCTGAGCATGCACATTCCACAGGCAGCCATTGCTGCAAGTGTCCTCCAGCAGCTGGTGTCATCATCTCGATGATAAAACCAGTCAACTTTTGTGTGCAATGTAAACAATTTCCCCAACCAGCAGCAAACCTAATCACCTACAGGCAATTATCCAAGTCAATTCAGTTTGTGTTCTTTACTTACAGTGTGGGCTTTCCTTTGCCCCAACGTGCAGAAGGGTCCTAGCAATAGGAACGTTGTTTGTCAAAATGGCAATATCCAAAGGAGTCAGTCCCTCGCTGTTTGGCGTGTTCAGGTCCAGTTCCTCCAGGGTGTATTGATAAAGAAGAATCTGAACAGCATCCAGATCTTGCTGTTCTACAGCCTCAAACATGGCTTCGTTGCACTGGAAATTCTGTGTGTCAATAAAAACAGAAATACAGCCAAACTTTTCAAATGTCAGTGTTTTAAAAATAAATTGAGAAAATGAGTGTTTTGTGAGATTGTTATAAAATATCGATCCTCCAACCCCAGCTTAGTTTCAGCGAAAAACATGGAAATTGTTTGCAGCAAAATTGAGCTTGGTCTGCTTCTGAACTTGTGTGCTTGAAATTGCTTCAGATATGTGGGAAGATTCAAGAGAAATTCAAACCCATGTGAAAAAACAAATCCATACTTATTTGCACATCTGTCCTGTAATCAAACTATATGAGCAATATTTTAAATTTTCAGTGTGAAATTGGATGAAAGACTGATTTTGGCAGAGTCTTGGACCACAGAGCTTTTCAAACTCAAAATTTAAAGTAAAAATCTACAAACTCAGGTGATTAAAATCCAAATGGCAAAAGCTACTCTGGAGAAAAACCTTCACAGCTCCAGCGTGAGCTAGTAATAGGTAGTGTTCATTCAGATGCTCCAGTCATTTTTAGGTGCTCATATTTTTGTATTTAATTTGTAGGTAGAAGCAGCTTTGAACTGTATAGTCCTTAAAGAAACAGAAATGAGATTAAAAAAAAATTGACTGTCCAGTGTGCATGTCCAGAAAGTGATGTGTCTGAACAGCAGAGAAGACAAGCAGTCAAACCCAAGAACATACCAGGCACCAACTCTAAAGTGGGGAGAACCACTGAACCTTTTCCTTACCAATGTCAAGGAAATAAGAGAATGGTACTACACAAAGAAATCTATAATTTCTTTATTGAGCTGGGAAGAAGCAGGTGCAGGAGAGTAGCAAGGCCTGCAGGTTGCAGTTATGAGAACATCCTTCTGAAGCCTACAGTAATGTTATTTGGCAAGATGCTTTCTTTAAATTCTTTCCCAGTGTCCCGTTGCCATAATTACCCAATAGGTTGTTTTTTTTCCTCTTAAGAATGAAATAGTAGAAGCAGCCCAGCTAGGCAAGGAGGGCTCAGCATGTGATCACATAAAGGAACCAAGATCCACGTAGCTACGCTGTGCCAATGGGCATACTAAAGAAATGTGCATTAAGAGAGCAAGCGATCCAGACAGATGATGTAAGCTCACTGGCTTCCTGTGTCCTCAAACCCACATGGAAGAAACACAGAGAAAATTCTTAAATAATAATGTATTCTTTATGATGTGAAATAAATATTGAATTGAAACCCCCTTCTACTGTGATTAGAAATTAACACATGAAAACTCCGTTTTCTTTTTTAGATTAATGTCGTCTTATTTGGCATATCCCTGCCCGAGCTTTCCTCTCAGTGAAGCAATGCTTTCTGAAAGAGCTCTGATCTGCTGGAATAATCTTTTGCCTCCTCCTAAAACACACAGAGCAATGACTTGCAAGCAGCTCTGAAAACTCGATCCCACAGCTACACCTTGGAATTTGAGAACTTCTACATTTTTTTTTTACAGTTGTGCTTGAAGTTAAAAGTGTCTTCAAAAAGTCTCAGGCCTGACTGAGATCTTCTGGCTCACTGTTTCGCATGTGAAGTATTGGTACCACACTAAGAAATTGCAAAGATGATATTATCTTCAAGTTTTAATATGGATCCCACCTGTGCTGAATAATCGGGATCAGAAGAACAAGATGACAGAGGGACATAAGATGATCTTTACCCAAAATATAGAGAAATGAGATACTTACGTTAGATAACTATCTGAAGATGAGATGAACTATGCAGCAATAAAGGAGAGTAGTCACGACTTGGGAATCTACCTGTTAGACACTGAAGTATAAACGATAGCTCATGGTGGAGAAATTTTTTTTTCTGTAGATTTCCATGCAGAATAAAAGACACCACTTAAACAAATGCTTCATCAAAATGGGTCTCTGACAAATTCTTCTTTTCAGATTCTTCTCTAGATTGTAAGATTCAGATTTGACTTCATTATCAAATACTCAGATTATACTTCAGTGTTTGGTGTAAGAGAAATATCTCAGAAAAAAAGCACAGCTGAATGGTAAGCAGCGAGATTTATCATTCTGATTTATCATTCTGTATCCACTCCCCTGTTCAAGGCAAAAAAATTGTCTTTAAGGACATACATTGTCACAAGAGAGGGCACATCTCCAGAAAGTTTTAGAAGAGGGCAGCATGTATTTCTCTTATTATAGGGTAAACGTTAAAGCTGACAGAGATTTTTACTGCAATGCAGTAATATTTCTTTTCATTCCAGTAGTTCCAGAAATCTGCTGTCTTGCTTATGTAACATCTTATCATCCTGAAATCAGAGATATTATATTACTCTTATTCTGGTGTATAGACCCTGTCTTGAAGGAATGGAAGTGCTCTGGCTGGAAATTAAAAGAATTTGAATTAATTGTAATTATAACTATGAAACAACTTTCATTAATGGTATGATTCTGATACATGCTATATGTTACCAACTCTCACTCAAGTCAGTACTCAAATTGAGTACACTCTACGTACTCAAAATGAACATAAACAGATGGTTGTGAAACTCAGTTAATCTTGTATTACATCTCAGAAGTTTCTTGCATTATATAAAAATAAAAAAAAATCCCTGCTACATTACATAAAAAAAAAGATGGCTAACCAGCATTACAACTCAAATTAACCCACTGATATGGCTGACGAAAGCATTTGGCCCTTTTCAAATATACAGACACACTTTAATAACAGATTTTACCTACTTGAATGATTGTTGTCGAACTATTTTTAAAATTTTGATTTGAGTTGTTATTTTTGGATTCAGTTATCAAGATTTAGACCTGCCTAGATGCCTTTTCAAAGGCATCTGTGGATTTTTGCTTGCCAAATGAAATACCTAAAGTATTTGTGAAATTTTGGCCTCAAGCAAGTTGCTGAACAGAATTTGAGCACATGTTTAATTCCTCATAAATGCTCTTGACAGCTAATCTGTTGGCAAGAATGTTTCACCAAAAGAGAAAAAATAAAAGCAAATTTCTATTTCTTCATTTCCTTAGAAATCTGATTGAAAAAGCTGCACCGATCTAAACAAGAAACAGAGCATGAATTTTATAAGCTACTTAATCCAATCCAAACAATTATGAGACCAAATTGCAAATATCAGGTTTTCCAAATGAGCAACTCAGACACAAGCAATAGGCTGAAATATGTTGGCAAGTCAGGTAACTTCAAAGAGCGTAAAAACGTGGGAACAGTGATACGGCCTTTCTAATGGGGCCTGTCTGCATCCCTCATCCACAGCGCAGTCCACATCTATCCAGGCTATATCATTTTCAGTCAAAAAATACCCTGGTGAGACAGTCAAGTATCTACCACGTTTTCAGCCATGCCAGTAAATTGTCCCATTTGGAAGTTTGCATTAAGCCCAGCTCTGTAAGTTCAGAAAAACATTCTACACACCTGACTAACTTTTCCACAACTCTTTGCTTTCACCCAGAAGACCAAAGTATATTTGAAGATTACACAGTTTTTGCAAAAAAAAGCTGACCATATTCTATGTAAAAGACTCTCTAGTACTGCAATGTTAGACCCTGGTATTGTCACAAATACTGACAAAAGCCTTCTGATTTGTGCCTTCCTTTACATTCACTAGATAACTGTCTTCTGCTCTGGAAAGACAAAATCATTGGATTCAAAGAGAAACTGAATTCCATTTACAAGCAATCAGGTAAAGTTTAAGGGCAGGTTTTTTTACATTGCTTTTCCCTTGACTCAGGCCTGTGGCCTCTAATCACTAGCGAGACGGCTGTGCTATGTGATTAATTTATTTAGGTGTTACTCCGATGCACAAATGTACATACTGAAAAGGACTACAGTATTGCTTTGCAGTAAGTAATAACCATGTTCCAGTAAGTGATTCAGTGCGGGAGTGTTTAGAAATGCAATCTTAGGTAGCTTAATTAAAATGAAGTGCCCCTTTCAAGATATTTGCTCCAGGTTTGACTGAAAAAGTCCACTATGTGCTACTGGAGTTGGAAAAAATGGTAAAGTAGTTTCTGCAAAGACTTGTTTTGATAAACATGAGTTCAAGAATAAAGCTATTTTGGGACATTGCTATGTCTGCAGCAAGACAACAATTTACTGAATGGAAAGTGTTGCACAGCAAGAGAGAATGGAAAGAAAACTCTTTGCAAGCCAAAGCTGGAAGAAAACAAATTCTAACAAATGTTGTTCACTTGTCTGGAGACATGATTTTAGTCGTTGACTTAGCTCTGAAGCAGAGAAACTCAATGATTAGAAAATACATCAGCTAGCAACTTGACCTGGAATATTTCCACCCCTTCACTGGTGGTTTCCTTGCTATTTATTTCTAGGGAAAACTGTGAAAACAACAGGCAGAATGGATAGAATGGATTCCAAAGCCTTTTGGTTTCTGTTATCTGACTGTTGTGGACACCAGCTCAGCCCCCAGACCGGTAATGCTTAGAGGCACCAATGCTCACTATGGGTCAGCAGTGACAAAAGCTGTGTCAGTCCCATGGCAGTGTACTGGGGACAACATCCACATCACAACCTAATGTAATTGTCATTACTGACTGAATAGGCACTCCCACCGCCTCTCAGATCCGGACTGAAACAGGAGAGGAGTGAGCCTGCAAGTAATTAGCTCTGTGGATAGCAGAGGACTTGAGCCTCAAAAGCAGTACTCTGCTCGTCAGGCTTTGGGCTGTGCTCATTTGCCATTTCTCTTCTCATTGTTAAAGTAGGACAGAAGATGCTGTATTTGAAGGTATATGTAATTTGTCTGTGAACAACCTTGCACTTATCTGTCAAACCATCTGAATTCCACTCACTCTCTTGTTTGGAAAAATGGGAACTTCTATTAAAATCATCTTCAGGTTTTTTAAAATATTTTTTATTCATTTCTTGTAAGAGAAACACTCCTATATATAAGTTTAATTCACATTTTGTCACACTAATGCCAAGTTAAGACCTTACTCCTAAACCAAAGCATCATCTCTTGAGTAGAGGTGCCTTTTCTTTAGCCTTCAAGAAGGTCAGACTTTGTTTTGACACAGAAACATAAATGGTAATTCTGGGAAGAATGCACAGCACCGGTCAGGGAACAAAGTGAGACGATGAAAACTGTACAGATTAAAAGCAGATTCACAGGACAGTAAACTGGCAATTTGATAAATATTAAGCAATTACCATCGAGGTCTTACGGAGACTGAGCCGGTCAGACCGAGCTCTGAAATACGCTTCGTCAAAGGATGTGTGACTCCCTTTAAGCTTCTCCGACAGGTTCCGGTACAAGCGCTTTGCGGCGTTTGGGGAGGACGGCATGCTGTTCTTCTTAGTCTGGAGGAGACTTAAGTTATGCATTTGTTGTGTCATTTTCAGCTTGTAGTTTCTAGAAGAAAAAACAATTGCTTAACAAGGTTTTGCTACTCTAACATTATTGATCAGAACTGTTTTGTTGAAACGCACATTGCAAGACTTGTATGGCAAAAATCACTTTCACACATCCAGTTCTTGAACACTCAGAAGCACGTTTTGGTGCTTTTTCAGTGGTAAATTGCTTGTTATGGAATTGGCTCCATGGATATCTATGGGAAGGGAGACTTAAGGATGAAAAAATAAAACAGACCACTTTAGAACTATTCGCTAACATGTACGAGGAGAAGGAGTTTCATTTAGTGAGGGAAACGGCCTTTCGACAGAGTCTGTCCTGGTAATACAGGTGGGAGAAAAAGCGACACCCAAATGTAAATGTCACTACAGGATTTGGGTAACTTACATAATCAGCATTTTGTCAGCAAAAAGGTTTCTTAAAACTGAAGCAATTGAGAGGAAAAAAAAAACCCTAACTGATTACAGAACACAATACAGGACTGAACTTTTTAACTGGCCAAACGCCTTCAGTTTGACACAAGCACAACTGTGGCAAGACACCTGCTTGATTTCCCACCTTGCTCTCTGCTAGCAAGCTGTGTGCTCCAATACGTGAGATGTTTTTGCTTGAGTGGGTGAATTCTCTTTCTCTAGAGACTCAATGCAGTAGTTCTCACTTGGGAAGTCTGGCTGGATTCAAAACACTCGGAATATTCTCTGAATCCATCACATTACTGATAATGGAAACTTACATTTAATTTGCATCAAATGCTGACATGTTATCATCCAAATGAAAGTCCATTGCTACAGAGAGGATTTTTTTGTCAGAGTTTTGAGGAGCATTGAACAGGGAGGGAACCTGCTCTGCGACCAGAACTCCTAGTAGGGCTTTATGTTTTAGCAAATAACAGCTGAAACACAGGGAACCTATTTAGGCTCTGCTGGAGGCACAATGAGGCACAGGTGCTTTGTGTAGTTTAAACTACCTATGGCCAATTAGCGTCCAGGTTATTGCAAAGACCTTACACTCTTATGTTTTACAGTTAAAATCTTCTGTGATTCTACCTGTTGCTGTTCACAGTTTCATATGGAGTTTCTCCCTCAGTTAGTGGGCAGGCACCGGTTTCGTCTGTCTGTTGTTTCACTTTATCCTGCTCTGTGTTTGCCCTGTCCCTTTCGACTACAAATCTCTTCCAGGAGGGCCTGCCTTCGCTCTCTAAGGCTGCCCAGCCTAATAGGATTTCCATATTATCTCATAATTAAACAATACTTTCTGTGCTTTATGGTTACAGTCATTTTTCCATATTAGGAAAAACTGAATTACTATTTAACTCTCTGGAAACACTTTATGTGGGAAGAATTTTGCCTTTCTGAAGGGAAACTAAGAATCAGATTTGACCCAACTGCAAGCACAGGAAACTATCCTCAGGGATCTCTGTAAGTGAAAAGGTGACGAAAATGCACAGTTTCTTCCCATTTCCTTTTTCCCTGCCAAGAGTGTGTACGCATTTGTCAGACAGAATGTCTCTCTAGAAGACTTCTCAGTTGTAACAGTAAATCTGGCTACCCTTTCAGACTATCTTTTCTGGGAAATAATCTTTAGATTCTTTGTACTATGATACAAATCCTGTAACTTTGTGTTCTCGTAGTCTCAGCCCGCATCTAAGCAAATCAGACTCTAATAGCTATTTACAGTCATAAACCCATTCTTTATTAAACACTCGCCCTGCTGTTGAGGCTGCTCGTTGGCTTGAATTGGTCCCTAAGATTACAGACACCACCCAGGTCTCTTAAGCTTTCAACATCTTCCTTTCTCATGTGTAAATTGTGGTGAAGCAGACATCCTGAGCACAAAGGTACCTGATTACAAGTAATCTCACATATTCTCCAAGCTCATGAGGTACTGAAGAGAGAACAAGCCTCTGAATGGAGACACAGTCAACATAATTGCCATACGTGATGAGAAGACTTTCTTCAATTAGAACAGCAGTGTGTGCAATCAGAAGAAGGGAATTATGTGAGCTGCATCCCTGAAACTGATATGCAGGAGTGGACATGATAAGAAATGAGCTCTTTAGGTTGCAGGGAGCAACAATACAATGATGATTTTGGACTTCCTTACCTTTATTCCATAAGTTCAGAGAAAATTGAGGCTCACACAAGCACTTCATCCTGTCTTTTAATTATGACATGCATTTCAGTAGTGCCTACAAGGACTAACTGAAGCCACTGACCCTTCAAATAGAGCATTTTATTCTCTGCCCCAAAACAGCAAGCTTGGATAGATTAGATAGAAAGGCTGAGTGGAAACCAAGGAACATGGCAAAATATGTTTAATCAAAGGCTCTGTCATGACAAGTTGCTTGTTAATGTCAGACTAGAACATAACACTAAAATTATGATCACCAATTCCAACTCACAAATGTTCCAGACATACCAGAATTATTTGGAACCATGTGCTGGAATCAGTGTGGGTCAGGCTTTACTGTGTGGAAGTTGCTGGTAAGTGTTGATTTTTAATATTGGACAAATTTAGGAGACAGCCTTTGTTTTACAGATGCATCCACGAAACTATTTGGGAGTATAAGCATGAAATAAAATTCTTGTTGAGATGGTCAAAAGATTGCATTCACATCTGTCTCTGTTTAGCATAGCTTCAACAGTTCAGTTTATTTTCAGATATTTATTAAAAATAAGCTTAAGAAATAGCCAATTTCCCATCTTCCACTGTTCCGTATCATTAGTATTTTAAAGAAACTCATCAGTTTTCCAAATATAGCAATAATAATTACTTAGTGTAACACTTCTACAGTTTTTATTAGTAGTGGAGAGATTCAGAACCCTCCTGGACGTGTTCCTGTGCAGCTTGTTTTAGGTGACCCTGCTTTGGCAGAGGGGATGGACAAGACGATCTCCAGAGGACCCTTCCAACCCCCACCACGCTGGGATTCTGCAATACAGAGCTACAGATTATCCCACATAAATTTCTCCTCTTACCTCTATTTTGAAGAATTTCTTCATCAATAAAGTACGAGTCAAGAATCAGTCCCAAATTGTGGATAAAAATAGGCCAATAAATGTCATAGGCATGTTTGTAAAAGGAAGATGCCCCAAATGATTTGATTCCCAGAGTACAGTCATTGCATACCAAATACCACACAGTTACTGGTAAACACAGGGGAGACAGAACAATCTGCATTTACCACAAAAACCTAAACATCATCAAGACAAGGACAAAACAGAAGAGTAGAATCATCTAGCACTTAATTCAAAGGCAGTCCTGAATGCTCCACTGTGTTTGCTTTGAGATTAGATTTTTAAAAAATATGAAAAGCAGCAGGCTCAGCACCTCTGAATGGTACAAATGCCTCTGAGTGTTATTTTCCGAATCCATTTTTTTTACAGTGAACAGCTTGGCAGCAACATTATCTTTTTATGAGGAGATATTAACCTGAGCAAGTAAAGGAGAAGCACCTCTCAGTGTTTGAAGTTTTCCAGGAAATCTGAGGGTTTGGTAGAGATGTTCTAGTCACACACCTCCCAATACAGATTTAAAAGAGACAGTTTGCAGGGCAGGTCAGTTCTCTCTATTTCAATATGTACACTGCAAAAAGGAGCTAGGTTCTCTAGATCTGTTAGAGCACTCTAGGATGCCAAGGTAGTCTCAGGACCTAAGCAAATTTAGGTATCATTGGGCTGCTGGCCTATGTCACCAACCCAGTTTAATACCCAGTCTGCTCAGGCCTGTTCCCCATGCTGTGGATTTCTGTGCATACTGACTGTATCTAAACATAGTTTGACTCAAGTTATTACAGTTCCTATGGGATGCTAGAGTCCTTCCCACCTTGATCTGGTCAATGAAACAGGATTTATACATTTGGAAGAAAACACTAGTGTGTTACTAACAGTCTAAACACTGACTTCCAAGGACAGTAAGAATAGGGTGTCTGTAATGCATGGAAGCTTCTTCAGTACCCATCCAGAGCAGATCCCCAAGACCAACAATAAGGTAAGAAGACAACAGAATCTTTTCTAATCTCACAAAAGTTTCCCTTAGTAAAGAGCAGGTGAGTCTATAGAGGAGCTAAATCAACACTGTAAAAGTTGCAGCTATTCACCAATAAACCAGATGGCATCTTTGCTATCCACACAGAATCAGTGCATCGCAAATGACTGGAAACACAGAAATGTTTCCTATTTACTAATCAACAATATCCTGAAACAGTGCATGGAATAAACATGGAACAATAAAACAAAAGCTGGCGCAATATAATGCAAACGAACTACGTTTTTACCTGTGTACTGAAACGCAGATGTGCAAAATGCTACTGAAGATTGTCATATTTAGTATGTTTTCTAGTCACATAGAAGGTATGAAATGAAAAAAAGAAAAGGTAAAGGTAAACTGCATATTCCAGAAAACTTTCTGGATGATGTGATCTTATTAGGCTATAGAAATGACTCCCGGGAGAGCAATGGAGTTGAGATTGGGCAAAATCATGGGCAAAATGTATAATAAGAAATGAAGTAAACAGACAACTCAATTCACATGATTCTGTCCTTGAAAACTTACTGGGTTTTACTGGATGTTGGCATTTTATTTTTACAAACAAACTATTTTTTAAAAGCAGTTTTAGGCTCCTTTTTTAAGTCATTCATTTGGGGTTTTTCAGAACCATGCCCTTACCTCACCGATCAGGTAAAACTCTGAAATGTGCACTGTCTTGACTGAAATAACAAATCCCCCAAGTGAAATGCACTTAGTCTGAGGATATATCATTGTCACAAGTGAAATTGTTATGGTATATCAAAGACTAACAGTTTAGAAACTGGTGATATCCAGAACTGACTCATTTGAGATTTTCATCTATGGAAGCCACTGTACATACCTTGTGTTGGTCAGAATGACATGATAAGGACATCTCAATATGGTTTGGAGTAGCCCTGTGTGATCAAACTAAGGAGCAAGTCAAGAACTACAACAAGCAGCAGGTTACAAGCTTGCTCAGTGAAAGGCAGAACTACACCGAATAACAGCGGCAGCTCCCCCTATAACTAGTCGTAATTAACAGTAGTTTGGATTTTCAAGAATTAAAAAACACAAACCAAAAGTCTTATGGCAGTTCTCTGGGGAAACAGCCACTGAACTACCCTGGAAACAACCAGCCTCGTTTGTGTTACTATCACCCTGCTACAGCATGTACCAAACCAGTGACTGAAATCTTCCAACACACATTTCATGCTGCACATACTGTAGCTTAATCTTTGTGATTGGATATCTACTTGCACTTCTAAGCGCTGAAGTAACCACGTTAGTTTTTAATCCTCAACAGCAGGGTGCTTTACAAGTCAAATTCAAATACAAATGAATACAAATTAGTTACCCTTATAAAAGCTTCCTTTCTTTTTTTCTTTTGTTGATTGGCAAATACTGACCTAATACTCACGTCCTTTTACAAACATTTAGCAGAGAAAGAGAAAAAAAAAATCTAAATCATTGTCTATTGTATGTGGCACATGCATGCTGCACTGCATTGACAGGTGCACCAGTAGAACACAGCATAGCTGTAAAAGCAGTAACTTCAGATTTCAGGAAAACACAACAGCCAAGAAACCACTCAACACTATGCATGTTCTTGACTATGCTTATGAATCAATTTCATCCTTGAAACTAATCATTAAGAATACATGCATTAAGGGGTTAAATCTGACTTACCAGCTCAGGCTATCCAAGGCAAAACGGGAACAAGTTGCTGGTAATTGTCCAGTCTTCATTCAATGAATCACATTGGCTTTGCTGTCTCTGCTGGTTCAGCCTCTGGGCAGAATGAGCAAACCTCTTCCTTATACTGCATGAATGATCAGATATGAAAAAGCTCATTACTAGCAATGACTGAAGTCCAAGATCACTGATAAGGTCTCAGAGCAAACCAGTATTTAAAGCAAATAGTGTGGTATCACAGGTAAAATGTTTGGTGCCTTAACTCTCTCTGTTACCTGTGCAGCTATAGAAATGACTATTATATAAAGCTCTTGCCTCTGTAGTCCAAGATACCATGACATCTGTATGCTTTTAGCTTCTTATATCCCTTAAAACTGATCAGTGGCACAGCACACAAGTAGAAAAAAAATAATTACTGCCAGAATAAACAAAACTGCGATTGTAATTAATTTGCCATGAAGTATGAGCAAAAAGACATTAATGCAGCCATCTTAAAGCAGTTAGGTTCATGTTCAACCAATAAAGGGGGGGGGGAGAATCAGAGTCCTCCACTCTGTCCAGTAATGCATGTTGCATGTGATGTATTGTTTCTCCTTCCTCGAAGCAAGCTATCACTACAGCTGTCTGCAATCATAGCAACAAAAGCAGCAACCATATCCTGAGCTATGGGACATCTGCAAGATCATTCGAAAGCTCCCAGCCTGAACAGGTTATGCTTAAAAAACATTATTACATGCATCAGAAAAAGATATTTTATTGATGCCTGTGTCTCAGCTAAAACAGCTCCTGCAATGTCTGCATTAAGCTTCCAAAACAGTAGAACAGTGGTATTTCAAAATATTTTGTTTTTTTTTTCTTTTTTTTTTTCTCCTTATAGGGCAAAAAATGCACGTGCTGGATCCCATATAAACCCACAAAGATGTTATAAAGTCAGAATACAGAATAACTACATACAGTCTTAGAATTCTAAAAATAGCTTAGGTGATAAACAAAGATAAACAACAATCTAGAAAATCGTTACCCTTCCTGGACAGTCCACTGGGTTAAATTCATGTAAACACTCCTGTATAACATCTGGCAATAGAAGAAAATTAAAACACTAATTCCTGGGTCTGTTGTAGCCGACGATCATTAAGATCTAGAGTAAAAGTGGGTTTTATTATTTTTAAAGGGATACCGGAGCTACAGTTACAATCTGCTGCAAAATATTTCACTAGCTTTATTCAGACACGATGCTTGACTTTGGGAAAATATTGGCAACTTCTCAAAATTTGGTGACCAGTCTGATTAGCTGAAGCTAAAATCTAGTCCTGGGCCTGACATTTGTATGTCATGGGACTTGAACTGATTCTATACTTTTAAAACCAGTCTGGGTACAGACCAAACCAGTTTTGGAGCACTTTTCTATCCGCACGTGTGCACGCACACGTATGTGCATGTAAACGTACATATGGAGGTATTTCAAAGACATGACAAGAATATCAAATGCAACTGCATGTTTTGCTGCAGCAGAGATTTACCAAGCGCGGTGACAATACGCTCTGCACAGCGTTCCTTCTCCTGTACCATGAAAATCACAGGCTGTACGTGCGTAGGATTCCCTCTTTTGTTCTGCTGCTTCTGAGGATCATTAGTGAGAAGGCTGCAGGACAGCTGACTGAGGTCACTGCTCCTTGCCAACAGGAAAAAACCACCAAATACCTCTCTAACACTGGGATACTATTTGGAAAAAAAAAAAGTGTGCTGAAAATCAAAAGTGTCTAAATTAGTTAAATTAAATGTAAGCATAAAAATTTCCATTTTCAGTGCTGGGCTGAATGGGGATGATTCTTCTGAGTCAAAATCCCTGATTAAATTTTTTTGGTGTATATAGACTGCATCTATGGAACTCATGAGGGAATTCTCAATTTACAGCTGTTTCACGGGGAAAAAGCTAAAGGGAGTTTACTGAAACTAGTCCATTCTTAAACATTTTCTAGCAATTGGGGGTCCTTTGCTTTCTCCCTTCAGTGTGGTGGAAAGCAGACCTTTTGCAGTTGCCATTTCAGTTTTTCTAATGCTTATTTCTATTTCTATTTCTTTTCTATTTGCTATATGCTCTATATATGCATATATATAAGCATATATGCTCTATATGCATATTTCTATTTCTATTTCTTATTTCTCTATTTCTACTCAAACATTATTTAGTAGAATAGTAAAAGACAAGATGTTTTCTTGCCCAGCCTAGTCCTACAAAAGACAATTCATTTGTTTATATAAAGTAAACATATTTCTAATATTCCTGTCATATGAATTTAAGTTCATCATTAAGCTGTACAAAAGTCAGAAGCAAAGTAAGAGAAGTAATCGTAAATTTACCACATGATAAAACAACGAAATTTGTTACTAAAAATGATGAATGAATGTGTGCAAATAAGTGCAAGAGGCACCTACATCTAGTTGTGGAAAAGGAGAAGACTGAAAGACCTACTACAGGAAAGCAAACCCTGGGTTTCTGATAAAACACATGCAAGCAGATCCGTTAGTCTGATCTTGTACAGAAACCTGCATGTTTTTAGCCTTTGATGATTCCATTAGATGCCTCAAAGATGTCAGCCATCGACTATTTCACTTGCCTGTATTTCATACTCATTAGTTGAACAGAATATTTTGTTCGCTCTGCTTATACTACATTACTTGCAATGGATTTTCATTCCACGTTCGATCACTTTAAAAGTCTGCCTATGTGCAGGGCACGTCATGAGTTGATTCCACAAGCTGCTGTTCGCATTGCTCTTGCTAAAGCTGCACATTTTTATGAAGATGTAGGTTTAGGGGTACATTTCGTTTAAAGAGGCCACCCAAGTTGGCTGATTAACTGACACCTTTACCCCAATGTTTACCCTGTCTTGTTGTCAGCTTTATACACCACTGATATTTTTAGCAGCCAAGCAGCACATCGTATTGGCCGTTAATTCCATTCAGCAAATTCTGTTTCTTTCTTCTGGACACCGGTGACATTTCTGGGATGAGGGAGGCTGTTCTCGTCTCGGGGATGAGAAGAAGCTCCGGGAGCTGTTCATTGTAAAATCGGAGGGTAGCTGGAGACGTTCCATTTCGGTTCGTCAATCAATAGGTGGCAGTATCCACCAAGCTCTCCAAAGCCTGCTGTGGTCCATGGAGCAGAGTGCCACACGCAGGTGTTCCTGGTCCCAGGCACCCAAAGTCCAAGGCTTACTTGCAGATAGTATTTCAGTAGCAAGCACGTCCTCAACAGACAGAAGCTAACGTTCCTATAGTTGATATGGGGCATTGTGCGTACACCCAGTTTGTGAAAAACCTCTTGGTAGATCAGTGGTCTGGGAACTAGGTGGGAAGTTTTGAGCAAAGAAATTCACTTAAACATTCGGAATTTGAAAACTTCACATGGAGTCTGACTTGACTTCATAAGCAGTCAATGGCAAAGCTATCCTCATCATCATTAGAGACAAAGCTGGGCTTTAGTGTGTACTTAATCCCCCTACAAGCACAAGTACAGCTCAATGGTCAGACCTAACATCCCTTACGCTGTGTGCCTGGAGTCAGGCAACGCAGCCAGGCAGATTGGATACCTGGGAACGGGATCTCCAGCCTCCCTCCCAAAGTAGTGTCGTCGGGCCAGCTCTGCCTGGCATCCATATGCTCTCTCATTTTAGAAATCCATGAGTAGAAAGGTGGTTAAAGTGACTCTGCTCCTTGAAACAAGATATTGAGGTGGTTTTTTCACACAGCCAAAGGTATACAGTGGGAAAGGTAAAAAAAACCCCGAACGAAAATCAACAAAGCAACAAACAAAACATAAATCCCCAAACAAGCCTATAAGCGTGTATCTTTCTTTGTCCTCAGACTTCCCTGCACATTTTTATACATATAAGCTACTGTAGAAAATTCCAACTCTGGTTTTGGCAGTTTCTGCCCTCTCTGGCTCCTTGTTTACCTATCATCTTTCACACTTACCCTTTTGCCAATTTGTTAATTCTCTGTCCTATCCCCTGGTTTCTTGTGTTTCCTCAAGGACATTGATCTGAGTCTTACTGTTTCACTGGTTCCTTTAGCCAGTGTTCTTGATCCAAATCCATAGTAAATAACCTATTATCCACAAAGACACAGAAGTATTCAGTATACTCATAAAAAAAGACAAATATTTCCCAGTTCATCAGTCATAGATGTGATCAAACTTGAGAAATTCTGAAATTGTAAGTGAAGAAAAAATAATTGCGTTTGGACTAAGTTTAGAAAATTTCCCAATGAAATAATTTACCCAAGTGTTTTGAAATATTTGAGACACCCGTGATGTAAGCGACTAAAAGAAACTGAGCTTGGCAGCCCCAGCTACTCCAGGCTTCCTGCCTTAGCTGTGGTTCCTAATCTACAGTCCTTGCTGCACCACCTGGATTTCAACAGAGGCAGGTCCTGCTGCAGGGCTGAAGTTGGCGGACCCAGCAGCACCTGGGGCTTGCAGACTCCCACTTCCACAGGAAGGAACACGGAGGCCAGGAGTTGTCCGGCTTTGGGGCAGCTGATGTGGCAGCAGCACCTCAGAGATGTACATGGACCTCGGTTACTTGTATTTCAGAGCACAGTTTTAGAGGACCCAGAAAGAAATCAGAATGGTTTTGTCAGAATTATTTAAAGATGGCATGGTTTTTATACAGATTATTTTTGACAAAATGTCCTTTCTTTTTCATTTTCCTTTTTTTTTTTTTTCTCTCTCTAGTCTTTTTAATTGGAAAATTCCTGAGAATAATAATGCCTGGCTGCAGTGGAGTAGAATCAGGCCTGGAGTGTTTGAGCCACAAAACACTGTTTAGTCATTTGGGGTGTAAGTTAAAGTAAACAAATACCTTAGCATAAGCAGTTCATTGGCTCCTCAAAGCCATTGCTGTTAGAAGTAATCCACATACACATCAAGAGGTGCTCACCAACATTGCTCGACGGAAATGCTGCCCTACTGCAGGAACAATGTAGAGCAAAATGCTCTTGGCTAACGGTTCCTGCAATTGTTCTCCCTATTAGGAAAAAAACCTAAACTTGTGCAAACGCATCCATCCTCAGAAAGCTTCTAGAAGTACACACGGGCCATTAGACAATATCTGCAGATATTGCCGTTCTCCTCAGAAACAATTTACCCAGCTGAACATCATAGAAATAATGAAGTTGTCAGCAACAACAGCGCAAGTGTGTTGTTTTGTCAGTCTCCTGTTGATTACGCTGTCTAGTCAGACACTCCATATAGAGAGAATTTATGCCATGTATTGTTTGGCCACTGCTGCTCCCAGCTGCATGGCATTTAATCCAAGTTACAGCAGCACATTTTACAAACAGAAATTAACAAGCTTTTCATAGCCGGCAATTTCTAGATTAGGAAAGAATAAAGAAAAAAATAGGATTTACCAAAATTGAGCGTGGAACAAAGCTGAACAGAGGCAGACACACATGATTCCAGAGAAGCATCTTTTTTTTTTTTTCTTTTTCTTTTTTAAACTATAGCTATATAGTGATGCTGTCTTCAAAGATCAGAACAATTTTTAGGGTTGAGACGTGGTCATTAAAAAGACCAAAAGGAATTTATAAATATATAGATATGTGACATTGCGGCTTTTGTATGATGACAGTAATTAGCAAGGTACTTACTAATGTAAGGTCCATTTCTGAATCACCTTTTTTATTCTAAACTTGACGTATAAAAGCATCTATTATAAAGCACTGGACAAGTGTCATTTTCCATATTGAGTAAAGAAATAACTTTGATAACAGAAGAACAACTTCCTACTATTTTGTGACGCCCAAGCAGCATTTATTCCACTAAACAGATATTCTTTAACGAGCAGTTTGTTTGCCCTGAAAAAAAAAGCAGAAATCTCTTTAAGGGCAAAGATTTCTCTTTAAGAATTTTTTTTATAGCAATTAAAAGCAGGCATTAAAAAAAATAAACAACCAACAAACCAAGAATAAAGTACTTTCAGAAAAACTTTGATACTGAGGACAAGCAGTAGGAGGAAGGGGACTATTTTCAAAGGCTAACAGTTACCTGGGGAGAATAATTTTTCCAAATCTTGATAGAGACAGACTGTTCTAGATAACGATAACTCAAACCAAGAGCCCATTTGTCTGTATTATCAGAGAAAGAACCACAAGGAGATCTGTCTCACCAGACCAGCTTTTGTGAATAGCCCTGTGGGTCATCTGTGTAGTAGACAAACGTCCCACTTCCCAGCTGGGATAGCATTACTCAGGCTGGAATTTGGACTGCAATCAGTTGCTCTGATGGGACTTTGCATTTAAATTTTTGTGAAAACGAAAATAACTCTGAGGAGTTCCAGACCAGTGTCTCACAGAAGCAATACAAAAACCTGAACAGAATAGAAGTGATTGCTGGGAAGCAATTCCAGGCTTTCCAGTGCAATTCTATTTCACATTGAGTTAAAAAGCACATCTAAACTTTCATTTTTGCCGAGCACTTATGAAGGCTTTCAAATCATGAAAATTCAAATTTTACTACAGAGGCAATGTACACGGACAGAAAAAAGCTCTTGTTAATGCCTTTTTATAATTTACAGAGACAAAGACATGTCATTATGATATACAAGGGGTATGAGGCACAGCAAAATCAGGGCAAAACCTCAAAACACGTGATTGTTCCTTCCTGAAGTCCAACATGTCAATAAAAGTAAAATTAAAATGCAGAAAATGCAATCAAATCTTTCCTGTGTAGACTGTAGAAGATCAGTAACATACTTTGCCAAGTATCATTAGGTTTTTTTCTTGCAGTGGAGGCTTTTCAAATCCGCAGCAGTTAGAATAGTAGTTCATGAAAATATGCTCTCACCACTTTCCTTAAGCCCTGTGCTGGTTCTGGCTGGGATAGAGTTCGTTTTCTTCACAGGAGCTGGTGTGGGGCTATGTTTCAGATTTGTGCTGGAAATAGTGGTGATAATATCGGGAAGTTTTCCGTACTGCTGAGCAGCGTTTACACAGCGTCAGGGTCTTTTCTGCTCCTCACGGCACCACCGAGCAGGATGGGGCTGCACAAGAAGCTGGGAGGGAGCACGGCCGGGACACTTGACCCCAGCTGACTAAAGGGATATCCCAGACCATATGACATCATGCCCACTACATAAAGCTGGTGGAAAAAGGAGGAAGAGGTGGACATTTGGAGTGATGGTGTTTGTCTTCCCGAGTCACCATGATGCATGATGTAGGTCTGTTCTCCTGGAGATGGCTGAACACCCACCTGCCCATGGGAAATGCTTTGCCTGTGTGTGCAGCTTTTGCTTAACCTATTCAACTGTCTTTATCTCAGCCTGTGAATTTTCTCACTTTTACCCTTCTGATGGTCCCTCATCACACCAGGTAGTGAGTGAGTGGCTGGGTAGGTGTTAGTGGCCAGCTGAGGTTAAACCACAACAGCCCTAAAACTGATGAATCGGTTTCCTTTCAATGAGCTATGTTAGCCTCTCAGTACGCAATACACATTAGCACCAGTCCCCACTTTCTTGCCATGAGTCCCACCTCCACCACCCCAAACAAGAACAGAATAAGAAGTGATCATTGCTCTCTAATTAGCACATACTTTTTGGATTGATTCAGTTCACAACTTCTCTTTCCATTCCTCTATCTTCCTCATGCATCAACCAACACTAAAGGTGAGAAATGAATCAGAAAGAAACTCCTACATGGCAGGTTGCAGCAACAACCTGGTTTCCAACAGCTCAGAGGAAATTTGGTTCAGACCACGAGATTCTTTGGTTTATTTCCCATTTTATTCTAATTCTGACTTAGTGAAGTACTTGGGATGCAGCTTTCAAGCCACTTACTATTCCTTTCCGGTATTAAAAAAACACAACCCCTCTTCATGAGGCATTGTGGTTTAGGACAAATCCTGAAGCGTTAGCAAAAGTCTCTGAACCTCCAGCTTGTTAATAGGCCATCTAGGACACAATGACTCATTCTCACTCATCCTTAAATCAGAAAGAACGGTGCTAGTTAATCTTGGGGCAGAAGGTTCTTACAATACACAACAGCAATCTGGCAAGAGCCTGGGTGCACTCTAGGTAGGATAACTGGCATGGCCTGGCCTGCTCTAAGTCACACTGTGAGCCGGTTCAGTCCCAGCTGGGCCAAGTTTCAAAGAACCTTTTGTTCTTCAACTCGTACTTAAACACGTGTTAGTCCTAGAGTACAAAGATGTTGGCTGGGAAAGCCTGTGTGCTACCAAGCTCACATACCCTACAGGTTTACTGTATCAAGAATGTTTTATTATCTACATGATCACTTACGTTCCAGTTACATGCAGCAAATTGAAAAGAATATTAAAAATTAACTTTAAAAAGTGTAAAAAAACGAATAGCCCAACAGTCTGTTATAAACTACTACCTACATTTTTATAAATGAAGTACTTCCAAAGTGTTGTACATCACCATCCAAATGTCACATTTGTTAGAGTTGTCACAGGAGACAGATGAGGAGAATAATTTGCTGTCGTATTAAAAGACTGAATATTGATTTGAGAACAAGGACTCGTAGTCCAATGAAATAACATTCTCTGCAGCTCAAAGTGCTAATCTGACTTCACCTGAATTGAGTTAATAAATATTTGCAAAACCAGGCAGCTTAGGTGGCTTAATTAAGAAAACACTTGCTTTTCACCTTTAGGAATTCATTTCCTCCAGGGTCAGAGTTTGGTGGTCTTGCAGCTATCGCACAAACTTCTACACACTTTGGAATGATTAATGATCTCTGCTTAGAAAAATTATGGAGTGCTATAAGGAAAAATTAACTGAATTCACAAAATGTGAAATCTCTCACTGAGTACCTTTTCTCCACCTTTTTTTTTTTTTAAATAAAAAAAAAAGGCAGCATGATCTATATGCATGTATTTCATAGATAACTTGTATATGTGTAACCTACAAACCTGCACAGGAGTAGCAGCTCGTATGGTAACGCAGTGAGCCTCTCCTACAGGCAACACTGAGTCCAACTGAAATCTTGGAGATATTAAGTGCTGCCAAGAGAATTACCCTTCAAATATCACTGATCAATGTGACACCTCAGCCCTCGTACAGAGAAACAAATGTCCCCAGGTTTTAATTCAAGTGTACTTAACTGTAACATCCAAAAACCCCAACAAATCACAAACCCAAACCTGTGCGGTTTTATCACACCGGTGAATAGGTTTGAATTTCTTTTATTGTGACTTCTTTTGTTTGGTAAATAATATGCTCTAGATTGTATTCTGCACTGATTCACTCAATGTAGATTTTCTGAACAATTGCAACTGAGAATAGAATTTGCCTCTTTGAAGCTCCCATTCTGGGGAAACTCCTGCTTCTGGGCCTCTGTCCACTTTTCCAAAGAGGCACTATTGCAACAGCTTCCATACAACAACCGGTGTTGCTACTCAGCTAGCACTAGAGGCACGTATTTGCAATGAGAAGTTTGCTTTGTGATCAGTTCTTGCCTTTGCACTGATCTGAGCTGCACTGGAAAAACCTAAGTACCCTGGTCAGAAACCGAGCACTTACTTTTCCTGTCTTTCTAGTACCAGTTCTAATAAGAATATGGACACCTCACTGTGCCGTAGGTATGTTATGATTTCCTTTCCTCCTATTAAGTATACAGCTGATAGGTAACTGTGACGCTTAAATCACCAATGCTTGTCAAGTATTAAGAGATTCTCAGATGGATGATAATTTATTATATACAGTCCTCTAATAGAAAATCTTACGCTCTAACGCTTTGGAAGCCCCATGGCTTTTCTATTCCCTCTACTTTATAAACAAAACCAAAATACATAGTTTTATTAGGGGCCCCAATTAGAAAGAACTGGAGAATTACCCATTATCATTATGCAGGATTAATTTGCTGTCTTGCTTTAGTTTTCAGATGAATTTGCTGAAAAACAGAAGGTTGAATTGATTATTCCAGCTGCACTTTGTGAGAAGCAGCGTTAAACATGAATCATAAGATTCTTTCCTAGAATTGCTGGTGCAGATGGCTCTGTTGCCTACTGTTCAATACAAATAAAGCGAATTTTCTTGCGAGACATGTTGAACTACACAGGGGGGGGAAAAAAGTCAAGCCAGTAAGAACTACTTCAATCTTGACTCATAAAGAGCAACCATGAAAAAGAAAAAAATAACAATTTCATTTTAAGTTTTAAAAAGGAGTATTCAGAGTAATCCCTTTTACAATAGTCTATCAGAAAGAAAACGGAAGAAATTACTGTACTGAAAATTACTATATCGATATTCATCCTTCTAATAAAAAACAACCAAGAGAGTTAGAATATATTAAAAAGAAAATATTAGCTACACACAAAGAGCTTTTTAGACATGATTAGAGAGCGATTGTATTTCCTCAAGTATAACTACCAGGTAAATAATTTTCTGTAAATAGTACTTTTGAGAAAATTGCTTGCAGATGATTTCAGAATAAAAAGAAAGGCAAAATTCACGACAGCACTTGCTTCAAATTGTACAACTAACTAATTATCAAGTAGTATCTTTCAATATGGAATAATTAATACAACTGAACAGCACAGACAGACGGGTGAGAAAATTAAGCTTATGAGTGAAATATGAAAGTCACTGAAGTCTGAAAGTCATTTCGATGGAATTTTATTCCATTAGTTTTATATGCAGAGAACTTTCTCTTAGTTCTATATAAACTCATTTTCACCTCTGTGTCTAAGACAAGGCAGTGCACTGATACACAATTTCACCTATTTCAAATAGCACAGGATTTTACACTGTTACCAATCCAGGAACAAATGGAAAAGGAAAAAATTTAAAATCATCTTTCTTTACAATTGACAGGTCATGATTTAAAAAGCCCAAAAATGGCATTTGTATTACTTGTACTGTTCTGAAAATAGTACTATATTAAGAATAAATGATGTAAAAAGTGTCAAAAAACCTCAACAAATAACAAATGATCAATTGCGGATTAGAAATTAGCATCCAAAGCTACTGACCACTATTAACTGCTACAGGATTTAAGCCAATCAATTGCTTCTCGAGTATATTTGGATTGGTTTAATCCTTTTGCTGGACAGCACAGAAGACACGGAAGGCTTTTCTTAACTACAGAGTGAACATTCTGCCACTTGTTCCGATTACTCACAACTCATCCATGTTCTTTCATTGGCATCTTTTATGAAATCTGAACAGCAAAGCTGAAAGCTTCTTCAACTTCTGCTGGTATCTTTGGAGCGACAATAAACAGCTATCAGGGAATCAAAGTGTGTACTGTCCACACATTATTGTTTTAGAGATAGAATTTTTTAATTCTGGAAACACAGTTTGTTTAAAAATTGCAGATGCTTAGAAGTCACAGAGGCAATTATTATTGAATCTACTGTATTCCTCCAAGATAAAGATGAAGGCAGGAAGACATACTAAAAATTAGTTCACTACCTTAAGATAGAGAAAGTATAGATTACAGTGAAACTAAAATAGACAAAAATCTGATTTGAGTGATGGAATAATCCCTTGTCTTATGAGTGGCTGTACTCATTGATAAACAATTCTTACCAGTTTAAACTGATACAATTCCAGTCAGTAGAAGAAAGCGAGCCACAATTTTGGTAAATCATTTTCCAGACTCCCAATAGTTGTGTACCTGATTTTTTTAATATGAAAACTTTAAAAAGAAGAAATGGTGCAGGACGAGTTAACACTTATCTTTATAGAATGGATTCGTGACAGAGTCTGGGAAAAGAAATACACAGGACTTGTAAGAGCAACTTCTGATAATAGTTCTTCAATTGCAACAGCAATTTGTAAACAGCTGAAAAAATAGGATGCCCTCCCCATTAAGTATATTCTGTGACCGAGAAAATAGGAATTTGCTTTTCCTAAAGCTAAACAAAGCACAACTGCACCAATTTCATGTACCAATGAAAGCAGGACTCTAATTGATTAGATCTTGAAAGTATAAAGAACCAAGGCAGGATCACTGCTAGAGGATGCATGTAGGCATATCAAGTATTTTGTTTGCCTGGAGTGTCTCCAAAATCTCAGTCATTTGGCTAAAGTATTATCCATGGGAATACAAATAATACCTGCTGGTTGAAGAGAGGGACAAAGCATTTTTGCAGTAACTTTTGAATAAGATAGAAAATAAGGAAAACTCCGCAACTGTTCAACTTGCAGTTTTCTGTTGCAGTTTAGCAACTGTCTGGTAGAGTCTAAAGATGCTCCGGTTATTATCTCTGTGCTCTCTGGTTATAAGGTAATAGAAGAGTTTTTGTGTGGTTTTTTTCAGCTGCATCAGACTTCCTAAAGCAAATATTTCGTGTTAGATTGTTTCACTCTTCGAAAATCAAGATCTTGTTTTTCTCACTCCTTTGATGGTCACCTTCACGCCAGTAATCCTGTGAAATACACCACTTCAGAGAGAGACTGGGGATCAACTGCGCTGGTAGCTCTACGCTTTATATTGAAAAATCAGAAGTGTGGGGCGCTCAGCAATCACCGTCAGGATCTTCAACTCAGGCAAACTATTATTCAGAAAAACAAAGCTGACTTACCTAGAAAAATACTGTACTGTCAATTTGCAACAAGGAAGTTAAAGCAAAACACCTGAATGACAACCTATCGTACCCAGAAATGTACTGCAATCACAAAATTCCTGTCTTGTATTTGGAACGATAACAAAGCATTTTAAGAAATGACAGGAAAACATGAAAAAGGCTTTCACTCTAACACTCTACTACAACAGTAGTAATCTGCAGGACTGGCAAAACAGTGCTGTGGAATGACAGCTCTGATCAAACTGGTTAATACCTCGTTAACTTGACTACTGCAGAAATAAGTTCTTCTTGATCCATGTCTAGATAAAAACATTAATTTTTTTTTAAGCTTAATCATGTCATAAACAAACCAAAACATAGTGATCTCATAAGCATAGGCAAATTTCCCTTCCCTCACAACAGAAAAACTGCTCTCTTAGGTCCATTCATCACTCTTTAAATGAACAGGGAAAAGATATTAGGCTGATAAATGTAAGAGTCAAATTCATGATAAAATACACAAAATTATCAGCAGAAAGATGTTACACATTAGTGGTGTCCTCAGGCAACCTTCTGTAAAGCTTCCTGAATAACTGTGTGACATATCACTGCTTCAAAGATCAGGTAACTGAACATATTTTTACACCAATTCACATTAAAAAAAAAAAAAAAGGATTTTAAATTATGATTTTTACAGAGGAGCCTAAAGGCTCCACAAATTCCTGTAAACCACTCACTGAGCTCTAGACTTGGGTTACTCTAGATTTAACCCAAAGATTTCACACACTGAGACAATCAGGTATTTACTTATTCATGAATATTTTTGTAAACTTTAGCTTCTACTGGGTAAATATATAAATGAAAAGTGGGAGAGGAAGGCCAAGAGCAAGTGTGTTGGGCTTGATCCTGCAAACTCCTGAGCACATACTTCACTTTACAGACGTGATTGGAGCTGCTGCAGGAGCAAAGCTTATGGTCACAGCCCTCCCTCAGCTGTGCACAGGACAGAGTAAGTTCAAGTAAGACCCTCTGAGTTGACCCTGCCCTTCACTAGCACAATTGGGACTGAACGTTTCTACAGCTAAGAGGCAGGGACAAGAAAAGGGCAGGAGAAAGGATTCCTTCAGAAGATTTTCCTATTTCTGAAGGATATGAGGAATTAGCTAGGAAGTACAAAAGACCACCAGAGAGATGATTAAGACTGGCCTTTTAAGGACTGCAAGATGAGTGGCAAATGCCCTTACGAAATACTTGTGCTCCTCCTCAAGATAGCCAAGTGTTTCTTTAAGCTGCCTCAAGGGTGCCATGGTCAGGCCTACGAGCAGGCCCAGGACCCAGAAAAAAAGAGGGGATCGGCACACACTGAGGCTAACATTTCTGAGGCTAAATTCCACGAAAGCCTTTACACAGCCATTAAACCTCATGTTCCTTCACCACAGCCACTTTACTAGTGATTGTAGGAAGAAACTGTTCTTTGATGAGTTCCCTCATGAACGAGATATTTTAGATTTGTCTTTACAATTACTCTTATTTTGCCCACCCACTTACAACCTCAATCATAATAAGACTATTTATGGTAACTACTACAAGATAAATTAAACCCACATTTTTGATATGTATATACGAACCCAGCACTCTGCTTACTAGAGCAACCGTCTTTCTGCCTCAGAAGGGCACTGACTGGACTTGTGACTGACCTACACAGTTCTGCCATTTTAACAGACCCCTACATTTAGAGTAGAAGTCCTTTTGCTGAACTTAATACCAAAATGCACCTCAATTCATTCAGGCCTCAAGGAGGTGGTTACTTCATTCAACACTGGAAATACAACTGGATTAATAAGGATGTGTTTTTAAAAATACTGAGAAAAATCAGTTTGAGGTTACAAGAGATACCTCAGAAAGTTCTTCTGTAAGACAACAAGCAATTGTTAAAAACCAGTGGAGCAGTTCTGACAGATTGCACCGGCTCGATAGTGTTCAATTAGATCACTGACCGGGTAAAGAGGGGAGCGCATTCCCTCTTTTCCCACACCAGCAACAGCCTGTGAGTTTTTAATTACACCTTGATCTGCCTCTTTTGGAGAAGAAATGTAAGCATGGGCTGGAAGATCACAAATTCAATGTGTAATGGTCAAAGCTTCCAGTTCTCACGTCCCTTTGTCAGAAATTCAACCCTGAGCCTTAGAAAATTACCCAAGTGTTGATGTCAGTCTGTTTTGAGAAAAGCTTCAATTTTTATAAAGAGCTTTCCAGTGAAAACAGCATAGTAAGAGTACCTAATTAGCTCCTATTTAGTGCATTGTGAATATACCATAATGACCATCCTCCATTTTATGTATGAAACCAGCTGAAAGAATCACAACATATGAAAAACAGGAGATGGAACATTGTGCAATGTGCACATCAGTTGGAAGCATGAAAAAAATGCTGAAATTTTTCTCCTATTAAAATATGAATAACAAAAATAAACATACACTACATAGCGAGCAACAAGCATAAAGCTTTCATCTCTCTTCATGGGAAATCCTACAGAACATGAACAAACCCATTCAGAGACCATTGTAGGAACTCACACCGTACCATTTGAGAAAGCTTTCTTTTATCCCAGTCACTAACAACGCAGCGTACGCATTTACAACAGATTTCCTTTTGTCCCGTGTATCTGCAGCTAAATACAATTTTTAATGCCACTCATTTGTTTAATTACCAGGCTTACCAAGGAAAGTTGCCATTTAGAAAAATAAACCAAAATCAGTTAAATCCAGCACCTTCCTTGTTTCTTCTTCCTCAGTTTTCCTAACCGATGAGTGGTCATTCTCCCTTCCCTTTAGATCCTTCTCTAAGCTCTCTCATCAGGATTTCAAAGTAAGATGATCAAATGTGCAGAGAGGCACCTAATTTCTCACAGGCACTTCTGAAAGCTCCTGACTAGGTCTACAGTGAACAATTTTCTTTCTCTCCCCCCCCACCCCCACCCTTTTTCTGCCCTTTGATCTTTCGAAAGCACAAATGCCATTACAGTGAATAAAGTCATAGCCCACAGAGTCAATCCCCTACTATTTACCACTTTCTTCCCTGCCCCCCTTTGTGACCAAGACTCCGGCGCAGCCAAGCTAGTTAAGTTGGGCTAAGATACAGCAGCAGGTATCATCAGCACACTGTGACAAATGAGAATGTGTGTCAGGGGAGACTGTTTAAACAAACAGTCGGATGCTTGGGAACGCAGACAGAAGACCTAAGATCTTACTGTTTTGTTTTTTTTTTTTTCTTTTTCTTTCTCCCTCCGTCTTCAAAACAGAAGATTAAGTTTGCTGTGAACATGAGCTGATGAAAAGAATTCAAATAGTGCTTTGAATAGTGCCACTGGGAGCGTCACAGGAGAATTACAAATTGCTGCTGGAGACACCAGTCTCCCTTTACAGAAAGTTAACATAAAAGTACACATATCTTCTTTCTATAAGGTACTAACTTGTAAATTAACCTTTAATGGAGTATAAATGATGTCCTGAAAGAACTGCTTATGCAGCTATATTTATGATCTAGAAAATTGCAAATATTTACAAGATTATAGGTGTTAATGGTCTGTCAAAAATGTTTGTATATTGTACATACATTAAACCTCAGTTTAAGACCACCCTGCTATAAAGACCACCCCATTTCTTGTCCCATATAGAATTTCACTTTGATTCCATATATTCCCTTCCTTATAACGAGGCTAGGCCCCAGCACACACCCAAACCACTCCAGACAAGGAACTTCTCCTCCACAGGACGCACTTATTTCACATTCTGCTCCCGGCTCCTCTGTGCGGCCCGCTACTCGTCACTATTAGCATTGTGATTCACCTTCAGAGAGCTGAAGAACATTTGGAGTTACGCTGCAGCTCACGACACACTCCAAGGGCAAAGCAAGGGGCGGTCAGACATAGCCTTTGGAGGCTGGAACAGCACTGCACCGTGATACAAGCAGCAGCTCCACCTTCCAACGTTCCTGCCTCAGTTTCCCCACTCTCATATAAGCCAGTTACGCTTTTTAATGAAGCAACTTTAACACAACTGCATCCTCCTCTAAGGAACATATTTACTGTTCAAACACGGGTCATCAATAAAGAAAACAGATAAACCAAATCCTGCTGTCTGGCCTCTCCTAAGACCCCTGTTTCCAAGGGCTTCTGCTGCTGTCTCCTCAGCAGGTGTACCCAGCGAGGCCTTTCATCTAGGTGGTAGAGCAAGCCCCTTTCCCTGACCCAGCACTTCTACAGTAGCCCCCTATTCCCTCCAGTGCTCTCTCAACTAAGCTGCTTGTTGTTCTTTTATCTCACCACCTGGGTGCAGCTAATTAATCACATGTGGGGCTCCACACCCAGCCCCTTCATAAAATATTCTCTCCCCGTGGCTCAGGAAAAGTCAAACTTTTCATTTGCTACGTTCAGGTCTCAGGGCTGAGCTTTCTTTTTTTCACAAAGCTTATTATTTAAACGGTAAAGTTCCTGATGATAATTTTTAATTGATGTTTTCTGCTAGTGCTACAGTGAAATAGAAAGAAATTACTCTTTTAGTTAACAGTGAAATGTGTATTCCTCTCTGATTTATTTTTTCCTTTGATAAATAATTATTAACAGATCTTTTCCAGACATAAGTTATATTGACAGTAATTTCAATATAAGCTATTGAATGTATTTGCTATTTAAAGAGAGCGGCTAATTTGTCCTCTGATCTCTTACAGTTTCTCTTCTGGGCAATTTCTGTGTCAGAAATTTGATTCAGACTTCTGAATTGACATTTATTCTTATGTAAATATTGTCAAATAAAACAGTTGGAACTTGTCAGTTGTGATAGTGAAATTTCAGACAGGTCAAAGTTCAAATTTTGAAAAAGAAAAAACTTTTTTTGGGGGAAATGTGCATAACTAAACTGGGTGTCTTACTCAAAAGATGTCACATTTTTTAATACTTGCTTTAGAAACATCAGTGTACTCACACATAAATACAGCTGGGGAAAAATAAATATTTTAGGAACAAATACTTGGGCCTCTGCCCAGGTTTTATTACAGCAGATTATTTTCTTTTGTAATTTATCATTTGCTGTACATTACCTTGCTCAATGACTGGAGGAAAAAAAAAAAAAAAAAAGATAAGATCTTCTTTAGGGTAAAAAAGTCAGAGGAAAACTTGAAGAGCCTCTGTCCCCACTGACCTCTTGCACATTTTTATTGATATCAAATTGCTCATCTTTTTTTGCCTTGCCATTTTCATTTTTAGACCTGCTGGGTCACATCTTCAAATGATGTAAACTGGCATAGACCTAATGGTTTCAATGAAACTATCAGAGCTGAGGATCTGGCATTAATTATTAGGGATTTTCTGTTATCCAGTAAGATAATGTAAAAGCAGTTCCTCTCCTAACTTTGAAGCAGAACTGTCTGTAAGCTAACTCTAGAGAACTGCTGTTAGAAAACATTAACTGCTAAGATTTTACATAGATGTTCAAATTATCTGATTATTTTTATGCCGTAATCCACGTCAAGAGAATGATAAAGGTCAAGTTTGTCACAAATTATGAAATGTTTAATTTTTTAAAAAATACAGAATCTGCTTGGATAGCTCAATGCAATTATGCCATTTTAATTTTAGTGCTGGTTTACACAGAATGAGCTGGTTTGTATTGGTTTGGCCGCTAATAAGCGGCACAGCAAACAACAAAGCTTATATCTAATTTTTGTCTTTCAAGAATTGCATTTGACCTGGGTTTCTGGGTGGCATGACCAGCGGCATTACCAGGTTCCCAAGTATTCCTCAAATCTTGAGTGCATAGTTTAAAGGGGTCTTCTCCAAGTCTTCTTCTAAGATTAGGCAGTCGAAAAGGCTTTTTATACAAGTTCCTAGATAAACTTCAGAATTTTATTTTGATAGTCCTACAGGTTATTTTTTGGTTTTGGGGCATGCACTGAGTAGACATGAAAAGCAATGATCTCTAGCAGATCAGCCAGAGGTTTTGTTGCAAGCAGGCCCTGTACATGCCATACAGCTCCTGTACTTCTAACAGGTATTTCCCATGTTAAACGAAATCACTACAAACTGTGTATTTGTAACTCTATTACAGAACAACCAAAACCTCCACACAATCATGAGTCCGAGTCAATGAACTTTGAAGTCTCTAATGTCAGCTTTCAAGGACAAAGACAAAACTCCAAGATCTCTCTGACTAGATACCTGAGATGCCTCTTAATTTTCTCTGATCACCAGACACAAATTTCCATGAACCTAGCTGGGTTTCCTGCTGCCAGTACTCACTTGTACTGGAAGAGTCTTTTCCAGCAATAGATGGAAACATCCTGATTTACCCTCTGTAGACATAAATATTTGTGGCAAGTTTATATTATTCTGATTTTTTCCCAATATTTTTATTTGAATGTGTATAGCTAACTGGTGTCTTCCCTCTTGATACTTACATCGGGAGTGATCGTGGACCTTGATTCAGTTGATTTCAACAGCAGTTACATGTCTTTGTGCATCTAAGCCTTCATGTTCCTGCGTTCAAGTTTTTCCTCTCTAAAAGAGGAATAACCAGTCCTTCCTTTCCTCTCCTCTATATGTTCATCTTCGGGTTGTAAATTCTTCAGGGCAAGAAATCTATTAATAAATGCTGGTTTAGTGCCTACTACAATGGGTATCTGCTCAGTGGGGTAATACTGTGCTACAAAAAAAGACAAAAAGTAAATATTGCTGACAGTAAAAATACAGCTCGTCGACTAAAGGTGCATGAAAAGAATTTTGTCCTGTAGGACATCAAAGTTCTTAAAAATTCATATGTCAAGTATTGCCATCTGAACTAAATTAGTTTTGTAGAACTAAGATTTCATGGCAAATAAAAATAGTATATCATCTTAATAAAAGCATCATGTGCAAAGGGAAAATAAAAGCAAGAAAGATATAATTTTATAGTACTTGCACAGTTCTTCTTACTCTGAACTGAAATTCAAAACTACCAAAAGAAGCAGCCATCAACAGCCACATAATCAATCTGCTGCAAAGCCGGTGCTGGTCTCCAACTTATTTGATACAAAAGACAGTGGAAACAATAGGAAAGTTTGCAGGAGTGTAGTAAATAACTCTAATGCTTTGAATTGCAAAGGGTAAGCAGCCTACCAAAAGTATTTATCAAAGTCATATTGGGGGAAGGAAACATCACCAAACAGAACAGTGCAAGCCAGATGCTTGGAGATCAAATGGGGTCAAAAATGCAACCCTAATTTTCATAACATCCTCATAAAAATTCACAGGAAACTACCTTCTGAACCTGCTATGGAAGAGATTTTCAAAAAAAGTTAAAGGGGAGCTGCAGATTAAGATTCTACTGAATAAGGCCAGAATGACAGAGGAAGGGAAAAATAACCTGTTCATTAAATACAACGAAGATCATAAAAATCGATACAGACCAATGGCTAAGAGTAGCTGACAGTTATGTCTAGACTTGTGAGATCAGATTTACATCTTTCCATTTGCACTTGTGTTGAAGTTCAGATCAGAGTCAGATCTTTAACCCTTCAATGAAGGAACCGGAATTATTGCATACAGGAGGACTAACATACTTGACTTCTGTGAACTCCCCCGACTTAAATATAAATAAAATAAAATAAAAGGCTTTTCTAATACTTGTGGCTCCTTTCAACTCTACTGTCACTCCCTCTTTGTTACTGCATACCATCTGCTCAGCAAACTGAAATCATATAATTGAAAATCACCACTATAGAGATTAAAATAGTTGGTTTTCAGTGTTATTGTTTGAAGCTACTCAGAAGCATAGAAAAGTCTTCAGCTGTACTATTTTAATTTTTTTTTCTTTGCAATCTCAAATTTCAATTAAAGTTCTTATAAAAAGTTCATATTTACTTTTTTTTACCTGTTACACAATGGGTTGTAAATAAGAAAAAAAATAAATAAAAAAAGATTTTTCTCTCTTTCAAATGTAGAAATACTGGATTAAAATGTTTCTGAAGTGCTCTGAGACTTTCCAGGTTGGGTGTATATTTTTTTCTACATTAGACAACAAGACTCAAATTAAAATCAATTATTCACCTCCAAAAACTCTTATACCATTCAAGATGACCTGTTGTTTGTATTAACCCAGGAATTTTGAAGCAAGTGCTATTGTTTCTTTTTTTCTCTATATGTAATAACAGATGATGTCGCTATTGTTGTTTTCTCACTAGGACTAGAGACCATATGATTCAAAATACAGAAAATCAGATCACCTGTATTTTATCAACAAGGTCTCACACCCAGCCTGGTTAGTGGTGCACAAAACTCAAATTCCAGGTGAAATTCTAGAAGTAGAAGCATTGGCAGGACCCTGACAGGATATTTAGCCTGTAAGATTGCAACTGCATTACTGATAACCTATGTTCTCACAGATCTGTGCACTCTGCTAAGTGAGAACTGAGTGAGCCAAGAAGGGCGTAAGAAACAAGGAACTGAGGAGAGGATGGGGGTAGGAGAGTGGATCACATTCCGTATAGTGATACTGTGCTTCTGTCTTGTGCTTCACTAACGAGTTTCTTCAGCTTCTTTAATCTAAACAGAGGTGTAAAGAGTAGGAGCAATACATGCACTTACAACATGGTGCTTTTTTATTTAAATAAAGCCAAGCCTAAAGTCTATTGAATATAATGGAAGATGTCCAAGATTTTTTCTATGGAGTACAGACTTTAGCAAAAGAGACGATTTTACTTTCAAGAAAAAGTGAAGATGGAAACCTGCCATATGCAAAGGTCAAGATACCAGAAGCCTCAAAAAAAAGTAAATGAAAGCCATGTTATTCAGTATCTCTTAAATATAATGAATGATGAAGTCCATTAGAAATTAAAGGAAACAGATTGTGTAAGTCCTCATGATGCCCTTTAGCTGCCATTCAAAAAGGCATCTGACATTTTCACTTACCGCTATCAGTTCCCGTGCCAGCGGCATGAGGACAATGCCCAAAGTAATGACAGACATTTAATTTTCAGGCTTTTATAGTGCAAAACAATGCAGCAAAGAGAAATGAAAACTTAACAAATTGGTTGACAATTTTCTTTTAGACTCTTCCCTTTGATTTCGACCGCACCAATTTACCTCCTGCTGATTTGCAAAAGAAACACAGTGTAATTGATTTGCTTTAGTGGGCAGTGAAGGGACACAGAATGCAAATAGAAGAACCATAGCTTTAGTGTATTTTGCCTGACAGTTTAAGCTGTAATTATTATCTGCCAACGATTTGCACAAAAGTGTAATTTCTAATGCAAATGAATTCTTGGAAGAGCAGACACTGAAGTTTTAAACAAGTGAACACCAGCCACATCTGAAGGTACTGGCCATACTCTTTCTGTAAACAGAAAGTTTAATAAGTTGATATGTTGATAGGACATGTGGTATAAATAAACCGTGCAAAAGAGTGACTACACAACGCAATCTATTTTCATCGATGATTAAAATAATCTGCCCTACTTACAAACATCATCTTTCTTCTACTATGGAGATTCAGAAACAAATTTTCTTCTGTATTTCAGAAAAAAAGTAATTCTTAAATAATACTGCAACTGAAGCACAAGCTGCAACTCTCTCCTAAATATTCAAAGCCACTCTGGCTGTAGAGAATGGTTATGTTTTGTGTTCCTACAGCCTATGAAGGAGTCGATACCGAGGGCTGCCCTGTGCAAATATGATTTGTGCATCTCATGTGAGGTGTTTAACTCTTCTGTAGGTCCTCAGACCGAGAGCATTCGTGCTGCATGGGCTGTTCGTGACCAGATCACCTACTCTGAGGAGGTGTGTTGGATTCATACGCCTGCTTGAAGTTCCTCTACGGCATGTACGTATGTATGCAAAGGCTGGAGTACCAGAAGCACTTTTTCTGACAGCAGAGTGGACTTGAGGTATTTCTACCCTCCCTCATCTCTATGTCCCTCCACAGAGTAACAATCCACTGCCCCGTGTTCTGCCATAGCAACTGTTTGTGATTGCAACTGTTCCAGCTGAACGTAAGACACAGCTTTCTGGGGTACCTAGAGTTAAGTCCAGACTGAAATACTTGCAGATACGCTGGGCAACACCTGTGCAGCTGGTGCAACACCTTGAAAACATCACGTCAGACCTACTGTATGGGGTATAATTGTGCATATGAGGAACAGAGCAATTCTTCTGGGCATGCAGGAGAAAAAAAAATACACAGAGCTTGTGGAGCAGGTGAGATGCTTCCTGAAAGACTTGACTTAGTGAGTGAGTGCAGCCTGAATTGAAAGCACATGTGTGGTAGGGCAGGTCTGTCCAAACCTTCCAGAAAGTGTCAGCTCTACTGCAGGCAGGCAGCAACTGCGTAGTGCACGTGGACTCACTCAAGCACTTCCCAGAAGAACCAACTCACTACAATTGCCGCAGGAGATGCAGTCACTGGTGCTCCAGTCGGCCTGCTGTGTTGCCAGAAATCCTGCACAACTGTTTGAACGTGGCAAAATCTTTGAAGCTAAAGTTTTTATCCAGAAAGAGGAAAATCTGGAGGTGTTGTATCCCATATTTCTTCTTCAGTAAACTCCAGTGTGAAGAATTGTTCCCCATTTTAAATTCTTGAGTCACCGTCATGACTATAATGTTCAAACACGTCAATTGTGTCAAGTTTGACACATGACCCAAGTACAAGGAGCTAAACATTTCTGTACTGGAACTGTGAGATAAAGTCCATATATACAACCTGGACGGTGTTTCTTGTAGCTGCGGGATATTTCATCTCGCTCCCTGTGTCCTTCGCTATGCTTGTCCTGCAGCACAAAGGAAGCAGTTTCACTCCTCCTCCTCTCACTAGAGAGGGGATTCAGCTTGCCATGAAGTTGTATGTTTGATTCAGAACAACAACTTTGCCTTTTTAACAAAAAAGACAGCTTATTCTAAGATGGACACGGTGTACTGGGGAAAAGAGTCCACAGAGGTTATGACTTAATCTTACAAGCTGGCACAAGTTAATTACTCTTCTTGAAGCTAAACCAGCTTGAAAATAGGTTTCCTTTGACAATCATCTCCAAAATTAGAAGGTTGGCTGTCGAGACCACTAGTTTACAGTCCTTCCCACACTACACTTGTGTGTGAAGCAACTGGAGGTGCAACTTTAAACCTATCATATGTACAGAGGAAACAAAGAGACAAGCACATTATTTGTGCCACATTCATTTTGCCTGATGTGCTCTTTCGGTGCTAGAATACAACTGAAATGATCCTCTCTGCAGATAAAATTAGAAACCAGACACTACACATGGTAAGTAAGTTGCTATACCTGCACATTCAATTTACCTACTAAAAACTTTGGTGGTGCTAATGGGCACAGACAGGGTAGGTGGGCTCTGGTGGGAAGCAGTGGTTGAGGCGAAGAAAGAGCTGAGCACAGAGAGGGAGCGGCAGCGTGGAACCCTGGCTAACAGGCAGGGGTTGGGGAGTGGGGAGGCTTTGTTTCTGGTCTTGTTCTATGGCTGTGACCAAGTCGCTTCCTGTTTCTCCGACCCCTTCCGCCCTCATCCATCATCTGTCTGCACAGTAAGCTTGCTTTCTTACATGCAATACCTCGTAAAATAGGGCCTGTAGGTGATCCTGGAACACAAACAGTATCTGTACAACACTTCTTGCTTAAGACATGTTCCCTCCATCATATACTGTGTTTACGATTCAAGAGATGGCAACACGTAACTGTCAAACTCACGGAAGACAATCTGATCGGCATTCCCAGTGACAAAACAGTCTTACAAAGATGGGAGCCATGAATGATGCCAAAGGGGTTTTGTTTCCTTTGCACTCTCTTAATCTTCTAGTATATGGCAGACACTATATTTTCAAGCACTAATTAGTACATTTTATCTTACTTACTAAAGACTGTGGAAAAGTTGGTCTCTGGCAATGTATCTCGCCATGCTATCTACTAGTCTTTGCTCATTTTTTAAACTCACTGTTTTATATATTCTTCTATTTCACATGGGCTTTAATTTTTCTGGAAAAGGCCATCTGTTACTCGGGAGTTTCATTTTCTCAATTTGAACTTTTCTCAACAATGCAAAAAGGGAACAGAAGTTATGTTCAAAGTGAATAAAGTGCATACAGTGAATAAAGCCCGATCTAAAAATTGTAGTACTGCTTCCTAAAAAATGTGAAGAATGAGACAAACGGGGCAAAGAGTGTGAAAGAGAATTGGAGGCTTTTTCACCATTATCTGAAGAACAAAAATACAATTTTTATTACACACATACTTAACTATCAGTTGCCACACAGACATTTTAGCTCTGATCAAACCGTAGAACACCACGGACAACAGCTGGCAAATGTAACACACACTCCCTGGTTAAAGTTCATGTCATCGGCTGAGTAAAACGCACAGCGCTAAACCCTAAATGTGTTCAGCATTCTGCTCTTAACCCTGGAAAGCATTAAGCACACGATTTTCTTTAACCCTCTCAGAAGTCTAAGGAGTTCCACTGAAAACAACGAGACCAGCTAAGTACTTTAAAATTAAGGTGAGATGCTGGAGTGGGACCGACACCATCCCAATTCCCATCCTTGTGTTCAGTTGAAGGCGTTCGGAGCGCTCAGCTCTGCGAAGTGCTTGATGCAACAACGTCCAGGTAACAGCAGAAGCACTTGTGATGTGAAGGGGAAATAATGTTGCTACAAGCGGACTGGATAAATTCACAGAACAGGAGTTAGGCTTCAGTTAGTACTGCTTATATCTCCGGTATCATAGAATTTATAAACCAAAAGTTTTTGTGAGAAGAGCTCAGTTTCTTCAAGTATACACCTTTTAATTAAACTGAGAAGCACAGTCACCTTTTATCTGATAATAAACATGATCACTGAGTCCAACTGTCAAATACATTCTATCTCTCACTAATCTCATACCTGAAATAAAAAACAAACGAAAACAAAAAAATATAATTTATCCTAAAATTTACCACTTAATACCCCATTCAAGCAAATACCATGATTGGAAAACTCATTAAAAAAATGTCTTTTCGAAACATAGCCTCTTTAGAACATAAGAGTGTTTTACATGTTTGCATTTAAGAAGTAGAAAATAAAGCTCAGCACAGTCATTTCATGGGAACAATCTTAAGGCTTGTCTACGCAGGAAGTTAAGCTAAATTAGCTGAAAGGTGTGAATTTAAAGTGCATTAAAGTAAAGTGAACTACAGTCACTTTACTTCTGAATGAGAACATTCACACCCAGCTTTAATACACTTTAACTAATATCCTTTAAAATCATATCTTTAGTTAATTTGTCTTAACTTCCTGTGCAAACAAGTCCTCTCTAGCACTTACTGAGAGCCACAATATAGATTGATGTGGCTATATTTATAAATATGCCTATTAACCTTAAGCCTCTGAGTCAACAAAATTTGGGATGTTAAGTGAAAATAAGAAATATGTCCTTGCGTGAACTTCCTAGTGCAATGAGAGAGCAAACAGTCCTAGTGTTCCTAGTGCAAACATATCATTAATTTAGCCCTAATTTGTATAAAAATATAGTAAATACTCAGAGCCTGATTAAAAAAAATCCACACTTGTGTATTATAACTGAGTATATTATTAACTTATCCCTGAAACAAATGAAATATATATCAATAGAAAAGAAAGCGATGTTTTATTTGAATAAAACACGTGTATTGAGATTCGCCAAGGGCTAAATCTAAAAGACTTACATTTGAATACACTTTTTAAAAAGCAAGAAGAAAAGGCTTGAAAATTCTTTCTTTTCTGAGGGATGTCTGAAAGTCATGATTATAAAAGATGCCTCAAATTATCCAGAGAAACTAAACAAGACTTTGCCTCAGATAACCTGTGAAATCAATACTAACTGTGTTTTTCCTGCTACTGCTCAAGTTAAAGACAAAACTCTTTTCAGAAGCAGCTCTTATAGAAAGAGAAGAGAGATACACTTAACACCCCAGGTAGATTTGCAGAGTGACTTAGTGCCCTGGCAAACCAAGGAACACTGGTCTGGCATAACCGCCAGCGTTCCGACTGTTGTGCTCTATGCACTGACACATTGAGCTCAGCTACTGGGAGTCTAGGGCAGAAGAAAAATATGATGCCCTTTGCAAGACCAGGAAAAAAAATAAATCTGTTTCTCCAACCAAGCTGGCAAACTGACATTGTGTCTTCAGTACACAGGCAACCCTGAATGCAGCCCACATGGTTTTGAGGTTACATAGAAGCTTCTCCATTGCCCCAGAGCTGTCCTCTAGGTACTTCCTCTCTCTTCAGACGCTGGGGAATAGCACACATTTAGATCAAAAGGGAAAATGCTATAGTGCTGAAATCTTTTTTTTTGTTTACTGATGAATGGGATAGTAGTCCACGAAAAGGATCCTCTTTATTAAAAAGAGGACTGATAAAATAACTGCAATGATGGTTGTTGAAGCATAAACGTTTTTATGAAAAAACCCCACGCAGTTCAGCATACACCACCTTGGTTAGTTTATCAATTCACAAAAAGCTTGACCTGATTCAAGCACTAGATGTTCTGACTGACCAGGTTACAACAGAATAGAGATAAAAACATACCTAGCAGGTGATATATAAATAAATATTTCCATCAGCCCTCATAAATATTTTGAAATATTTGAGTATTCCCAGAAAAGTTATTTTAGTTAACAGAAGAACTCCATGAGTTACAAGTTTCCTTAAGTGCCTTGATAATTTTCCTCTTACAAGTTTACACGTTAGCAGAATATTGTACTAACACAGGTGGCAAAGCCATTTACAGTTCAGCAAAATGTAAGAGCCTGTCCCTGCCCGGGCAACCTGGTGCTATGTACTGCACATTACAAAGCACACTCGGTGATGAGAATATCCAGGTCTGTTTGATTGCTTTTTCTGAGCGCAGATTTTTGCTTAGACAACACAAAGCTTTATTCTTTGAATCTCAGTTAGAGACACGATCCTCTTTTAGTTCCACATGTTTTCTGATTTCACCGAATTGGGCAGCCCATGCACTAATTTTGAGCACTCAGTATTAATAGATCCTTTGGATAGGTTTCCCATGGCTCAACATTTGGCTCCTTGAGCTTTTAAATCATGGTTCATTTTCTTGATGAAAGCCAGTCACAAATACAATCTCTCAGATATATAAAAGAGAAAGGCTAACTAACCATTAGGTTAAGAGTGACAGTCAGAGGCAGTAAGAGTGTGTGTGCCATAGCCTCTGCTTGTGTGGTATTCTTACTCCTCTTACATATTTCCAACGCATTCTCTTCAAAGTCCTTTATTCTGTTATATGTCATAGAATAAGTTCAGGAAGAAAAGTAGTTCTTGCTTTTGCCAACGCTACAGCAAATGTAGATGCCCCTCAAGGGTTGGCCTCTTGGTGTTCTCCCTGAGCAGCAGGCACTCACTGAGTAGAGCTAAGACTGGAAGTGAAAATAAATGGTCATTTTCTGTTTGTGCACCAACACTGCAGAGTCCTAAACTTCTGAGGTCTCATCATCTTTCTTGCAATTTCCCTCAAATCAGACTGATAATATGCTTTAAGAATTCTAGCTGTTTTGAAGTTTGGTTGTTTAGACCTCTAGAATCATGCTCATCACAAGAGCCTCTTGCTTTTCCCTAGTGTGATAAGCAAGAAACAGCTCCCATCTCTGATGCTGTTTGCTATCCTACAACGGATGATGTCTTTCTCTATCCTTTCTTTGTATCTTATGGAGTGGGGAAGTTTCCATCTTCCTTTTTAATTATTCCTCCCTCTCTGAAGTTAACATCAGAACTTTGCTATCTACAAGAACTGAAAGTACAGAAGATCCAGACTTTGCCTGGACTAGGCTTCACTCAGTCAAAGGAGGACAGTTTTCTCTTTTGCTTGGCGATATAAGTTGGGGATCTAATGTAATCTACAGAAAGTTGTGCATCAGTCTTGACTGTCCCAAATATCACATCCTAGAAAGAGAGAAAAACCTTAAAATGGCAAAAACATGAAAAGAAAATGCATCTGAGACAGGCAGACATGTGTCTAATTCATACCATCAAGCTACGAGCTAAAGCTTTAACTTCAGTGATTATGCCTGAGACATTTAAATCGTTTTAAATTATAAGTCTAGCAGAAGTATTTTTCTAATAATAAGCCATTAATTCTGGCAGTTTCAGACTGTCTGAATCTAGGTGTATAAACTGTAGCTGCATCAATCAGTGCTGTGTGTCTGGCTATTTCAGGCATTCCTTGTTAGTGTAAAGAAAGAACAGTTTGTCCACCAAGCACAACAGCAGCTGAGATTCCCGTTGATTGATAACTAAATGTGCCGTAGTGAAAATATGTTCGGATAGAGCTGAAGAAGCAGGCACAGCAAAGACGTAATGGGGGCGGAGGAAGGAGAAATGAAATTGGCCACAACAGGAAATTCCTTCTCGTGAGTCTCCCAACGAGCTGACAAGATGAATTTCATTCCTGCAGGTAACGGTGCCTTTATATTTAATCTTCTACCACATCTGTAACCATGCAAATTCTTCACTACTCTATATGTAGGCTCAAGTACCAAAAAAATTGTTCTTGCTCTTCATTTCTCTACTGTATACGAGTATAGTTTCACATACAGAATCCACTGATGTCAACAAAATTGGTGTGTAAAGAAAGTATATACATGAAGGGAAGTTATTCTGTCAGTTGAAGAATCCTTTCTTGATCACAAATAGGAAGTCTAAAGTGGTTTATCAAGAGCCTTGGAGTATTATTTCCAGAGAAGCAATGATTTCCCTGTTAAAAGTTGGCAGAAGTTCACAGATGTCACAGTATTTAAGTTGAAAAGCCTTAATTTTAAAAGCTTTACAATTCTAGCCAGGAAGGGAATTTCTGCTGTAAACGTCAGTATCAGTATTAGACACAGCGACAAGCCAAATTCAAGTCATTTTCCAGTTTGGTGAAAATCTCAGATTTTGGGTTCTCAGCCAAATGTCTGTCTGAACTTCTGAGCTTTGACAGCCTGAAAATCAAGCTAGAAGTTTCAGAGCAACAGATTTCTACCATTTGCAAACTGTGAAAATCTGGGCTATAAAACTTTGACAAAATTTGGTCCGGATCCTGATTTCATAGATCAAGTAGCTGAGCATCACTACAACAGTTAGAAACACAACATTAGAATCTCCTAGTACATCAAGTCTCTTCTCTTAAATCACCATGGAAGGACCTTTCTCCTCCTATGCAGTAGGAGCTAAGTATGTGCTTAACTTTGAACAGGTACAGTCTTTCTGTCAGTGATAAAAGTGCAACAAATAGTGACCTGAGAGGCAGATAATCCCGTAATCAAAATCCTTGCTGTTGGCTCTGCTGGAAGACCCAGTGAGACAATCACTCTGCCTTCATTTTTGGTATCTGCATCGGTAGTATCTGCTTCTGTTATTGTCAAAGCAGCCAGGCAAGCATCTCAGAGTGACTGAGACTAAATTTGGATGTCATCTACCTCCAGTGAGGTGAGCCTGGGCCTCCCATTTTGCCACCCACGCTAACTAGCACAAATACCTTCTGCAGTGAAAGTCAATAACAATCCGAAGGACTGAGCCATGAATACCTGAAAAGAAATTTGAAATTATCTTGTCTTTCTTAAATACTTTTTATGAAATGCCGATTTCTTGATAGATGTTGAAGATTTTAGATGTTTTAGATATTTGAAAGCATGAGTCCTACTTCAGGAGTGGAAATTCACACAGCCATTTCAGCACAATAAATTAATCTGCTTATATTTAGGCACAGGCTGAAATATCTTGGTTAGCTGATACCTGGGGGAAGAGCTTCAAATACAACATCAGGGATGTGATTGTGGCATATGCTTTTGTGGTGATAGCCACATTCAGAGCTCAACTTTTCAAGGGAGAAAACTGGGAAAATCACCATATTGAATTAGTTTTTGCCCCAAAAGAGAAAAGGCCAGTAGCAGCACTCCCCTATCGAGACAGCTTACTTACAGATGACCGTCAAGCTTTTGTCCTTATTCCAGTTTACGACTTTGTGATTTTCTCATTGTTTTCTTTAAAGCTCTCCAGCACTATCTTGTCTAATCAGTTGTGAAAAGCACAAAATAAAATGATGTGGCAGAGGTTCATTCTCTTGAGAATTCAGCCTCCTGGAGTGACTTCCAAATTAAGAAAATACATATTTTATCTCATCTTTCTTGGCAATTTGCATGTAAATGAAATAGATACCATTCCCCATCACATCAAGCCACATCATTCTTGGAAAAAGAACCGCAACATTCATTTACACAAAAGAACTTGTCTGGAACAAACTAGGAATGAAAATCAGATTTATTTTTATTTCTTTATGAGTTTGTGGCATGACCTAACGGAGTGGCACTGCCTCATTCCTGGTGAACGGAGTTAACTCCAAGTTAGCTTCTCCTCTTCCACAAGTAATGCTGCAAAGAGATTTTCATGGAGCTGGTTGGCGTTGACTACAGGGAGGCTCAGGTCGACACACTATGTAGATGTTAGTAGTAGCAGTAATAGTGTGGTAGTATTTATGGGTCATGGATTAGGTTCACTTGATGCTACTGAGCCCATCTATGAACTGCCTCTTTCCTTGCTCCAGTTAAAGACATGTCTCTATAGAACTGTCAGGTAACAAAAAAACCCCAAATGTTGCTTGATGTGTCTTGTCCGACTGGGGAAGAGGGGTAGAAAGATCCCTTTCTCTTTCCTTCACTCAGAGGACTGGTAACAATCTAGTCTATTTTATTATTTCCCTTTTTCTCTTGTCTTGAGGTTTCCAATTTTGCGATGAGGAGCGTTCCTTTTTTCCTTTGCTAGAACAATTTTTGTCTTGCGCTATTAAAACCTTGTCTGGTGCAGAAGCAGGCACAGGCAAGTAAGATCTGTTTTTCTCCTGTTCAATGGAGGTGATGAATCCAGCCAGACCTGTGCAGTGCGCAGAGGCCAACCAACCCTGTTACGTGTGCGACCAGGACACCGTTGTGTGACCAGGTGTTTCCTGCCAGCCTGCAGGGATCACTGAAGACTGATGTCACTAGGTGCTCAGATCTGGGGAGAAACACCTCACTTTGCAAAACTACCCTACTGTCCCATTGCGAAACATCAGACCAGAAAACGACCCATATATTTCAAGATTTTGCAAAGGAGCCTATTACATTTAGTTGTCGAGGTTCCCACTGAAGATTTCAGCTTGCTGTCTTTGATCATTAAATTTCAAACTCAAAATAACATTTCAGAGGGAAATGTAACTCTGTATTTATGAAAAGATCAGTTAAAATGAAGACATGCTCAGGTGCCTGTCTTATGTGAGCCATTTTTTATCTTTCTATTTCTAGTTACAACGAATTCATTTCACCGAGGCAGAAAATATGGCTGTGGGGGCCTTTAGGTCCCATTCCTATATCAACAGCACTTTGCTGAGAGACAAATACTTCAGTACACTAAGGCAGAATTACATAAAAAAAAATCTTCTCCACCTTTCCCATACACAGGGGCTGCATTTAATTTTCATAGTGGTTAGCAAATCATTTATTTTTACCATTTCTTTCTAACATGTCTGACCAAATATGTCACGTAAATGCCCTCCTCACGCATTATCAAGCAGACAGGGAGAAACTAGGTAAAAATTGCATTTCATTTTAAAACCTCCTATACAGATTAGCCAGATGCAAACTGAGGTGGTCCGTCTACCACCAGTGATTGTGTTACAGAGCATGAAAACAGAACCACAAAGCTGCTGACAGTCTATTTTTATATTTCTGCCCATACAAGTTTGGTCTTGGCTTCTCTAAGCGAGCATAGCTGTCCTTGTTTGAACTTGTAGGAGATCTCAGTATCCTCTTTTATGGATTGGGTTTCCTTTATATTCAGCAAGATGGAAACTCGGGGGGGTTTCCAGCTTTGCAGTTTGGATTGTAAACTGGGCTTTGCTCTGCTTCTGTCCAATTATTTCCATTTCATTTTCTGTTGCATTTGTCTACCCAGGAAATCACTGCAAATCAATGGGACATAAATTTACAGCATACCTATTACTTTGCAGTAATTCCCTGTGTTAATCCACTTACCATATCCCAAATCCTTAGAAAGTGGAGGAAACTCTCTTGTACTTCCTGAGTGTTCAAGGTGACCACACAGAGTTGCTGCATATCCTAATACACATCATCCAGCACCTTAGCTTCCTCTACAGCGATTTTTCTATTAGCTATTAACTGTTTTAGGTGACATTTCAAAAATATCTCGAGACGGGTATATTATGTGTCAGCTGGTGCCTGGTTTTGTATGTTAATAATCCAGTTCTTCCTGTACAAATCTCAAAGTCTAACCTTCAAATAAAAAAAAAAAACTGAAGTGACTCCCAATAAGGCCAGATTCATAAAAGCTACTGGGTAAAAATTCTTTTTGTTCAGAAGAATAAGCTCTCATTTTATTAAATGTCTACTGAGCTCTGAACACTTGGTGCTCTCTCACACGTGGAGAACATTGTCACATACCTGGTGGAAGCCATTAGTAGTGGCTACAGTCAGACACTATAAGTAAGAGCTTTCAAAAGCTGTCCATTCCTGGTTTGGATTTAACCAAAGAACAGGAAACCATTAATGATGAATTTCACCTGTAGAATCATGTACAAACTATTTATGTTTCATTATGGAAAGGAAATAATTTATCTGATGTACTCTACACTTCTAACCCTGTCTAATTTTTTAATTCTCTGTAAGAATTTCCTTAGTCACACCAGAAAGACAAGCACAGCAGAAGAACTCCATTAAATCTCTGCACAAAACCAAGGTGTCTCTCTCTCCAGTTGTCCATATTTACCAGACATGGGGCACATTTTGTGTTGTAGCCCTCAACCATTAAAAACTGACAAGACAAATCTAGTAAAAGTAAAAACTTCCCCCCATTGCAAACTGGAACTTTATACATGACCAACTGTTAATAAATATTTTTTTTTTAACTCTGCAAAACAGAGAACGATGAGCAAAACCAGAACTTCTAGAGAGGAGAAAAAGTTTGATCTTAAGAAAATTACTCTTATTCTTACAGTATGGAAACACGAAGAGAATAACAGAGGATGTGTTGAGAGCAAAGACTGAATTATGATCAGTGGAGATCCCTAATGTTACAGATTTTGGATTGGGGGTGGAATATACATTAGAGAATAATCCAACTTTTTCAAAATAAACCAATTCAGTAATACATGGCAACATGGCATGCATTTTGGTTATGTTTCTTACCACACTGGCATTACATTGCAGTTCTTGGGGGGGAACACATGTTAATAACTCCAGTTGAAAAGAGTCTTGTTGGCAAACTTAAGGACACAAACCAGTTATTCTGTACCCAGTACAGCAACCAGCTGGACACGTTTCTACCATAATCTGCAGCTGGTCAGCTCAAAAGCATCTAATTAAAGCAATTATTCTAGACTTCAATTGTTTATTTTTATTACTATAGTATCAAGAGGCCCCTGCTGTAACTGGGGCTATATGCTCTACAAACACTTAGCAAGAGAGAATACTTGCCCTTTCAAGCTTTCAATGCAAACAAATAAGGAAACAGCAAAGTGAATAGAGGATAGTTCTGTGAGGGTTTAGTTACATAGTAGTGGAGACACGATTAGCAACTGACCCTGCTTAGTCCAGTTCTGGTGTCTGACCAGTTGGATGTCTTGGGGTTTATGTATAATTGTAACCTTTTCTTTAAGTAATAAAAGGCAGTATGAGCTACTATTTCAGCTACAGTACTGAGTACTGGAAATTTCAGGATGCTGATCGTCAAGATTCCAAGGGTTTTAGCAAGACAAAAAAAATATGAGGCTTATAAATGAAGTATCTATTTAAATAAGCTAATTAATTCTCCAAAATATCCTTTGAAAATTAAACTCAAAGCTCATTGAAATCAGCTAAAAACTTCCATTAATTTCAGAGGCTTTTGGATTATGTTCCCTTTGTGTCCCAACAAAACCTGTTTATAATATTAATTTGAAATCCCAAGACAAATCTATAAACCCTATTTAAGAAATGAGGTGGCCTAACTAACATGAAATAAACAATCTAGCCACTTGTTGGGAAGTCTATCACCGTTGAAACCTGGTCCTGTAAGGCAAACTTTGTGAGCAGGATGAAAGTCCTAATAAAATTGGCTGGGCGCTTTGAAAGAACTATGGTACATTACGTCCTTTATTGCTAACACGCATAAATCAATCCGTGTCTGAAAGCAGTAGCCTTTTTTTAACTCATTGATTTAAAGCAAGAAAGCCCAATCGGCACACTTCCGTGCAAAAATAGCTGGTTTTGATGAGGTAAGACCCATGAGTAGGTGTTTGCAGGAGTAAGGTCTGAGACATACAATTTACAGAGAGGCTGCGGGTTTACAACTAATACGCTTTACGTCAACAACTTAAATCTGAAGTTGAAACCATCACCTTTTTCAATAGCAGTATTAAGCTCAGCAAAAGTTTTCAAAGGAAATAAAATCGTGCACAACAACGACTACACTTATTCTCAACATACAGTTTCTCAGTATTACACTAAAGCAGTGCATCGCTATCACCGCTCTTCTCTCTACAGATTCCTGCAGGGCAGTTAGTTTTTAAATCATTTTAAAATTCACTATTAATCACTGTCGTAAAAAGCACGCCAGAAACCTGGACAGAGGTTCGTAACAAAATGGCAGAGACAGAGAACTAATTGATATCTATAACTAATGTTTAGCTGCAGGATATGAAGACTGTATAAAACCACACACATTTATCTCTCAGTCAGCCCCCGCTGCCTCCAAGGACACACTGTACTCTGTGACTGGGTAGCCAGGCAGACTAGGAGGTAAAAGGCGAAAATAATTTCACTTTTCCATTTACTTTTACCATCCTCCTTTAGCACCTCTCTTCTCTATCCCAATTCCTTCTTTGTTTCTTGAATGATGAATCTAAATATACTCCTAACTGGCATTGTGTAAATAGCGTAAATAGTGCCACTTTCACAGCTTTGCTGCTGTATCCTGTGGATTTAAACGCATAGCCAGAGGAACACAAGAGCAGACAGCAACTGGAGAAACGCTCTTGCCATTCTGGTTGAACAGAAGATAGCAAAGAGTTACTGTTGTTCAACAGGGACAAAAAGAAGATAGGATGAGAGCTGCCTGGAGCAGTGGTTATCACCAAACTGCAGACGAGCAGTGACAAAATGAAAATTTCAACTAATCAAACCAATCTTTCTTGCCACCCTGTTTTTCTCTTGCATTGCTCAGAATCTGATATGCTCTCCAAAACTTCATCTTCCTATCATTTTATGGCATTTTAAAAATGCTCCAAACATCATGCCTGTAGCATGACATGATGTAAAAAAATACACCTCACCGTAACGCATCCAATGTTGCAACTCTCAGCATGCTATTATTCCCTAAATGAAACGGAGTTATTTTTAATGTACTGCTGCAAGGAACAATTCTTTAGCTAATTTAAACTGTAGTAGCTCAATTGAATTTGGTGGTGCTGAAACATTTCACAGCTGAGGCTCTATCTTACTTGCCCCTGTGAACACTCAGGCTGCATACTTTCTGTCTTAAGTGCTCAGAATACATACAGACAATGTGCTACAAAATAGACTTTACTAAAGAATCTCCTGGAAAGCAGTGAACAAACTACTATTATGACATTGGGTTTTCATCCCAAATGGACCACAATGGTCAAGTTCAGACAGCATCAGTCCAAGACTTATAATGTCTTCGAAGTCAGAATAGACAACACGGAGCTGTTCAGCTGCCCAATGATGTTGCAGAGTTTTTTTGTACGCAACACCACAACGAAAAGCAATCAGATTATACAGAAGGAATTGTACAATAGAAATCACTTCTAAAATAATCAACATTAGATGTCGGATATTTTATGATATATCAGCCCATTCAGCTTTTCAAAAGCCCCTACCAACCATCATCTGGTTTAAATTCTAACTCAAACAAAATAAAATGCTATGTTGAATATTTTTAGAGAATAACTTTCTGGCTATATATTAAATAAAAATTGAATGATTACCTTCACTTGTGAGCCAAAAAGTATTGTCACACCAGACAGAATCCAATAAAAATTGCCAGTTCGTTTCCATATCCTTCTGCAATGACCATAGATCAAGTTTTCCATATATAAAATGCCTAGTGGTATATATATTTTTCAAGAGGTACAAATGGCTAAATGGCAATTCTAACTCAACATTAACTTCTGAACAAATTTGATACATTTCATTATAATAATTTTTGAAATAGTTATAATTTTAAATATTACAGAAACTTCTTCATGCACTATAATCACACATTCAGTGAAATATTTCAGACTTTTTCCTTTGCTTTTCAAAAGTGCACTGACTGCACATGTCAACTTCCACAACGTATTACTTCAGTCATTAAAATGTTGGACCTGCAATTCCTAACTCTTTCAAGTGACAATCTGACTGATCTAAAACTTAGTTTGGCCATAGAAAAATGATTGTGTTTCAGTCTGAATATCTATTCTCCTTTTCCAAGAGAATTTGTTACTCCCCCGGTGATGTATGATAGCTATTGTATAATCTTGCACTGCCCAAAAAAGAGGCTATAGAATCCAGCCTATACAAGGAGAGATTTATGACGTGGCAAATATTTGCTTGAGACAATTGCTGACCTCAAAGGAACATCTTCAGGAGACCAGGCATGCTGAGCGTTGCCATATGATTCACACAAGGATTAACTCTGAACAAAAGCTGCAGCAACTTTGTATTTAGAAGAAACTTGGATTCAGGTACATCTTCTCAGCTTGACTCCATGTGAAATTTAAATCCAAAGATCATTAATTTCAACATTGTCGGGACGTAAAAGGGAAAGGAGACATTAGCCTTAACAGATTTAGAAAAGGCTGTTATAGGATCCTGCTGCAGATTTCTGTCTTTCTCTGCTCACCATCTGCCTCAAGGCAGGAAACTAACCCCGAACCCAGAGCCGCTGCACATGCATTTCGGAGATGTTGCTGGGGAAGGCAAGTTTAGACATCAACTTTAAGCTCCTACTGAAGTTCCAGACCTTCCTTGAAAACACACTCCAAACTCTCAAGGTTTACTACTACAAACCAAACCTAAACTGAATCATACATAAGGTGATCCTTAACACAGGCTTTAAGATGATGCAAAAGCAGGCTACAAAATCAGTGAAGGACTTCTTTCAGGTCTTGGTTTTACCTTTTTTAGATCAAACAGAAATATTTCGAGAGATGGAGGAATGACAGACCACTGTTATTGAAGACCCTCACACTTAGTTTTTCCAACGGCTGCTGCAGGCAATAGACTAGAACCTGAAGGATGATCCCATGACTACATCTATTACAATTTAGATCACCTTCTGTATAGCAGACTCTACAGACACACATTTGTGTGCTTTCTCAGAATGGTGCTGAGCGAGGAGAGAGAGAAGAGAAAAGAGAGAAGAGATTCTTTTTTATTTTATTTCAAAGAGTGGAAGTACAGGAGAAAGGGAGCATGACAAGGCAGCATCTACCAACAAAAACTGACACAGATGTAAAATCAGCTTGTCATAAGAAGAAAAGAGCTCCACAAATCTCTTGATTAAAGAATTAATAGAAGCAGATGATTTAAAATGAGTAAGTAATAGCAGCTCTCCACAGGGCTGTCCATTAAAACTCTATCAATAACACACAAATAGAGTGAAGAAATATTAATCTAACTCTTCTCGTATGTATGATGTTTGTGAATTTGGAAAGACTTTGACACAAGGCTTGTTTATCCAACCTCCCTGCTGAACTTTCTCAGATGTCCCACCTACTCTTGCGCTTTAGAAGACATATCTGCACTGCTTAGTACCATGAAGTTATTAAGCACATCACATTGTTATTTTTACATCTTAATTGCTGGAGGATTTTTTTTTTTTTCAGTGACATAACTCTTTAGGCTATGACACTTTCCAGTCGTTTACTCAGTACATTGATACCACAAGTATCCCTATACATCAAACTAACAGAATGTGATTACAGAAAATGCTGACATACATGAGCTGGCAAGGACAACACTAGCAATGAACACATGAAGGCACTAGATTTAGTACCCCTTAGAAACCAGAGTGTTCTCGTGGGTCTTTGGAGATTTTGTCTTCTCATCAACCTGGAACAAGCTAAAGCCGTTGCTGCAGTGTTTTCACAGCTGCTGTTACCTGTGTCAGCAGGAGCCCAGTAGCACACATTACAGTAAGAACTGGTTTTGGCTCGGGCACACAACGTGACTAAGTGGGATGTCAGGGCAATGAAAGATAAGGGGCACTTTGTCTGCTTTCATGGCCTTGATGTATATAAGCAAGTAGCTGGACCATTAGTCCCGTGAACTAATTGGCATTTGACCCGCCTGTACCTCTCTAACTACATTAGAAAGTTTGCCATCTAGACATACCCAGAGTCAGGACTTAAGTGACACAAGGATAAAGACTCCAGGTGCTTTGCTGAACAACAGCTACAGACTGTATATGGTCACTAGTCCTGGTTTCTCAAATCCTTTAAGGATCTCTGGAAATGCCAGACCAGTTCCAGGATCGGAAACAGTTGAATAAGAGGCATCCACTATTCCTGGGTTTTCTGGCTCTTCCCACACAAGATGCTGAAAAGTCTTTGCAGAAGAGGATGCCCATTGTCCACCTTCATGCAATAGTAATGTATTTTAGCAATGGATCAGATGACTGATAACAGGTTGCTTAGGGACAGCATCGCACCGGACTCTCACACCAATCCTTCAGGGCTACAATATAAAAAGCCACCATCCATGCACAAGCTAATACATGATTCGCTTTTTAGTCAGAGGGATCTTGGACAAGTTATACCTGCTGATCTTTTAATGAATAAATCAGACTGCAAAAAAGAATTAGTCACATTATAAGCTTGGCCTTTTACTTGGTGTTGAAAAATCATGTAGTATATAAAAATGGTAAGATCGAGAAATTTGATCTGTATGAGATTATCCTTCTTGCTAAAAGCATGAGACTTCTCCAACGTCTTGGCTGCCAGCCATATAAATAAGCTTCTCATAACTCTTCCTTTAGGTCAATCATCATTCATTTCTTTAATCTTTAAGACTAACATCCACTTTTTCTTCCGTTTCAGCTTAGTCTTTATATGTATCCTATATGTAAAGCATGAAGGAATTGAAAAAGGTTTTGGTATCAATCTAATTCACTTCTTCTACATTACATCGTTGCTTCCTGTTCTAAAATACGTAGCAGTTCTGTAGATTAATAGAATTCTTGTTATTTTCTTGGCTTCTGGATCAAGTGATACCTTAGTGATATTTCCTTGTCTCCGGATTTCTGGGGAGGTTTCATTTATGTTTGCAGTGCACTTTGAACGCTTGGATGAAAGGCACGGGATAACTACTGCTAATAACAGTACAAACTTACTAAATCTGAAGTAACTCACAGGGCTCTTGGTGGCTTATTCATGCAAAATCTCTAAGAGCAGGCCTGGCAAAAGGACTGACATTTCATCTGAATGAAAATAAACTCTACCCAAAAAGATCCGGTAAATGTCAAACAAGGGGAAACTGCAGAACTAGACACCAAATGGGGATGAAGGAAGTAATCAAGAAGATCAATCCGAAATTTCTCAAAACCTTTGCTAAAAAACACCCTAAACGCAGGATTTTATTCACATATTACAAAATATGAATAATAATTTGTAATCTGGAACTCAAACACTGCCTACTAGGTGCAAAATATTTCAAAACACCCTAAACCCAAGATTTTACTCACATATTACAAAATATGCACAACAGTTTGTAATCCAGACATCAAAGACTGCCTACTAGATGCAAACTATTTCAATCCTGTACCTTAGCTAGCATCACTGATTCATGCAGTAATCTTGTTTCATGCAGAGCATAAAAGGAGGGAAATACAACCACAGAGAGAAAAGGGGAACGACTCATTTCAATGAGTTCCTTACGCTATCGCCTTCACCTTTATTCAGGCACAAAAGGCAGCATTATCCATAAAGGTGCAAACACGGCAATTTTTCTTAACGTTGAATTGGAGCTAAGAGACAAATTGTCAACTAGCAGGCAAAAGGGAGCGTTCAGCGTTACGACTGAACCCGCGATCGCTGAGGTAAAGCTCAGCGGTACCGGGTGCTGCGCAAGCACGTAGCAGGTGATATGTAGAAGGTCAGCACTACACAAGGAGTAGGAAGAGTAATAACAATATATTATTGACATGACTGTGGAGAGCTGATGCGTGATAGTTCTGCAGCTGCTCTGCGCATGTAGTTGCCAGCGACTCTTTTTTTTCCTGCAGTAATCACATTGGAAATAAGAGCAACTAAGTTGCCCGTAGCGCTAAATGCATTCACTGCGACATTATCAGACTTGCCTCTAAGTGTGGAATAAAAGGAAGCCCGCATCCAAATCATCAGTATGCAGCACTGTTTGTCAAATGACGAACTTGAATGCCTGAATTTTAATTTCAATATGATGAAAAATCGCAGAGGAACTTTGTACATTAAATTAGGAAGAACTGAGAGACAAATTCATCCCTTATGCAAGTCCTCCCCCCGAAACAACTGACTTAAACCTGAATTAATTCAGATGTCTCTTTTTAGGTAAAATGACTATAAACTTACAGAGTTTATGCATTAAGCTTTTCCAAGTGAGACTGGCAGGAGCCCTGGTAATATGTAACACTTCAGGGACAGCAGAACAAGTGTTTATTTCAACCCCCACCGAGATTAAATTTCATTATTTTATAGTATGCTGGATGTCACTGAAACACAACTACTATTTCACTGATGCTATAGTCATTTTGAAGGAAATAAATGGCTCTATTTCTGTTATTTATACACTGGCATGCACAAATTTCTGTGTATATGCACATGTATGTACATACACTACACGCACAGATCTCCTCTTCTGTACCGTGAAGAAAAGCAACTAGTATCTAGCGACAGAAAAGTTAATTGAGTTAAATCTTCAATAAAAGAGCAATAGTTTATCTCAGATTCTGCACACTTTATCATTCACTTCAAAAGCAAATTAATTGTGACAAGCAATGTGGTAAATTTCTACAGTACTTTACGGTCCTTTCAAGATCCTCATGGCATATCATCTCCATGTAGTGGATGGGGAAGGGAAACAGAGCGGTGAGGTGAGATGTTCAGGGCTATAAAGGAAGTCAGGAGCATATTAAGGACTAGAATCCAGTTGTGCTAACGATTCCAAACCCTGAAATGCTAAATGCAGACGTACAATCCTACCAGTAAACAAGATAAGCATCAGATTACTACCCCTGTTTCAAACATACATGCCTGTTGGGAAGAGCTGGCCACTTCTGGTTGCCAGCCAGTAAACTTTCCCCCTCCTCAGCATGAACTCTGACTGTGTGCCAGTTCACTTACCCATGATTATCATTTTTTCTGTCTGATGAGCGTAGAACAATTGCCTTCCGAGCACTGGTTAGCTAGAGCCGGAAGAACCGTTTGCCTCCAGCCCAGCTGTCGGAGTCTCCATGCAAGATGCTGTGCAAAATGTTGAGTTAAAAGAAAACACGAGTAGGGGGAAAAGAGAGCTCTCTGAGAACCTCCACATGGTTCCTGTTGCTAAGGGAACCACTCCCTTTGTCTGCATAGGTTAGGAATGGCTGCTTCGTTTGGAGTCTGTCTCTTAAGTACCGAAAACAGCACAACAATTTCAGGAAGAAAAAAAAAACCTTCCAGAATATCTTATGACCAAAGAAAAACTGAACTGCCTAGGAATTCTTACATTAAATCCAGCTATTAATAGGTGATTTGAGTGACTCCAAGGAGACCGTAGAACTCATCTGTGCCATCTGATGGGACAATACACCACTGCACACTGCACACAGTTTAATTTAGTTACTGTAATCAGCTGTTGGGATCAAGGTAGCTGAATACAGAAAGATAGATCAAGGAATCAGATCCAGTTTACTACAGTAAATGGAGAGAGATCAATAGCAAGAAATCAAAGCTTTTAATAGGTATTCACGAGAGACTATAGAAGAGAGATGTCTTTATTTCCATAGGTTCCTATAAAAATCCAAGTTCAAATCCTTAGCTCTGTTCTCTGTGGCAGCTCCCCCAGGCCCAGCACTGCACTGGCCATGCTCGTGAACCCCAAATATTTGAGACTCCACATTCTACACAGGCCCATTGCTCTCAGTCCTGTTCAGCATACGGAGTCAGGAATCCCTGCTTCTTACGTGTACTTCAGGATAAGGGCGATTTCAGTGTGAGCCTGAGGTCCCACACCATGAAGAGTTAATAGAAATCGTCATGAAGGTTAGTAAACTGGGAACCAAAACACCTTGAATCTAGCCCTAAACTATTTGTTTGCATTAAGAAAATCAGCCTCCTAAAAACACACAGCACAACACACATCGCACAACACAACTCTATCTCACTCTTTTTCAAGTGACACCAAAACCAGTACCTCAAAGTGTAATTTTTTCCTGTGGAATTACTTATTTCAAACCTTAATATTATGGAGTAGAAATGGTCAAAGACTTGGATCCAGATCCAAATTTTCAGTCATAGAATTATCTGAGCTCCTTAACACATCCAGGGAACGATCAGAAAAAGGTGTTACATTATGTCTGGATGAATAAAATGAAGTTCAAAATCTTAGGCGATGTGCTTCTGTACGGAAATCAGATTTTTCTCATTCCACCAGAGAGCAGCTGCGAGTGCGTGCAACAGTGGAGAGAAGTCAGAACTAGTTCAGTCTTATAGTAAAGAGTTGAGCTTCACTTCAGGCAAGGTAGTTGCTGAGGAAAGTCTGTGCTGGTGTTTCTATATTCCAGAGTCTTGAACTGATTTTTTTCCCCCCTCAGTCACACTGTTGCTCTTAAGACACCACCAGTCAGATAACAGTACGAGATGACTTTGCTTACACACCACAGCCCAGCACTGGTTCTCTGACATAAAGACCCGAAGAATTCAGCTGTCACTTCATTGCACATGTTGAATTGTATTTGCAGCATGATACACGTTGCACCCCCTCCTCCTTTTTTCCTCTCACCCCAATGAGTCAAATAAAGCAGCCAGGACTGCTTTGTAGAGAGGCCTTTCTGCTCTCCTTTGCAGAAAGATTAGGAGATCAGAGAAGGCAACAGACAGTTCAATTTAGGGACATTAGAAAACAACCCTTAACATACAGCTTTCTGCTGCATCATTTTTAGCAAGGAACAATTAATAAGAAATCATTATTAAAGTCTGTACTTTTATTTATTAATTTCCTCTCAGAGGACTAATCTGAATTGCTCAGTCCTGCTGTGTATGTATGTACACACACACACACATCCCATTTTCTCCCTCTCATGGACAGACTGATGTCAAAGTTATTGTGAGCAAAGGATGTTGGGACTCTGCAGCCACAGCAAGGGACATGAGAGCTTTTAGAACTAAAGTTTCTGCCAAAAAATTCTGTACCCACTTTCTTCTGCTGCTTGCAACCCACGGAGCCGCCTTCAGCATTACAACGAAAGGGGCAAAAATGTACATTCGAGGTTAACTCCCAGCTTAATAAAAAAACTTCAACACCCCAAATTAATGCTTAATGAGCCTAACAGTGCATTTTATCCAAGCCTTTTACAAATATTTGTGCACATAATGCTATCATTAGTACAGGAGCATTTTGCTGACCATTCGCATTTTATAACCAGAATAAAAATATACTGGGAGCAATTTCACATCACAATTTAATGAAAGAGCCAGGGACAGTGGCAATGCAGCCTGCTGCTCTAATACACAGTGTCCCCCACAAAAAAACCTAAAACATATGCATTTTTTCCCCCATATTTTGACAAAGAAAGATATTTTCTCTGTTTAATAGAAATTTTAGCATCTTGTACAGGATATTTAACTTTTTATTACAAAAGCAACATTTTTTGACAGACGGGCAGCGAGGCTCAGACTTCGTCACAACGCCAGTTTACGCAGCAGTGGAATTCTACTCGGGAACCCTTTTTTTTGATGAAATAGTAAGAACTTTATCTATTACTATAAATCCCAGCTTCTCAAAAGCTCAATTGAAAAATTAACCTCTTCAAGTACTGATCTCCTAAAGAGTCCGACTTTGCTATGCTAATCCAAGGTATAAAGAATAATCAGAAAAGGGATTCATTAATGGCTACTTAAATCAACTGCTTTTTGTCTCAGGTGTGAACACATCCCCCCCAGTCAGAAATTACCTAACACGGTGTGATTGAAGTTTATTTATTTACTTACATATAACAAGTGACTGAGCAGCTTGCAGTGCATGAGGTGAGGATATGGAAAAGTACATTACAGTGCTCCCGATTCAGTGACCTCTTAGTCAGAATTGCAGTATTTTCTGTTTATTATTCAGCCAAAAACATTGAAACTCTCTATCCCCTCAGTCCACAGACTAAAACTTAGTGACCAAGAACAGATTGCCTGCCTTATTTAAGGTGGCTTAAGAGGAATTTTTTAAATCAATATTTACAAAACTCTAAAAATATCTTCTTGTTTTGTTAGGGGTCAGTGTGTACACATCTTACCTGTTACAAATACAGATCTTGTTATACAACGAAAAAGCAGATGGAGCTGTTGATAGGCTCAACGACAATAGTGCAACATACAGTCTCACAGGAACAGTATTTCCCTTCTAAGGAAAATGTTTCAAATTTCTCTTTTTTTTTTTTCAGTTGCAACTTGGAATTAAAATTCCAACCTGAGAAATTTTCCATAGGAGAGTCATATTTAAAAGACCCTCTATGTAAAAAAACCCTTTACTTTGAATGAACTGACATGGATTTAAATGACCTGTGAGAGTATGTGTATGGTTGTATGTGCATGTATAAGGTTTCTTGTCCACTTCTGCGAGCCCAGACTCCCATCCTTTGTGGCAGTCTGCCAAATAGGCCGACAACGTGAAGAAACTTGACTTTCTGGCACCATTCCACCTGAGATGCTGGGGAGCTGAGAGCTGGGAAAAGCGGGTGAGCTGGCAGGAAACCAAGCACATTTCCATCAAAAATTTCATTGGAATAGACATTTTCATGCAACGTGTTAGGTTTTGGTGAACCGGCATTAGCTGAGAGAAAAATGTTCCACTGGAAAGTTTCCAACTTGTCCTAGTGCTAAGATATTGACACTCGGACCTCCTATTTTTCATTCAACTGAAAAAAATGGATTTTTATTTCCCAGTGTTATGCACAGAGATAGAATATAGATTATTGCACTACTGATTGTCTACAAGTGTTTGTCCTGATACTGTGAAAAGAAGCCTTAGTTTGCCACGGTGCAGCCAGTGCTGTTGGCTCATGCCTGCTGGCTTTTTTGCAGTCCTCCCTGCCCCTCAGGGTGCTTCATCAAAAAGGATCACAACACGGAGTGGCAGCAGAAGAGCAACTCACTGGTGAGAGAGCTACGTAGTACTCCGAGACAGATTTTAATACCCATCTCCGGTAGAAGATCTCTCTTATTTTCTGTGTTAGTTCAATAGGGAAAACACTACATCCCCCCCTTGCAGCATTAGTAGAATTAATACATAAGGGTTATATTAATGGACCTGTAACAGTTCTGAAAAATGTATAAAATGCATTATCTTCAACTGTTAAACTGCAGAAATCTCTTGAAAATAAAGTATTTAACATTACCTCGAGTAAAGATGTCGCAAAGTTATGACACAAACCAGGTAGAGAAGGCTATAGCACTGGATGAGCCATCAGCCATGTATTGAATGCACATACAACACCCACGGTCACACTTCAAATACTTGATTTCCTATATTATTTAAAGCAAAAATGTATATGCAAGCTTAATTTAGCCCATGTGTTCCAACGCTCCTTTTAATGATTGTATCTGCTTAATTAAATCTACCGATTCCCTGTCCCTTTTATTATTCCCCCAAATCAGGAGCTGAAGGGTCTGATATGTCCATATGGTCTTCTCTAGGGTTCTCTTCCCAAATTTTTCCCCCATATCTGAAACATAATTTCACCTAACAAAAGACACTGTCTCCTCTACAAACCTTGCTTCAGACATCCATGAATCATTATAGACACCAAACAATAATTCCAGCATGGCCTTTTTGCAAATCTCTGTTTATTTTGCCCTTTCTCCAAGGCAGAAAGTTGAACTTGAGAAAGCCTCTGTGCACGAATTAATAGAAACCCCCACGCCTGTAACCAAGGCTCACTGAGCCAAAACACTTAGCTCTGCTTTCAGGCACATACAGAATTTTTTTCAGTTCGATCTCATGTTTCTGTGTGAATATTTCATTGATCCTACTTCAAAACTCCAGGCTGTATTCAGCACACAAGAGTAGTTTATCAGCACCAAAATATTAGATCACTTAGAAAAACCCAGTCATGTGTTTGAACAAGGGTTCTTAAAACTAGGGAGGGCCAGACAAAAGGTGCAATGTCTGATTTATTAAAGAAGCTTTGGTGGCCCAGAGTGGTGCAGGTACTGCAGAAATTGGAAGTGAAACAAGTGAAAAGGATAGTTTCTGTAGTGCTTTACCAAACTCAGTAATCAGGAAAAATACCCTTGTCTGGAGTGAGCAAAATCCCAGGGGTGTTCCTGGATATCTCTCTGAAGTCCAACAGCCTTCACAGAGAACAGCAGCTCACTTTGACCAATTCTGTTCTGCTTCTTACAGTTGATCTTCATAAACTTTTCTAGAACTAATTTTATGCTTCTACTATATTTGGGAAATGTCTGTTTGCACTCCACCTGTATTCAAGACAGTTTTATTATGCTGCATATATGGTCTTAGTTTCTCAAGGAAGTAAAAGCGAGAGAAGCATCTAACTTACAAAATCAGCCACAAGTAGTGATGGATGGAAGTAAGAAAGCCATTCTTAGTTCATTCTTAGAATCTACCATCAGCAAAAACAACCCTATGAGCCCTAGGATAAACCAGCAGCTGACTATAAATTCGCATTTTGTATTATTTTTCTTTTTTCCAAGTAGGATTGCATTGAAATACTTACGGGGTAAGTTAACATCTTTTGCCTGTCTTTGGACAGCATCCCAATCTTTAACTGGGACACAAATTTTCTGTTAAAATAACTGATGATAACCACACCTCTTTAGGTATTTTGCAATCTGTCTTTGCACTTGATAAGGAGGTAAAACCATGTAATTGGCAGGTACTTTTAGAATGAAATTCTGACATTTTTCTATTCAGACCAAATTGTTGTGTTGAAATCACAAGGCGGATAAGTACATGAAGGTGCTTTAAAACCTAAAGAGTATTATTAGAATTTAGCATTTAATGAAACTTATCACATAAGATATAATAAAAGCTCATCTTATTCAAGCTGCAAATGTGAAATATTTGAGCTTACTGGAAAACTGGAACTAAATTCAGCTTTGTCAATGACTGGATACTACAAAACTGGACAGTTTCTGCATGCTTAGCCTTTGAACCCGCCTCTCAGAACACTTACTCATACTACGCCCCATTCAGGAAGTGATCTCACTGGAAAACCTGAGCAAATGGTAGGACAGAAGTTCCAGACTCAAAAAGCTAAAGAATGTTCTTTTTTTCCTCCCCCTTCGTCTTCTTTTAACTGAATTTAGTGCTTGTGAAAAGAATTAGATCGACAACCCTAAAGCCCGAGGGTTATTGTGCGTGCACAAGAACACAGCCATTTTTAGTGGCCTGACCAAGCTGCTGTACGTTCACTCTGAGTTGCAAGTTTAACTTGCCATCTTGAGGCACTAACAGGACTTCACTCAAAACTAGTGCAGAGATAAAGCACAGATTTCTTAAGCCTAAGGGTAAACATCTATGTAATCGCATAGACCATTTCTGAATGAAGTAATTCATTACCTAAGCTTTTTTTATTTTGATAGCAGAAAAGAAACTGAACAATCCATTCTCAACTGAGAACTAATAAGTAATTCTTACTACTTGCCCTCTAGTATTACCCTCCAGTTACTACATCTCTCCATATTGAGCAAGGGCACCAAACTTGAGCTAAAGGCAGCATTAAACATACTCCTATAGGATTGCTGCCTTGTTTTTTGCTATTAGTAAAGAACTAAGTATTAGGGAAGTAACAAAATACCAGCCAATCTTGTGTTCTATACCGCAGACTAAATCCCAATCCCAGACATATCACAAGAAGTCTTAAGGAAGCCTGTGGACATTCCAGTAGCTTGGTGAGGCAGAGTTAATTCAGTTTCACGCCTCCCTTTTACTTCCTGGAAATTTCTTGTCCTATTTGCAAGAGTAACTCACCTCATTTTCAAAAGTGTAAAACTTCTCCATCTCCAATTTCAAATTGGTGTCAATATTTCTTGGCTTTTTAACTGCTTTCCTCAAGTACAATTGACAAAACTGCCTCCAATAATGAAGATATTTCCCTCTCCACTGCTGGTCTCTTAGAAATCTCAGCATACTCATATTAATCATGGAAGTCTTCTACATATCAATTACACTCATTGTTTTCTGTTCTTAATTCTGCTCTTTCAAATTATACATTCCAAAAATATTCAAGTCAATCCCTTGCAAAAGAAACAGAATAACTCTGCAATTTTTAAAGAGCAAGGGTGGCCATAGGAGACACTGTGGCACAACTGAAGAAGGAAAAGCACTAAAGGAGAACAAAGGAATGCAAACAAGTGGGAAACCCAAAGAGGGCAGGACCAATTAAACTCATTTCCAATTAATTTTTCAATACAAGAAAACAGAACGTGTTCTAAGCCTGATGAAATTGCAGAAACTATATGCTCAGAATTGGCAAAGCACAAGTCAGACCTGTGGACACATGTTGGTCAATATGTCCAGACAGTTAAATCCCTTCAGCAAGTGTCTGCTGCCTCTACTTGACAATGATGTGCATCTCACACTTTCCTTGACAAGAGCTGACTTCAGATTTATTATCTCTGCTGTTAATTTCTGCTGTTTATAAAATACAGATTTAGAAAGTTATGCCACCCACTTGCAGCAAATTTAAATTTCTAAACAACACCAAAATTCAGTGATAGTGTCAGGAGTGAAGCTGCTGCCATGTATTTAATTACTCTCTTTACAAAGGGCAAGTCTTTTATACTGTGTTTAAATTTGTATATAGAGAGACACACACATATATATCCAGAGTAAATCCTTGATTTCTCTCCATTATACTTATTTTCTGTGCTATCACTGAGAGCATTTCCAATGTACATATTTGCCCTGACACGGCTGGATATGATGAGTGTGTTTCTCTCATGTGCCCGACAGATTCCTCAGCAGTAAAAGTTTCAGAGAAGCAGGCCTTCTGTGGGTGCTCCCATCACCAATTACACACAGGTACTACTCCTTTCTGTGTCTCATAAAGGCAAAAAGAACTCCTAAAAGTGAGCTTCACCCACTCCAATCAAAATGCCACTCAACTGCTGATGGAAATATCCTTCATTCAAATCAGAGTGAGTGCCTTTAATGGCTACCCAAATGGCTGTCAAATTAAATAAGAAACAAAATGCAAATAAATTAGCATTCCTAGCTACTGATACACTATAAATATTTATGAGGAAAAAAAGATGCTGTAATTTCAAATGATACCACAGGCCTATTTTGTACAAACAGTTAAAAGAGTTATACATGCAATACTGTACTTTGCAATTTTTTTCCATTTCACATCACCATAATCACCTAATAAATATTTAAATGGACCCATTTGCTGTAACTATAAAAGAGCCGTGTAAACTTGTTGTCATCTAGACACATAAGCCGCAGTGGAGTCAATGAATTTCAACAGTCACTTAATATTGCAAGCCACAAGCTACCTTAAACCTGCCAGCAACTGTCTGCCAGGAAGCTACTGTAGCACCACGGCTACCTCCTCCAACCCAGGACACGAGATTCATTATGAATGCTAGCATTGCTACTCTAATTAGGCCTGGGAGAGGTTTAACAACCATGCTACAGTCTTGCTGCTGACAAATATAAAAATAAAGCCTTGTTCAAATTAGCAATGTGAAGTGAGAAGGCCTAGAAGCAGCAACTGTCTGACCAGTAGTGAAACAGTTCTAATCTATAGTGAGGTTATTTTGCTTCATAAACTGCTAGTATGTTACCTGCAGGAGGTCTCCCTGTAAAATGAATTATAGTAAGCTATATGTGATAATTAACCGTGCATTAGCAAATATCTTGAAACAGGGGGGCTCTGTTTTCTCTGTATTTTGACTAATAAAAGCATGAATTTGTTCAACAAATGATCATTTAGGTTGTGGAATGCTAAGCATATTGGAAGAACACAGTAAGCAATAGAATATTGTAGGTGGACTAACAGTTTCCTTACAAAAACAGGCTGTTTAATAGGCTGGCTCCATACTACGTTATTCACAGTACTAAAAACCACAGTGTTGGGAAGACAAATACAATATACATTTAAAATAATATAAACCTTGTACTCCTATTTACTTTAAAAATGCCATGGATGTGACAATAAAAAAAAAATCCATAAGCAAACGTTTATTTCAGAAGGACAAAATCCCAAATGACTCTTCCCAGAATGTAAACAGATAGTGAGGCAATTGGTACGGTCATCTTCTCTAGAGGGGAAAAAAATGTAGCGGGCTTTAAAATAGTCTACATCACATGAATGTGAAGCAAGGCAAAAGAAAAAAAAGAAAGTATTAATTTATTAGGTATACCTCTTATCACAATAAAAATAAAGTGGTGCTATAATTTATTTTAGCTTCATTTACATCTTATGAAAACATATTTAACCATAACGCTTTCTGGAACTGTGACTGTACCAGCCATATGCTTGGCTGCGAATCAGGGGTCAGAGCCACTTCGGCACGCACAGGTTGGCAATCTGTACCTCTTTATTCACACGAGAGGGACTGGAGCTCAAGCTTCCAAACAGCACAAGCTGCAACTCTTTCAACTACAAGTAATCTGTCAGCTTTAACCAGACTCCATGGAGTAACGACTAATTACAGGATTTGGCCTTATCACGGAACGATACGCGGCCTCACCGTCACTGGGATGAACCACAAGTAAAAAGAGAAATTAATGAAGAGTGATGTTTCAGCTCATAAATATCAGCATTCAGAAGTCTCTCGAAAGTTTTAAAATCTGTAAGACATCAGAAGTGTTCTCTAACTAAATTTAAGATAAAGCTAAAATCAGAATCTACCTCCCAGTTGTATCCCTCCATTTCCTTCCACTTGGCACAGCTCTTATCTGCCCTGTAGATCTGAAGTACTAGATCTGTCACTTCAGCCCGCTGGGTCTCTTTCGCTTGAGGTAGGGGGGTCAGCAAGATACCCCCTGATTTTCACGGTGGGGAGTTACCGGTGAGATGCCGCAACTATGACCATGTAGCAGACATTCAGTCTTAGAGCCAGACAGGAGACTGGGAAAGTTGGTACCTGGAGAAAACCGAATGGGTGTGACTCCTGCATCCTGCCAGCCACAGTCAAGAGCAGGAAAGCTTCTCATCGGTTTCTCGTGGCCTTTCTCTTTAACATCCCTTTGAGTCTCCCAAAGGATATCGGCTTTCTCCTACCTACAGAAATGCTATTTTTTTTGGCAGCTAGTAGAAGCCTATATATCATATACATGAAATATTTGGTTTTCTTATGGTTCAACCATTGTTGCCATCAAATTACCCAAGATGGGTCAATAACACACTATTTATAAAGCATATATAAAGAAAATAGGCATACAGCAAATAGTACATATAATTCAAAAAGTTACTACAAATGGCAAGCACATTTCTTCATTTTTTTTTTCCCCCAAAAGACTACAGGTTATTTTTTCTACTTACACTACAGAAAGATAAGAAAGATATGAAATTATAAAAACCAACTTGGATTCTTCCAAGAGAGTACACAGTTTTTCTCTGAAATTCTTTGTGACAATCAGTTGGAAAAAGAGGATGATTTTGAGATTCTGGGTTTCCCTAAAACTTCATCATAAACGCATTTGATTTATGTCTAAGCGCAATTTAAGTGTATATTTTATTATTTTTTTTTATGGTCCTCTCTCAGCAACCTGAGTGTTCTCTACAATTAAAGGCATCAGATAATTTTAACCATCACATTTTGAGAGTGACCACATGTATTCATACTGTGGCAGTTAATAAGGTTTAAAATCCAGTGACACTTTTAAAATTTAATTTTCAAAACAAAACTAAACCCTTAAAAGCTGTTTTTATCGTTGCACTAACCTTCGGTTTTCTAAGGTAGATGAGAACTTTGAAAGTAGTGTGTTGGATTTTCTCAGCTAAATTATATTTATAGCCTTTCAGGCAGAGGGTAAGATTGCCCCCTTTTGGAACTTTTAAATGTAACAGTTCAAATAAAGAATTGGGTGCAAAGCATTCCTAATCCCTACTCAAGACATGCTTCTCCCCAGGGATTATTCGTGCTCCATGCTGTTGTGTTCTAGTGTTATTATGTATGTGGCTTCACATTCCTTATTAAAGCAAAAGGCATGAAAGAATTCGGCTGCTCTTGCCAGCAACCACAAAGGCACAACATCTAAAGTCAGATAAAGGTAAACATATGGAACCTTCCAAGGAATGCAGCAGTAAAGATGGAACATATGACTCCATTCTCCCCTTCTCTGCTCTGTACACAGACTTCAGTAACCTGTAATTATGCTGTACCATAAAGTAACTTGCTCTGATAAAACTGACACAGAACTTAGTATTTTAAAGAAGAGATTAAATAACTAAAGTTCTGAAAACAATCAGGACAATTCTTCTGATTCCTGATTAATAGCAAAACCACCCTTGATATACTCATCTGGTGACTGGGCTTTTTTTTTTGTCATCTTTAATACCTAAATGATGGTCTTTCATCAGATGCACTAGACCTTTAATGAGATGTCCGTGACCACAATCAGAAAATTCACAGTAACAAGGAGTCTGGATGGAAAGCTGTATTTTTCATTTTGATCTTATTTTTATTATTACTGCACCGTAATACCAAATATATCAATAATAATTCATTACTGAAAGCAATGTAATTTAGTCCTTTTAGGTAGTTATTAATTAGAATTATTTTGCAAATACAGCATCATTAGTCTGTTGCTTTACCAGTATCTTCTTCTAACATTAGAAAGCTGATCTTTTTATAATGTATAATTCTATTACACAGCACATTCCTTTTTTTTTTTTTTAAACTGAAAAGTGTTCTGAACTTGTTTCAGTCCAGTTTGTTCTACAGAACTTTGGAGTTATGGCCCTAGATCAGCGTTTCTTACTCACCTTTGCATGGATGGAATCATAAGACCTACATTATATTTTAAGTACAGCGATATGAACTCCAGCAGTCTCCAAGATAAGGTGCCTTCTCAGAAGGCAGTACGGACACAGTCAGATCTGTGAAACTAAACAACATCAAGCAGTCTTAAAGCCACCAGTCAGTAAATCAGTATATGCCTTTGACAGTGTTTTTTCAGGAAGGTAATGCAGCCTCTGCTAATGTGAACACGGGTGTACCCACGGGTAACGAGGCACCAGAAAACACTCTTGTGACCAATGATGCACAGCAAGAAGTGGAGGTGCAGGCTGCACCTTTCGTGTTTCTGTTACTTACATATTTATTTGGGAAAAGGGATATAGCTTTAGCTCCAACCAGCGGTGTTCTCAACTGATTTGTTCCCCCCGCTGCTGTGGAAGACTGGCTGAACGTAGGATGCAAAGGCTGGAATCACGTTTTGCAATGGCACAGACTAAAAGTTCTACTTCCCCTGTCTGCCAGTGCAAACAAAAAAAAGTAATGACACAGCTTCAGAATTAGCCCAGGGGCCATCGTGTACAGGCCTGGCTACTCCTTAAAACAAGGACTCCTCACTGACCCGACCAGGACTCTGCAGCCAGGAAAACAGGAGCTCTGATACCACTTTAAGGAAACAGAGGAACCTACAGATGTCTTTTAATAGCATTAATGTTCATTAGGTGGAAAAAGCCCAATGTTTTAAGAATAAGCTCATTAACAGTCTGTTTTGTCATTGTTTTCAAGGCTAGAATAAGAATTATTTCCCAGGAAAGGTACTTTTAAACCCATTTCAATTACCAAATCCCACTCATCCCAAATCCTATGAACCTGATGGCTCAAAGTCAGTAAAGAGTTTAATGTGAAGAAATATATTAGCATGGCTTCAACTAGAAGTAATTCTGAAGTAGTTCAATGGCCATGTGAGAAGGGGAAACATGGAGAGATCTCCAAATGGAGACAGACTGATTGACATAAACCAGCAATAAAGTAGATCTGGAAGTATTAGTGGGAGCTACATTGATGTATCTCACCATAGCTGAAACAAGGCATCTGTTCAAGCAAACTAAGAAGAGTGGACACTCGGTACACCACGAGACGCACAAGAAAAGAGAATATCTAAACTGTGCAGTTCTGCTGAGGAACACATCACCTTGACTCCGTATGCAGTATTACGTAACTCCATTCCTCTATTTCAGCCCCAGACTCTGAGGAATAGAACACTTGGTTTTCCATCTTACTATAATCAAAATTATATTGCCAAAGGTGATTGTCTTCCAGTAATTTTAGTTTAGTCAACTAAGCCAAGATTAGACAGTAATGCTGGTCTACAGGAAAGAGAACGCTTGAATATCAGCACTGATTTTATATCCTGAGGAATGTTCATGTGGATGCTATAAAAATATCACTGTGCCAATTAAATTCAATGCAAGTGCATCAGAAATAGGTCACATCACTCATATTTCAGTTTTTAAAAACCAAAAAAAAGCCATCAGTAACATTTTTTCCTGTGGTTAATATTGTAATATTGTTAAATCTCTTAGATATCCGACTTTAAAACAGTGTGATGAAAGTGATCCTTTTCTCTTACATATATTTTATCTTTGCTTCACAGTAAGTAGATTATCACAATATTGAAAATTAGGTGTTGCAGATTTTTGTTTTTTTATAAAAAAGCTGAAGACCCAGTTTTACTAACTAAAACTCAAGAGCAAAAATCACCATTACATAAAAAGCACCAAGTGTAACAAGATGAACTGCAATATAACTTTCCAGACTGTTTGCCCAAGTTGTCTAATGCCTTGTGTATTTCTGTGGAGGAAAAGTGAGAGCTTAAGTTGAATTATGTCCTTGCTGCTTTCAAAATACTTTAAAGAGTTATTTAAGCTGTAGCCAGTGTGTCATGCATTCCAATACAGAATATAAGAATCTATGTATTTAGTATCACAGTAAGACTTTTACCAAGAGTTTTCCTCTCAGTGCCATGAAGTTAATCATAAGGAAGGAATGCACACTCTAATCATCCTAATTAGCTTACTAAGTATGACTTCTAAAGAGATCACTTAATGTGTCCTCAAGGATGCTGAAAAGCCATTTTATTAAGAGAAACGCTTGGTCTCCTTTACTGACACATTCATTGGACCAAAAGGCTGTCGTTAAGTAATCTGTAGCTATCTTGATATCTGTATGTGGAAGAGGAACAGCACAGCAAAATATACATTCTATACTTGATAACCACATTTTTTATTTTATAGACACTGAAAAAGACCAGTATAAGGATAGGAGCAGGAGAAAATTCACTCATGCTTTCAGAAAAGTTAAATACGAACTTTACAGGACTCTTTGTGAGTGTAGGAGAGAATGCTTATTATGTGCTTCCATAATCACATATTTAATCCAAACTTAGAATCTGTTGAGTAAACTCCAAAACAATTTATGATTTCTCTAAAGCAATTCCCACACTCCCCAATTGTTCTTCAGGCAACTAAAAGGCCACGCAGCACAGAAACTGCTGTAGGCTGCAGAATGTTATCATCTGACTTACTGGTGAGTTTCCACTGAGTTTTTTTTCAAAGAGGATACACAACTGGGCTCACAAAGATACCCAAATGCTGAAGGCTGGTGATAAGAGATATAACAACATGATTGAAAGTTGTATCTTCAATATAGGGCTTTCTGGATCTTTTGAACATCAACTCAAGTAGCCTGCCTGCATTTACAAATGTTTTTTTCTAATACCACTTAGAAGAGGTCTAAGAAGTAATATAACAAATCATATAATCAGTTAAGCCATTTGTTAAATTTGAGTTACAAAGCAGAAAATCTGAAAAGTGGGAGCGGAAGCCAGTAGAACAAAGCATGGGGCAGGATAAAGTCCTCTGCACAGAAATGTCAGTTCTAAGGAATATATTTTCTGCTGGTGTAAGAAGTGCTCCAAAGGAATAATTTGCACCAATAAATGCTAACTGAATACTAGGCCAAATATGAGGTAACTTGTTGACACATATCAAGTTTCTTCTCATGCTTAAGGAAGGCATCAGCTTAAAGGAGGAAGAGGCTATTCTCTGGTGTCAGCCACCAGCAAAGGAGTTTCCTTTGATTCCTACGTATCTTGAAGGCAAAGCTCTTGGAGCAACACTATTCTCTGTATCATCCTAAAAGTGTAGAATCATAAAATCATAAACATATGACAAAGGAATAAATACTGTATTCACTCAGTGTGAATTCACGGTGTAATAGACCTTAAACTCTGAACTGTGAATCTTTGACAGTGAAGATTCTTGTCTTTTGCCTTCCCTTTGAGAGCTGCATTCAGGTGATAGTAAGAGGACTAAATCCATCCCAGTCAGCACATTCTCTCAGGCCCCATTCATGGTTGGTGTGACCAGGAGTCAAACTTGTCAGCTATATTCTCTTGATGAGCATCTACCCAGGTTTCAGCCTCTTAGTTCCAATTCATTCTTTTGTGCAATTCAGAGGACTTGCACTACAGCAGAACTGGAGTTCTTACACTTTTTGAAAAGTCAGTCCCTTAGCTTGAAGTGAATTTTCTGGATTTGGAACTGCATGAATAGGAAATATTTATATTTTGTTCAATGGGCAAAGTTTAAATAAGAAATAGAGGTCAAATGTAATACTCCTAATAGAGGGATTTATTTTTAAATTTGCTCTTAAGCAGAGCTAAATTTAATCTCAAAACATTGCTATTAAACAGAAGTCGAACATTTCTTCTTTTTTTTTTTGAAGAAACTATAGAGCAAATCAGAACTGATTCACAAATGATTTCAAGTTGATAAATTATTCCCCTTAAA
>VWZK01018242.1:384759-425914 GCA_013396935.1 Baryphthengus martii | reverse complement strand
CAAGAAAAAAAAAAAAAAAAAAGAATAAAATGTAGCTCTAACTATTTAAAAAAGAATAAATTGACAATCAGTATTTTCTGGTTGCCTTTTTCCCCTTCTCATCCTTGGCCAGCCAGACATCAAAACAACGTTGGCAAGTACCGAGCCACCCAAGCAGCGGCTGCTGAAACAGTCAGAAGCATAAGAATGTTCCACCAAGTGTAGTGAAAGTGTAGCCATTGATGCCAGAAGTGTACACAAACACATTTGGAAATACGATTATCCTGGGAATTGAAATGACCTCACTGATCCTTAAATCTCTTTTTAAAAATAGTGCTTGGAAAATTTAATACTTTACATAATAAATAGATCCGTATTTTTATGAAAAAGTGATGAGATTTTAGTGTTTTCAAAGAGGTTGAAGCCTAGGTCTCCCTGTTTCTTAGAGAGAGCCACCATATTCCAGACGCATAATTTTTAATATTAAAATTGAGAAATTAATTAGCTCTGTGATTTCAAATGAGCTGATCCTCCAGTAAAAATATAGCACAAAAGTTTTTCGGTGCAGACATCCAGTCTGATTTTTTTTCACGAAAGATCTGGATTTTTCCCTGAATTACATAATTGCTTCAGATTACCATAAACCTTAAACAAAAAGCAATTAATAAAATAATGAGAAAAATCTAAATGTAAAATAATTTCCTAATTTTGAAAGTTTCAGTTCAATCTGTAACAAGAAAAGCTTTAAAAAGTCTTAAGATTTTCTGCAAGGTAAATTGAGCTGCACAGAGAGTATTAGAACTGGAGGGACCCACACCTACTACCTCCAGAAGTACTTTCCTTCCCTAACAGGAGAGGCACTGAAACAACATTGACAAACGTGGGAAAGAGTACAGAAAGAAGGAAAGAATAATTTAAAATTTTTGATACAGCTTAGCTAATCCGTTCAGTTGTGAGTTTAATCCTATCTGACCATCATTACTGATATTATTTATTTTTTTATATATACAGAGTCCAAAAGAACACTTTCGCAATGATAGCTATTTAACACCAGATAAAAACACTATTATGGGGAAATTTGTTTTCATTAAAACAAAAGTCTGTCTCTTGGGGAGAAAACCAAGTTTATTCTGAAACCAAGAGAGTAGTTTGCAGATTGAATAGTAGCAATACTGAAACTTCTTTGATTTTAGGGGAAAGTATTTCTAGTTGGCTCTAATCATATGGAGAATTCTCTGTCAACATTGTTTGGCTGAATAAGGAGTCTACAATTTACTTTTAAAACGCAGAAAACACTTGTAAAAAACTAAATTTATAAAGTCTAATAACATCATCCGCCAACTCTACGTGAAGGAAGCTCTATGAATAATAAAGGTAAGAAGGGCAAGAGAGAGCCTGTTGAGATTAGCAGTAAATTTTCAAGCCCAATCAGTAAAATTTCAGGAAAGACGCGGTGCAATTGGACATGCCATCGCACTGAAAACAAAGGACACAGGTATTAATTCCTGAGTGAATTACTGGCTACCCTTTTGTTACAGCATATATTGAGCTCAGTACCAAGGTTTAGGTAAGTTATTTGGAGACTTCCCTTAGTGGGAGCTTAAAACAGTTAAGCCATCTTTAAAAAAAAGAAATTCAGTATTGCTTCATCAAGTATGTGGAAAGAGTACAGACAAGAATGTCACACTACTTCCAAGACCATCAATTAAACTGTAACGTGCATGTGCAGGCCAAGTTTCTTCCATCAGAAGGAGCAGTCTATTTAGTGACATGAATCACTATTTATCCAGAGCCTCTGACAAGATACAGTCAAATCAAATTCTTCCAGAGAAGATACACTCATCCTAATTTATATCACTGTTTTGCACTTCAAAAAGGCAGCATAATCAGTTTATGAAACATGCAAAAATCTAGCCTGGCGCAGTACTGCAGTTCCCCGTAAATGTTCTGAAAACTACAAGTGTGGTTGCTATAGCAGGCACATGAGCTTTGAATTCATTGCTAATGAGTATTGCTTGAAAAACATACCGAGAAATAATTGCAGGTTAATAACAGGTTTCAGAAAATCCAAATGATCCTTTCTTTATTCCATTTGTCAAGGCAATCCGAGTTCAGTAGCTCAATGCCGTGTTCCTTAATCTTCCATTGGCTAGAGTTGATTTTTCCCATTCAAAACGGATCCCATAAAGCTTTTGGTAATACCAAAATTTACTTATTTTAGTTATCCTTTAGTTACCAGAAACAAACATGCACATATGTTTTGGCTGAGAATCAAAGGAAACAAGAACTTTTCATAAAAACCAGTTTGTCTCAGACTGTCATAAAGTTCTCTGCATACTCGTTCCAGGTTGCCCATTTTTAGTACTGAGTTTGCTCATGTGTAAATGCACGTTAAGTTATTGCTATTAACAGCCTTCCATAAACCGACTCTTAAAGAAAAGAGCAGAAATATAAACAGGTCCATAAATAGATATTATAAACACCCAGTCTTAAATGGGATTACTTACATTAGAAGTACATCCTATTAAAAGGTATTGGCCATACAATCAAAGTATAGGTGTAGATTTGGATTAAAATATCAGCATATACTTGGAAGGCAAGACAAAAGCTGTTTCTTCCCTATAAATATTTGAAATTCCATTCTTTGTATATAATATTCCACATATTTAAAGAACAGAAAAGAAAGAATCTGCTTCTGCATCACATTGATGGAAATGCAGTTTTCATTCTTCAGAAATGAAAAATAATGTCCAAAAATGCACATAGTAATCTGCTCAATCAGATAAGTGAACTATGTAAGAAATTATTTGAAAATACTTACGTAGAATGGCTCCAGTTTGCTTTCCCTCTCGCCAGATTATTCTGTTTTCTACTTCTGCTGTTATTCAAGCTTCAGCTGAAACAAACCGTCTTTGACAGGGACGCATTTCCTCAAAGCTGCTTTGTCTGCAATTCCTTAGATGAACGCAGTTCCAATAATTTATATGACGATCGGAGTTCTGTTGCTCCCCTATACAGGCAGTGCGGCTGCTCTGTCATCTCCCACTTACTGAACTTCTGCAGGAAAGAAACAATAGATGAGAAACTGACAACTGATAGTAGCCAACTACTCAAGGAAAAGCAACCTGAGACCAGAAAATAACACATTAGACTGTAACGGTACACGAGAGTATGTCAGCTGTCCTCTGGTGGCATTTTGAACCCCTGAAAAGCGATAAAATGCTGCTAATAAGTTTGTGAGGGCACAACAGCACTGGAAAAGGATTTTTAAACAATCAACATCATGAATATCATGACATTCCAATTGTATATGTTCCTTTAAATTTATATTATATCTTAAAAAAAAGGAAAAATTCTCAATTTCTCCTCATCAGGAGAAGAGTTAAGGCTGACCTCAGCCTGACATATGTTCTACTTCAATAAGTTAAATTACACTACTGATGTTAGCACCATAAAGCTGACACTTACACTTCATGAGGGTCAGACACAGTGTAACTGTTTAAACAGTAAATCTTCTGTTTAGAAGAAATAACAGGATAATATTAATACTCTGATGAAGTGCCATCTTTTTAATACAGCTTCCTAAATTTATTCTAGCGTATGAGAGAACTTAATTCAAACAACTTGTGTGGTGAAACAAATGAACAGATGAATTTTAAGATGAATCTTCACGGCAAGCTCTCCATCAAAAAGGGTAGTCTCCACAAGATTTAGTTATATAAATCAATAACAATTCCCACAAGCCTACTAATTTATACAGTGGCAAATTTCATTTTATGTAAAGGAGTTCACAGGAATTTTATCCGATAGCTAAGGTTAAGAAAGTATTCGATTTGGGCGGAGAGTTGAGACAAGAATTTACATCTCCATTAGAAAATAATGCATTAATATGTATTAATAACCACAAAAATGACTGGAACAGGCAGTTCTGTTACTGCTTTTTTAGAGTTCAGTAAAAGTCATGTTTATAGACAGGACTAAACATTTTTAACACTTACTTTACAGCCTCCTCTGGGATGGTATATACTGCTGCCAACTCACCACCACTTCCTGACACTTTAAGTGAAAAAAAGAAAGAAATGTTAAACACAGGGGCAGAAGAAAAGTTTAAGTGCCTTGATTCATTTTTACAAATTGGAATCTGATTGCAATACTTGACATAACACAGCTTCTACAAGAGGGTGTTACCTTTTTGGATTGCAATCAGTGAGTTGGGTTCCTGCCCCCCACCCTCCTTACAGAATACATAGTATCAGAATCTTGATATTTGAAGAATTTATATTATAGGAAAGAAATAATCACTTAAAGACAGAAAGCACATCAGGATATAAAACCAACGATGTCATCAAATTCTTAAGAAAAGATTCCTGTCTAACAGTCCTCAAGTACAGTGTTCTCAGATCCCAGAAGTCCTTGAGAACATACAGCAAAGATATTACGGAGCCAGACTAGAACCACTTATTACCATGACCTCATTCACATGGCAGTGTTGAAGAGCAAGGAGGCAAAATAATTACAGTTACAAGGCCTTAAATATGACCTTCTATGGACAAGCCCAGTCGGTGAGGTGCTATTCTCACCCTCCTGGGTAGATTGGAAGCTGGAGGAAAAGGGAGAAGAAAGGAATCTGGTGGAAGTTTCGTTGTATTCCCATTCCCTAAATGAAAGGAAAGACCTTCATGTGCACTCTAAAGAGAACCTATTTTGCTGTAAATCTTTCTTTCTTTTACTTTGTGCAGACAACTGGTAGAAGACAAACCGTTTCACAACTTATGTAAAGAAAACCCTCCCACGGTCGAGCTATTTACAACCATTAATAGAACAGATCTTGACATGCCAGAGAAGCAGCACATATTGCTGCAAGAAGCCGCGGAACGCAAAATGTCTTCTATTTCAGGTGGCAAGCAACAACCAAAGAGGAGACTGAAGTAGTTGCTACTTGGAGATCCTTTTAGAATGGAGAATGAAGCAAGGTTCTGAGGTGTGTGCCAATTTGTGCTCAAGGCCCAAACCAAAGGTCTTGGTCACTAGAGCTCATAGGAATTACAGTAGAACATGTAAATAAATGAAACCTTGAGAGTCCCAGTCAAAGCATTTTCCAACAACATACTATTTCACCAGAAATCTCCCAAATTGTTCCCATCACTGAGGGCAAACCATACTGATATCATCATATGGGGGGAGGTTCCATAAATAGCTTTACTCATAGACAGAATGAAATTAGTCATTTAGGAGTTCACAAGGTATTTGAGACCTTCAGCCAAAGAAGTTGAAAAATACTAGATTATGATTCATTTTAGTAATAGGCCACAGATACCACTTTCACAATTGTCAGGTATAACTTTCGGGAGTCACTCAAGCTCAATCAGATTAGCCTTCTAAATCACTTGGGTGCATCTGAAATTTTTTCTTGAGATGAAGCCAACTTAAGGAAAAAATATATAACCAAGCTTTTCTTAAACAAGCATCAAGTAATGTAACTAGGCTAGAAAATAACTAAGATGTGAATATGCCTTGTTGAAGATTAGAAGGGAAAGTTATGGCAGGATTCCCTCAGACTTTAGGCAATCCTCAGAAGCAAAGGAATGATACTATTTTCAAAGCAGCTGCTGTTTATAATCCCTTTCAGCTCTCCACTTCGAAGTTTCAGCCCATATTGCAGCAGGGACCCTCTGCTGACGCCAGAAAAATACTCGAGTCAGTATTTTCCTTCCCAATCTTTCAGCTGACCTAAGCAGCTCCCAACACTTCCCAGGCTAAGATGACTCAGCACTTCAGCTAGATAACAGGGTTTTTTCATTCCTTCCTAAAGTTCAAATAACACACAGTCTTTCATTCCTTCCAAGCTCAAACCTCAGCAGACCTCTTGCACCTCCCTGGCTCTCTGAAGCACCAACAATTCAGCTTCACTAAGGCTCAGAGAAGAATGAGTCAGCCACTGACATCCAACGAAAGCAATTATCTCCTGCTGTGTCTATCATTTTATGACAGAAATTCTTCATTTCAGGCTCCCATGCCTCTGTCATCCAACTGTATTCCTAACCAAAGCTGATTTTTTTTCTTTTCAGATGCCAGCCTACCAGCTTCAACAGGCAATCCAGAATTGCTTTCCTGGGTCCCAAACCAGACTAATTTACTGTTTTCATTAAGCCTGAAAGTGTAGTTTCTCAGGGCTCATTAAAAACTTAATTTTCCCAAAATACTAGCAAAATTGTTGTCAGAATTAGGGAGACAGTAAACCTACTGAGATAAAACCAAGTGGACATTCTCCATTTTCATAGTTGTTGCACCTGTCCAAATGATGATAGAAAGTTCTGCCAGAGTTTTGTAGGTCTCAGATATTCTGGACTTGATCGACATCCATGGAGATTCTTTCACAGATTGGGAGGGAAATTAGTGAAATGCATCTGCATATGGAGCACATATGTATCACCAATTCCAACATTCCCCCACAAACCTACCAATTTTTGCATAGGTGAGTGTCATCCACTGAATACCAGCAGCACTACCTTCTTCAGGAGTGTATTGCCAACATTACGAAATCCCAAATCAATCCAAATGGGCTATTTTTCCTGTCAATATCAACCTTTGGCTGGCTTCTGAAATACCTAATCTTTTTGCTTCATGAGCAGCTTCATTCTACTTCAGAGATGGGGAAATCAAGTCAGAAGAAAAGTACTAAGTAAAAGTGCCCGGTAGCTTAACAGCTTAAGGCAGGATTTGAACCTAAATATTTGAAGTTACCACCCGGTTCCTTACTAACCAGGCCATCCAGACAGCTCACAGTGTTCCACATCCCGATCTGTTACAGCTTCATCTTCAGGGGACAAATTCAAGCCTGCAGCAGCCAATAGCTGTGCGTACCTTCTGCCTGCACTCTTACTGACTCTGAATTATTAACTCTGCTGGAGCATCTGATCAGCGCTAGCTATTTTTGGCTGGTATTCACAGCTCCAATTGAGCAGACTCTGGCGAGTACACCTGGCAACACTGGCTCAGAACAAGGCCGACACAGACACACGACACAAACAGGAAGAAACGGAGAGAGCGCCTGGGTGTTATTGATACAAGATTGTATTTTTACTAGGCTAATAAATCCAGTGTCCGCTCATTCCTGTAGGTGTGTGGAAATCCCATTTCACAATGTCACATTCCTGAAGAGCACAGTTGGCATAATCCAGATAATGTACTTTAAATACAACATACATTACCTTGCCATTTTATAAATTACACTGCAGCAGACTTAAGTAGGGGAAAGGTAATCCCATGGAAAGCTGCTATCTTCACTTCTGATGCCGATTTAGCCACCATCGTTCCTATCAAACCAACCTAATTGCTTAGTTTTTGTGGGCTCTTAGGGAATAACAACATTACTACAAGTTTGGAAAAAATAACAACATTGACTGTGATGACTTTTGATCAATTATCACCTAGCCAGGAACGTCAGACCTATTAAGTGTCCCTTTTTTGCCAAAAATTAAAGAGCCAAAAATAAGTACCAGAGGTTGGAACTAGCTCTGTCTTGGCTGTATTCAATGCCACAGTCACACTGGAAGATGAGGAAAGGGGAAAAAAAAAGGACTGAAGGAAGAAAGCAAAGATCAGTAATAACTGCAGCATGATTTTTTTTTTCTTCATTATTAAGTATGAGCATCTACTAGAACCAATGGTGGCCAAAGTGAAGTTAGGTAATTTTAGATTTTATGGCGCAGTTTCAAGCAGATTCAAAACTAGGAAAGAACAATAAATAGCTCTTCTTGCTCAGCATTTCATATATACATGGAGTTAAACAGAAAAAGGGTCAGGAAAAGGAATTAGCTTTGCAGCAAAGACAATTCCAAAAACTGGCTTTCGAAACAGCACAAATTAACTCTTAGTTTCCCTTTGAGTCTTTCATTTTTCAGATCCTAGTGAATTTTCACAAGATTTCTGCTGCGCGGGAGTCTTCCCAGGCTTAAGCTGTGTAGTACAATGCTACTCCAAAAGTTCCAGCTTCAGATCAAACACCTGTTTGCTTCCTTTAAATTTAGTATCACCTCAACCACATTAAAACTTGGATCTTTGTAATCTCAACCACTACCATCAACTGTTTTAAAGATTGTAAACCTAAGCACTGAATACTGTTTTTTTGTCCTCCTGACATGTAGTGAAGTCAAATTCATGAGATGGAGATAAGACATAGACTTAGTTCCACTGTTTAATGGATTGAGTGTGTAGACAAATTTTTACTCCAATCTTAAAGCTCACCTGTTACAATGAGTTTAAACTGAATATTTTGCATCTTGAAGCCAGATCCCGTCCCAAACTCTTTGATAAACTACTTTTTTTCTGAAAAAAAAAGTATTAACCAGGCTTTTCACTTATTTTTTTTTAAATTAAGTTTAAAACAAACATTCTAATGTCTAAAAATGCCACCAAGAATTTTTAAAGCAATCCAAAGCAGGATGCTTTTTTAATTGTTCAGATCTTATCAAATTTCAGTAGGAACATAAAAGATTATTTTTTTTATGCAGTACTATTACGGTCCTTTCCTCTTGTGCTTCCCAACATCTTTTGGCAACAATAAACTTATTTGTTTTCCTTTTATAAAATGGTCAGAAGTGCTCTCAAGACAATTAAAAGGAACCATGCTGTTTGAAGTAACACTGTCATTATCCTGCCAATAAGCCCTGTAACCCTGAGGTTATGGTAGGAGCGAAAGATCTTTAGTACAAGCAATGACAGCAGGTCCCACAACTTCTGAATGTGCCACATCAGAACAAAATTCCAGGAGGAAATTGCAACCATTAGGATTTTATTCTTGAATCATTTGAAGGTCAATACTTTCAAAACAAATAAAAGGTCAAAAGCACCGTAGGTTTGCGTTTCTCAGGTAGAAGGTTCAGATCATGATCTCAGACAGAATGGCTTAGGGTTCAAAGGCTCAAAATACAAATTTACAAAAGCCAAAAAATCATTTTGACTTTTCTAATGGTTTGCTTAGGAAGAAATTAAACCTGAAAAATTTCAGAATGACAGTTTTGTACCCATTTTCCACATGGAACCTAGTATTAGATTTCCATATTTCTTTACAAACGCTTAACAAATCTCAAAATGTATTCCAGTGTGGTTTTTTTCAATAATGAAATTAGGAGATGGATTCGCTAGCCACTCTCTCATGCTAGTTCTTTCACAAACTGTGTGAAATAATATGTTTTATTACATTATTATAATAATATCTATATTTTTATATTATGAGATATATACAGGCAATGCTACATTTATTCCAAGCCATGTTGTAGCTGCAGTGTGAGCTGAGGCTGTAGGATCCAAGCTTATGGGTGCCAAATAGCCAACTACCCCACCCCAAGCCATGCAACCAGAGAGTTAAATTTTAATTGACACTTCTGGTATAAAATCTTTATACAATTAGTTATATTATACAGTTGTTTCAGAGACGTATTAAAATAAATATTTACGCAGTCAGAATAGACGCATGCACAAACATACTCCTGCATGGAAGGCTGTCTAGATGGTTTTCTGATCACATACATTTTAGGCTCATTATCTCGGTGCCTACATCATTAGGATTAATGGAAAGCACATTTTAAAATGTGGCCATCAAGTGGCTGAAGTTCAAAACTGCATTTTAAAATGTAAAAGGCTATTTTGTGTGAGCTGAGTGATTGTCCACTGCAGTCTCAGGAATCTCACCTCACTCCCCCACAGCTCAGCCTCCGGCCAAACCTTTCTACCGACATCCACAACCCAGAAGCCCAAATTTGCACTTGATTTCATCAGACTATTATTGCCCTCCAGCCCCAGGGTCAATGGCACTGTGGGAAAAGAGTATAGGAGAGAAGAAAGATGTCTGAAATCTGCCTTTATTAGCCCTTCGGAGGACTCACTGCTGCCCCAAACAAGTCTCTTGGGCCTCTGAGGCCCTGTTAAAATCTAGCAGAGCACACTTGCTGCATTTCATGACCTTACTGTTTCACCCCGGGTTTCTGAGAGTTTTCACCTTCAGATTGGCACTTTATCTCTGAGATTACATCCCCTTTCACCAGCTGCACGGAACCTCCCCTGAAACAGCCCTGAGCGTACCTCTGCTCGACCCTGTCACCGGGAGGAGACATTAACGTGTATCAGTTTTCCCAGAAACTCACTGGAATGGTGAACTGTGACCTTTCAGAAGCACTTCCTCTGCCTGCACTCCAGCACATGCTCTGTTAAATGGCTGAGAAGAAGCTGGGATGAGGACTGGCTGGATCCCTGGCCCTGTCTGTGAGGCCACCTCTGCTCCAGTCTCCCAGGAAAGGAGCCATGATTCCCTGAGCAGACCTGGGCGGCCTGGGCTGTGGAAGCTTCTTGAAGGTCGTTTGGAGAAAGGCAGTTGACAGGCGGTGGAGTGCTCGGTGTGAATGCAGCTCCAGGGCAGGGCTGAACAGGAGAGCAGCTACCCCTCAGGCGACAGGAGACGATTTTTTTCCTCAGAAGGCAAGAGACAAGCTTTCCCTCAGGTAACAGGAGAGAAGCTTTCCCTCAGGTGACTGAAGTATTCCCTCAGGTGCTGTGAGATAAGCCTTCCCTCAGGAGACGGTATTTTCCCCTCAGGTGACAGGGGAGACGCTTTCCCGCCAGTGACAGGAGCTTTGTCTCCGGTGGCGGGAGAGGAGTCTTTCCTCACCTCAGGGTAAGCAGCAACCCAGCATAGTGCTGAGGGTGAGCTGGCAGGAAAAAACGCACTCTTCATGCTGGAAGGTTTGATTATAAACCCTCTTTCATCCACTGTAGCCTTTGTGCTCACCAGCAGCGCCATTTTTTGCTTGCCATCTCACTGATCTGGTGGTCCTTGCTTAGAAAATTCCAGAGGACTTTACCTAGTTACAGGTCTGGGGATTTCTTTTGGGGCCTGAGTGATATTTTACTGCTATGTTGCTGTTGATTTTGCTGTATTTTTTTTCCCCTCCCGTGTTCAGAGAAAAGCTGTTGCTCACAGAGGGAAGAATCAATCAGAAGGGACTGAGGAGGGGGGGTTATTAATGTGACATTTTGTGTGTACTGGCAGATTACAGAATGGGACCCTTTGCTGCTTTGACAGGTGTCATCTTTTAGTTTTTACACTTTGTGCTTTTACTGGGAGATGAGCAAACTCTACCCCTTTTTTCTGTGTTTTCTGTAGCTTGAAAAGGGGTTGAAGAAGCTGCATGCAGTGTGTCTTCATCCTGGACAGAGGGTTTTTCCATGTGGCAAATAAAGAGCAGTACAGCATAAACAGCTCAAAAGAGGGAGGAGAGGGCTGCAACGTGAGATGTGCAGTCATTGTCAAAGATTTCCTTTGCTGAACTGTTACTTTGCAGATTTAGCTGCTGTGTTACATGGAAAATGTTGGGGAGGAAGGAAATTACCCCATTCAGTTTCTGCCATTCCTTTTATCTTGATTCCCTGGGGCTTTATGGGGGCAAATTCTAGTCCAGACAAGAAGAGCCAGGAGGCTATCTGACTACAAGCAGTGACACTGAGGAAGAGATTTTTAGTGAATTTGCTAAATACTGTAATCAGTGGTAGTTTATAGCTCAGGTGTCAGCCTCTGGTTCCGTGCCCAATGTTGTTTTGCTTTCACCACTCTTACTTTCTTACGAACACATCTAAATCCAGGTAAAAGCTTCTTTGTAATTCTATTTATTTGGAGGTTTCTAAATGTGATGGGAAAACTTTAAATGGTAGATGCAGAACCAGCTTTGGATCTAGGCAAATTTTGCATTCACCAAAACAAATTTGAGCCAAATTTAGAAGTAGTGCCATATGACTTGCTCTTGGAGAGTGAGAGGCTGGCTGTAGGCCCAGATCTGACAAAGATCTTTTGCACATTTTTATCTTTATACTCTGTGAATAGTCCCACTGATCATTCTGTCAACCTGAAGTACTAAAACATCATCAGACTGGCCTTTAAAATGAAAAAGACGTGATCTCTAAACCAAAGAACTTTTTAAAAAATGTTTTTTAATTTGCTTTCTGTTTACTGAGCCTTAAGGAAACATCTGCATCATGTTTTCCAGTATTTTTTCTGTGCAATGACAGAAACCTTGTTTTTCCCCTCGATGAATCTAGATGTTCTGATGCAGACTTACAGCTTTCCAGAGTGAGATTTTAGGCAGATATCATACACTGCAAGATTCTTGGTAGGAACAGAGAGAGTTGGCAACACAGCACCAAGTCACTGAAGCACCTGATTAAAGCTTGCAGAACCAGTGCCTTGGCTCATCATTTCTTGGGATTATGTGTAACTTAAGCAGTAATGTACACATAACCAAGTAAGCAGTTATGTGTGTGTATGGCTGTATTGGATTTGGATGAGATGGAGTTAATGTTCCCCATAGCTTTGCTCTTCTGACATCTCTTCTTCATGTATCTGCTTCAGTCTTTTCATTGTGCTAGGGTTAGTCCTTCATGCAACTGGTCCAATGAAAGTACTAATGAATTAAAGATAATTGCAGGCCAATGACTGATGCTTTTATCCTGTGGAAATCATGAGGGGAGTGAGTAAGAAGATGGCAAAGAGTCTGATTTACCTCCAGGGCAGGTGTCTTTTGGAAAAAGCCAGCATACCTGCAGCAGCAAGACAAAAAAGCTCTGAAAACACTGTGGAATTTCTCCAGACAACTAGCAGAAAATTAAATGTTGTGTAAATGAGGACAACAAAATTAGTGTGTAGCTGGAAACAACAGAGATACGAGCATGCAAAGGGTATTATGGATGTACTTTAATTAAAAATTAAAGCAGCTTAGCCTAAAGCGTTGGCAAAGAAAATGAAGCCAAATGCAAGAATGTTTGTTTTATGTACAGTATTTAGCAGCCCCAGCTGAGATCAGCCAGTACTGCTTGCTACAAGTTCTACAAAGAGTGTAATTACACAGCCTCTGTCCCAAACATCTTGCTGTTTTAGTACAACAGACAGAGAGTGAGTTTTATACACGGAGAAATAGCATAGAAAAGGTGTTTTTTGCTCTGTGAAACAAAAAATCTTTATGAGAGAGGAGCTGAATTCAGATCTGCAGTCTGATGGGACTACTACACCTACGAGAACATTATTTCTTGTCAGTTTTGTGACAATCCACGTTGTTACTTTTATTATGTAGTGGAAATAATTTCATTGTAGTTTAACTAAAGAGGTTATTTGAGTACATATTTACCATATATTTTTTAATTCAGTTTGTCCACACTTATCTATGTCTATGTATCCACTGTAATCATCATAGATGCCCCTGGAAGAGTGAGACTTGATTGCTACAGGGCTAAGCGATGCTCTTGAACATGGAAAGCAAATGTTGCTTGCAGTTTGAGTTTCATGTATTAAAATTCCTGGGTGGACTATTAAAATCTATTTTCATAACCAACAAGTGGACTAAGGGAAATGAAAGCAGCTTTGCTGGACCTGTAAGATGCAGATAAACAGCGAAGCAGAACTTAGCCCAAAAATCCCCTTTTCTATGGGCAGGGCTAGCAGATCAATCTGATGAGCTGTCAAAAACATACTGTGGTAGTATCTATATCTTTTCCAACGGCAGAAAATGTGTTTTCCCTTGCAAGAAACTATTTTTAGCCAACCTCCCTCTAAACTTAATTATTTACAGATTCTAATTACTGATTTCCCCATAGTGATGCTTCCTTAAATGTATCCTTCTTTAAGAACACTGTATTGGATTGTTGAGGTCATCATAAATGACCTAAGAGTTGTTTGGGAAAGGCACCAACTGTGTAAGGCGAGTGGCATAGGACCCAAAACTCTAAAAGTTTGGCCCAATAGTTTTTGTCTTCATCAGATCATTTCTGAAGAAACCCGCACTAGGTTCTTTACAGCCATTGAGAAGAAAGCTTAACGCCAGTCATGGTCTCTTTCAGTATAATCTGCTCTATGTAGACAGAAGAGTCATAAATGTTTTCTGGGGCAGTATATGTAGTTCAGTTACTGCTTCACTCAACAAAAGCCTGATAAAATCCATAATAAGCAAAGCAACACTCCATAAGCTTTTTTATGGTTGCAATATCCAGGGATTCCCATTTGTCTTGCTGGCAGTATTTATATGAAATCTTCTACTGCATACAGGTTAAGGCTTAATTTCAGAATTTTATGGCCAATCCTGACTAAACAATGCCCCGTTTTGTAGTCATTTTATTACAATAATTGGAATATGATCTTATTGTAGTATTTAGATGTTTGATTTTGATTTTTCTTTTTCTTCTCTAACATATATTACAAATTCTGAAAGTTACCATCAAGCAGACTTTCCCAGATATCATTGACTTTGAAGTAAGTACTTAATACAGGATATGTTATACTTGCAGTAAATACATTAACATTTTTTTATCCAAAATTGAGGCTGAGCAGGAAAAATGTCAGAAGATAAACATTTTTTAAAGAAGTGAAAGCTATTTTTATTTTCTTTTCCGTTTGATTTTTGCTTGAGACTGTGCAATCCTTTTGTAAAACTAAAATATTGTGTAGGAAGACTGGTATTTTTAATTTAAACCTCATCTCCTTATAAACCTTATATAGGTACCTATGAAGTCAGCATTTTCTCAGATGTTGCTTTCATATATTTGATGGCTCTCTGTGTAAAAATATTCGTAAATAATTTAATGTGTATTTTTAGTATGAAAATTTGGAGGATTCTTTCATGACTTTCTAGACAAATCTCACAGGTATTACCATGCTGCCCTCTGGAGTACAGGGACAATTGTGCGTATGATGAAAGTTTTATAAGCATCTCTTTGCATCCAGGAAAATTACAACTGGAACAAGTAAAGCCCTGGCTAAGCTCCTTGAAAGGGAAGATGAATATGCAGTATTTCACTTAGCCCAGAATTTTCTGGGCGTGTGTCATGTTTTCACTAGATACTTATTACTATGTAGGATTTCATCCCTGGCTAGACCCTGAAGTGTTTGATTAAAATACACATGATTATTGTAATATCACCTCAGTGCTTGGTTTGAGATTCTTTAGTATCCTTAGTAGCTTTTAATGTTGGTTTCAGAAAAGCAACAGCTTGGGATTTCTCAGCAAAACTGAGTTTTATTGTTCAGAGGTGCAAAACCAGTGTCAGATTGTCTCATTGAATCAAGCTTTTGTGGCTCCTGTGTGACCTAAGCCTCAGAAATCCTGGGACTTTACTAGAAGGAAGTAGTTGATCAGTGCTAGGTATCAAAGTACAAAACAACAAAACACCTCATCTTTTCCTTACAAGTTCAAAAAAACCTGAAACATTTGGAAACCATATGCATCTGTTGCTTCCTAAATTAATTCATCTTTTTCCAAGATTTATCTTGTGGAAAAATTAGAAATTCGCCTTCAGTTCTCCCTCTCCCCTGTTCCTTCCCCCAAATTGCTTTAATTCCATATAACAATGAAAACAAACGTCAGGAATTTATGTTATATATAAGTTCTGGAAAAAAAAAAAGAAAGATGTGGTGTTTTGGCCCAGTTTGTGTTACTTTAGTGTATTTTTAGGAATCTTAATATAGATATTTAGCACAAGGATTCCCAGTTGCTGATTGTTTATAGCTGGAAGTGTGGTTAAAAGACAGCAGAGGTCTGTGGGTATAAAGTAAAACAAATCAATCCTTTACAAAGAGACTGTAAAGTATATATAGTTTATATTCATTTCTGGGTCCTTTCCACAATGGGAAACAATGCACAAACTAAAAGCACAGGTTGTTATCTTCCAAAGTGTTTTTAGGGACTTTGTAACACATACAAGCAGCTAATTAAACTGTTAAAAAACTGTTAAATATTTTAAGCGCTTTTCCATTGGAAGTCAACAGGAATTAGGTACCTTACTTCTTTAAGTCCCTTTTAATGTAACAAGGTGCCTTTCTTTAAGTGTATAAAGACTTCTGAAAATCTGCTTTTCTCTAGTTTTGTGTTTCAGGTCAGATGTAAAGAAAATGTGAGCTAATTGACAGGAACTGCAGATCACATACAGACTGACAGGTCATGAAAGATTAAGATGCAGACAGGAGTCTGCAACACCCAGTGTGGTGGGAACATTAAAATGCATTTCAGAATAACCAAGTAAAATGCCATATATAAAGGAAAAGCTACTTGTTAAAAAAGATCTGAGAAGTCTGTGGAAGCCTCAACAGAACATGACTTTCCTCTGCTAGAGTCCCTTGGCCAACAGAGCGAATGCAAATATTTGTGTTTAGGAAAAGGGGACGCTGAATAAAAGTAGAGATTACATTGTCTTTGTCTTTGACGCTGGTGATACAACTCTTGAGATCTCTGCCAGATTCAGGTGCTGTACATCTTTAAAATTGCTGAGTCTGGGCAGACTTAGGTAAGAGTCACAGAAATAATGAAGTTTTCTAAAAGCTCCTTTAGCTTGTGGGAATGATGCAGTATTGGTGTCTTTGTGTGCGGTGAATTCCTTTGCAGGTTCCTTTATCCATTGATGTGAAACTTAACCCTCCAAGACTAAGTAGCTACTAAATTTAGGTACTCTGCAGGAAAACAGAGAAGTCCCCAAGATAATGAGAGTGGTGGAGACATCAAGGCTCTCGGCTGATAGGGAATGAAGAGAGAAAGGTACTACCCAAGATGGACTCTGATTACCAAGGAAAAACTTGGTAGAGAGGTTTTCCCAGACAATAAGGGAGTCAGATTTGAATTCTCCCTGGAGGGGCGTGGGGAGAGAAGTATGATTAGATACACGAGTATGATTAGGTACACAATTGTTTTTTTCCAAGCATCTCATAACCTCTTTTGAGCATTACATTAAATTCTTAATTACTTCACAGTCATATTACATAAGCAGCACTGTAACTACAGGTGGTTCATATGTAAGATTGGAGGTCTCCTTGAGCACTGTAACTGTTCAGTTTTAGATTGGATCTTCGCTATCCAAAATTTGTTTGGATAAAAGCTCAGTTGATAAATGAGTGATGATCAGGTTTTTGGTGACTGAACCTAGTGTATGTTGACAGAAAAGGAAGGAAAGTAAGCCCAGGTGTCCTGCTGTTTAAATCCCAAGTAGACAGCACTGTCTCCTTTACTATGGAGTCTGTCCTGGTAAAAGCTCACTCTGACTTTTTAGAAGACTTAAGAGTCTAACTCCCTCTGGCAGTTTTATATTAATAATCTCTAATGAGGGAAGGTTTAATATTACTAAATAATTGTTTGGGGAATAGATTCCCCATACAAGTGAAGACTTCTTTGTGTGCATAGTGAAAAAAAAACACATCAGTATTATGTCCTAACGTTTTTTTTTTGGAGAAAAGATAGCATCAGCAAATAAATCCACAATATCCTGGTAAATATTTTTAAAGAGGATCCAAAACCAGATCAGAGCACAAAGGTAGCTTTACTAACAGCTTCTACTAAGATTAAATATATATATAAATATATGTATATCTCTCCCAAGACAAAATACACAGCTTCATATAATCTGCTAAAGAGAAAAGTAAATATTTTGCAACCACAAATGAAGTCAAAGCATAACATTGTGGTGAGACTTAAGAGGAGTTAACAGACCAAAATGTCTCATTATTTCACAAATTATAGCAGCATGAAAAAATACTCCTTTAGTTTCAGGATACTTAGCCCTGTTTCATGAAATAAAAATATGTGGTTAAAACAAAGCAGTGTTTCAAGTACAGCTCCGGAAGCTGACTTAACTCGATGTGATAGGTGGGCAGTCTGCAGTGCGAGTGACACCGAGGCTGCACTTCAGGTATAAGAAGCGTGGGTTTTTTCCGCGCTCGCTGGCACATTGACAAAGCTTCATGCACAACATAATCTTATGCCCAAATGAAGGAGCCAGGCTTTCTCAGGCAAGGTGATAGAGGTAATGCTTTAGGTTCCTTTTGCTAATGGTATAGCTTAAAACGTTAAAGATGAAAATGCTTTTGGTGGCCTTGACCTGGTCTGTAGTGGATGCCGGGAGCCAAGTTCTGCCCTCAGTTACACCCTGTAGCTCCCCTGAAGTCAGTAGTGGTGCCAAGTGTAACTGAGGGAAGAATTCAGCTGTTCAAATATGCCCATGGTTACCAAGCCAACTGGCAGCAACTGCAAGAGAATAATAGGAGTGTTGAGGGCAAGAACTGAGGAGCCTTCGCAGGGCGGTCTGGAGATCTGCACAGTGCTTGTCTACAGACTGTCTGGCCTCCTGAAGTCAGCACTATTAGTTTTTCCTACTTGCTCAAATGCACTGCGTACAGAAAAAGCCTTTCACTGGTGATCTCTGATAAATGTCCACCATCTGGGGCTCCTGCAAATCTCTTGGTGCATTGTATCAGCAGCCTTTTGTTTGTGCCAGACGTAACCTTCAAGTTTCATGGGGCAGAGAGTAGATTAGAATACATTTCAGGTTTCTAAAACAGTGACCCATTATTGTTATTAATGAAGAAGAGCTGAGTAGCTTCCAGGCTACTTATGACACAGACAAACTTACCTTCTTGTGGCACAACTAGTTACTTATTTAGTGCTTCATGTTGCTCAAATAGAGAATAGGTTTACTGGCTCATACAGCAACTCTCATCTCAGGGAACAAGAGATTATTTTCATTTCACAGATGAGGAATCACGATCTTAAAGTATTTGTCTGAAGTCGCATCGGAAGAAAGGAACTGAAACTCTGGTATCCTTCGCTGTAGTGCCCTCGTACGTTAGTTGTTAAAGCCCTTACCAGCTAGTACTGCGTTAGCTGTTTGTAGCCTTGGTGAAGTCCTGGAGCTTTAATCTTTCTATGTAGGAGACTTCTTGACACCGAATAACCTTGGGTTCTGGTTTTAAAATAGAAAACAAAACACAACAACCTCTTTATGGGACAAGTGGATCCTTTGAACTCCCGATCATATAGCTGTGCACTATTTGAAAAGCGTAAGCTTCAGCAGAACAGATTAAAATCCCTTGGCAGCCGTTTCTGTTCAGTTTCATGGGCAGAAAACAATAAAGACGTAATGAAAAATCAGATGGCTTGGACGAAGAGGGTTCAACTGCTGCAAGCAGAGGGCAGTCATTGCGTGAGTACGGAAGGGGAAAGAAAAAAGTTCTTGTAAATGTACAAAGCGTAAACTCCCTTGATGCCAAGAATGACATCCTTGATGAATACTGTGACAAGAAATTCCCTGTTTGTCTTACAAGGACATCATGAAATGGAACTGTTACCATGAAAGTCTGGTGTACTATTTCATATACAGCTAACAGGAGAAAAGTAAGCAGTGAAGTAGGGAGAGATGCCGCTGTAAGGCATCCCTGGGACCTACACTGGTGTTAAGTTTCTGTTGTAAGAGAAGTTCTGCTTTATTACAATCCTCTACTTCTTCTGTTTCCAAAAAGTCTCAATTTGACAAATACGCTTGCTGTTTTTTCACTCCTTTAGGCAGCACTAAACATTCTGAGCCTTAATCAAATATAATACTATTGTTGTTCTCTGGGATAGAGACATTACCACCAAGAATTCTTTTATTATATATGCTTTATGTACAGGTAACAGGTTCTTATCAAGCCAAACTGCATCAAAGAAGCAGAAGAAATTGATGGTCATTTTGTTTTGATTGATCATTTTGTTTTGAAAAGCTCTTTAGACAAGCAAATAATTAAAAATAATTGGATGGAATATCCACATCTGAAACAGGTTAGAATTCATTAATCAGACTTTCAGCTGAAATAAATCTTTCTTGGTCCATTTACAAATCAGAACACTTCTGTTTTACCAGTTTACTCTTTCCCATCCCTTCCATTGCACACACATTATCATTTGAAAAGGTCTTAAATACAGTAAATCAAACAGGCAAATACAGGAATAAATACACAATGAGACATTAAATCTTTCTTAAAGGCACTTCTGTTCTATGAGTTCCGTAACTAAGAAATCCGTAATCGCTGTAATAATTTCTTTAATGCTAGGCATGCAGATCCTTCCATTTTCTCTGGGGCAAATTCAGAATCAATCTGTCTTCCCTGCAAGAACAGATTTCTTCCACCTCCAATAGTTCCTGACAATTACTGCAATTACACAGAAAGAATTTGTACTTGTATGGTATTGGTCGATCTAAAAGGTATCAGAAGGACACTTTACGTGTGATATACAAAGACCAAAGTCATACTCACAATGCAGTCATTTCTGGAAGAGAATATAAACAAGAAACTATATGCTTGGCTATTTAGAAGGTGAAGCAAGGTTTTACACAGCAATTCAGATCTGAAGGGAATGCGAAGTGGGAAGAATGTTAATTGCTTGCACAAGGATTGGCCCATTTGATTGATAAATCAGTTTTTTTTTATCTAAAGCACTTTCTTTCCAATGACACAGAACCACAAATGGTTCAAAAGGGACGGACTGATACCTGCAACATCTTCAGCTTTGCCTCAGTGTCTTCTAGGCAGCTGTTGTATGGTGTGTTGAAATACTGTACTCGAAGGTGGGAGGGCAGAGACACAACGTACTCAGCTGTAAAATGAGCTCATTCCAGTCATTCTAAAAGATTCTGTACTTTCAAATGTATGAATGCCATTTATTGAATCACTCCTCATTGAAGAAACTGCTTTCTAATTATATTTTCTGTAGAGAGAGATCCATCTTCAATTACCTTTTCAGATTGTCAACGAAAAAGAAAATTATCATTCAATAAAAAAAGATCCAAAGGAAAACTACCTTTATGATTCCTTTGTTTTTCCCTACAAAATTCTCAAAATGAGAATTGCTGATCTTTAGAGTTGTGTTTAAACATGATACTCTCCACATAATTGCATGAGCAGGACCAGTCTGAGGTGGCTGATATTGTCAGAATTACATGAGAGTCAGAGGAGGTAGTGCTGACTTACACCAGCTGTAGGACCGACTCAAAGACTGTAACATTGTTGGTTTGGTTTACTTAGTTTTATTCTTTTGTATTGTGATTTTTTAAATCACTGTAGCTGCTTCAGTACTCATCGGGATGATATTTTAGAATCTCAGTGCTGAACAGTCCACAGATGCATGGCTCTCTACATCTGCTACTGTGCTGAGGCCAGAGGTCTACGTAAGTTATTAAAAATAGCAAAGGATGGAGAGAGGGAGAATTCACCTTTTTTTCCGTGTCGGTTTTTATATGGTACTGTATGCCACAGAGAAATAAAATAACATCAAGCCCAAGTCACTCATAAAGCAATATTCTTAGGTATACAAAATCCCTGCTCTTCTACCCAGCACAGATTCTAAGACAACTGAACAGCTTTTCTGTGACCACTGAGTATGTCGTCATTTCATCCTCCTGAAAATGAAAATGAATACTCCCACACCACCACTGTAACAGAAGATGCATCCATATGATCTGCGTACAGAAAACACTTTGCCCTTGGCTCTCGTGCCTCCTCACAGCCTGGCTATACGGTACCTTTAGAAGCCTCTATATTCAGAAAATAAAAAGCATGTTGTGGAACTCGGCATACTGGCTTAGCTCCTGCAGTCTTGGGAGGAGACTATCAGGGGTCCAGAGGAGAATCAGCATGATCTGAAGAACAGTTTGGAAGATGGACCATAATCTATCAGGTTAACATTCTCAGAATATATCCTGAAATTTTAACGGGCTGTGGTTGTGTCTTTTTTTTATCCGAATTTTAAGTCATTTAATCATCATCCTAAAGCAGCTTAGGATTTCTTAAGTACAGACATTGTTAGATTTATATGGTTTTAAAGGTTGATTTAAATAAGCCTTTTCTATCAATGAAAGCGTGAACGTAGGATATTTTAATCAAACAGGGAAGGAGTTATTTTCCTTAGTATCACTAATGAGAAATCTATAAGAATAAAAAATTCCAGAGGATGGAAACTCTTATTGTAGTCATGCTGAGAATAATAGAACTGCTAATTGTGTAGAAGGCGGTGTGGTGTATACTAATCCTGGTAAAATACAATAATGCTAATCAGCCGCTGTGAAAAGCCAGTTCTGCAAGTACAGTAAAAACTAAGTAGCAATCAGTTTCCCATGCAAAGCGTCCTTCCTGGCAGATACCACTCAGGAAATACGTTAAATATGCAGCCTGCTCACGAGTGTTCTGATCTGGTTGGAGAGAGATTCATTGCCCCATACGTAATACATACATACATTCTGTCAGGTGGATGCTTCGCTTTAAAGTACGCCACATATTCCGATGCATTTAACGGATTAGCAGGGAAAAGACAACGTTTTTGACAAATGTTAGTAATTTTCTGATTTTGAATTTACTTACAGTGATGGTGAGTTTACTGAGTTGCTGCTAGATTTTTTCTATAAAGGACACCTTGATATGCTTCAGTCATGTGGAACATCTGAAATGAATAAAAAGGAACGGATGGAATTTTTAAGAGAAAAAGAGAATAGTAAAACGCCCACCATAAAAACTAATTCTCTATAAATAATCTCAATCAGGAAAACCTTTACCCCTGAGACAATCCAAGGCTGCTTTTTAGTAGTTCTTTCCCTTGTGACAAGAGCAACCTTTCCCATGCCACAGATCATTCCCATCTATCGTTTTGATATAATCTGAAGGGAAGCCATCCTACCCTCGTAATGTGTCCCGTTTTCTTCAGGCTCAGAGAGGGACACATGTGCCTGTTTGGTTGGCAGGACATACTGAGCTTAGAATCAGTAATTATGATCTTGCTGGTTGCTTTTCGTACTTGAAACAAGCAATTTCATTGTTTGAGTTCAGTCCTTTCTTAATTGTCTTCTCAAGCTTAATCCATTTCTGTTGATGTTCTTCTTTTGGATCAGCTTTTCCAGTTGCCATTGCAGTGCCTAGTTTATATGACATCATTCGCATTGTAGAAGAAAGGTATTGGTCTTTGCAAAGAGGGTGTAGGAGAAGATTCCATGGATCAGTATAGTAGTGTTGTTTATTCAGAAATTGAAGATTTGTTTTCTGTTTCCTTGTTGGAATGGCCTTTCCTCTAATCTTGTGAAGCAGTCTGTCTTAGTCTCTTCTAGAAGCTGATTTTAAGTAAGTCTAGTTTGAGAGGAGAGCTTTCCTACCTGCTTCAGCAGCCCCTCTTTTATTATCATACCTAACATTAAGGTCACAGAACAAAAGCAGTTCCAGATCTGTCATTAGCAGCGCCCAGGATTGTTCCTTCTATTACACGGTTTCTTATTCCGTTGCTGTGGTTGCACCTCTAGGAGATTGTTTGCCTTTAAAGTGGTACTCTTCTATTAATGCACATCGAGCCTGTTTTGATTATAATTTTGAAAAAGCAACTTGTTCCTTTTCAGTGGGAAATGACTACATTTGCCATTTTTTTGCGGTCGTGCACATTGCAAAGAAAACAACAAGCTAACGGGCAGGTTTTTAGATGCTTTTTTTCACTCTTTGGTAGCCTGAAGGGAGATGTATTGTTTGCCGAGCCGAGCCAGAAGATTTGTATGCCTGGTTTGAGTTATTGATAGTGTGGGCTTGCACTGCACAAGGAATTCCAATAATAAAGAGCTCATTCCTGGCCCACGTTATTGGTCATCCATCTTGGGCAGACGCTAGAAGATGTGAACTGATACTGATCTTAGAAAGTGAAAAGCATTTTCTCAGAAGAGCCTGAATGATGACTTGAATATATGTAAAAGATGGGAGAAAGGCCAGAAAAGGGAGGACGTGACCAAGCTTGCAGGCCTTTGCTCAAGATCATTTACAGCTGCATCACTACTATGAACTATGGTGATAAAACAGAGCGGTAATGATTAGCTCCTGGAATCATTGTAGCAATGAAGATGACTTGCGGGCTGAATGATAAAGTCACAGCTTTGTCTGTTTGGGGCAGGAAAAAGACTAAAGGATGCCCCAAACAGTAGGCGCGTTCCCATTTTTACAAAGTGTGCTACTCTGGGATTGATTCTGAGTTGTTCTTACACTCAACAGTGCAAAATGACAACATTCCACTGGTTTTGTTGTTTTATAAAGGTTATAAAATGTTAGTCCAATGCAGGGCAAAAGGAAATGAAGATTTGATCTGTAATCTGCTTCTTATAACACTAGCAGGCTGTTGCAGATCTCACCAGCGCTCCTATTCGGTACTTTTATTAAATTCAAGAAACAAATGTTACAAATTGACTTGGATCTTACCCTTTTTAGCATTCCATTCACTTTAGGATGAAGTTGGACCAAAGTATATTTTGCTAAATGTTATTGTAGGGTTCTTGCAGATTATAAGGTAGAAGCGGCTGGAAATAGAAAAAGATTCTCTTTGAACTATCACAAAAGAATCTCTGTGGGCTCTCCTAGAAATCACTCTGAAGTATTACTTCTACTCTAGTTGCAAGCCATGTAATTCTATTAACTGGAAATTAATTACTTACTGTAATACACTTTCAGCAAACAGAGAAGTGAAGACAGCTAACTGAATTATGTAAAATCGATTATACCGAGAGGTTGTCAGAAGCTTCTTATGAAAACATGGATGACTGCACTTGGCAGCCACTGGTGTGACATTTCAGCCTTTGTCAATAGAAGAAAGTGATTTTACAACAGCATGTTTTGATATGCTATAGAATTTATTAGAATACTTCATCTCAATGGGACACACCACAAAGGTGCTGTTCAGTTGCTTCAGTAAAAAGGAAGGCATAAATAAGAACTTACGGATTTGATCCAAAACAAAGAGTTGAGAGAGAATGCTTAGTTTTTACTTTGAGGCATGCTTGGAAAAATAAAAAAATCTTTGAATCCTTTAAAGACTTTGGATTTCATTTTGGACAGACAATTTTACCTTTAGGGCTTAATCAGATGACTACTGAAGTAAATAGAAGAATTTTAAAGATCTCTGGGTATAGGTCGACTGATAGGAAATGTAATCTTTTTATCTACTGCTCCCACATGTCATATTAAAATATTCTGTTTTGTGACAGAAGCTGAGTCTAGTGCATAGCACTAGATGGCAGTAACATACTACACTTGCCAGTGAAATCATCAACTCACTGTCTCATTACTCATCTGGGTTGGGAAATGTAAACTAAGTGTGAAACAGAACCACATTTCTTTCCTGAGTTTATTTTGATCTGCAGTCTGAGGTTGATCTAATCTGACCACAAAACCCATTTCTCATGCTGCATAGAGTATACTTACCCCTGTAAGGGGGAGCTAATTAAGCTCTTTAGGTGTCTTTATGTGTCTGCCAAGGAAACTGTAGATATTGTTAGTTCAGACACCAGCAAAATCTTGCAGCTTTATGCATGTGGCATTTAGCCAAACTGCCACCATGCAATTGCATTGACTGTTAGATAGATGTGATTAACATCAGTGGCATTGTGACATGCAGTTTCAGTTAGTCTTACATGGAGAGTTTTCATCAGGTGTAAATTGACATAACTGTGCAAGAGTCTTTGTTCTTATTGTCCAAAACAGATGTGAAACAGTCTGTGGGCTCTTAAACACTCGCGTGTTTTTGCTGCAGAAGCTTCTGTGAGGAATGACTGATATTGAGATGATGGATGTGGTCACTTGACAGATGCAGAGCTAATTTAGGGAATATCCAAGCCCTTTTATCAAGGATGAATTTTTGTTTCTTGCTTTCACCAAAACACTTCTTGGTTGTGGACAGGCAGACTTCTTTGCTGAGGCAAAGTTTTGAATAATAAAGTTTGTGCGAGTGGAAAACTTGGATGAACTGTCTTGAGTGAAAGTTCACCCAAGGGAGGGTTCACCCAAGTAGAGTTGACCATATGCTCTTTATTTCATGATAAAGCCAAGTACCCAAGTCGTGTAGGGTTTTGTAGTGACTGATTCAGTAAAGTTGGATTTCACTTCTTGTTCTTCTGTTGAATGAATTGTTCACTTTATCCTGTGTTCTGTCTTTAAAATGTAAGTAATGATATTTAACTGGTTATGAAAGCACATCAAGATAAACTAATGAAAGCAGGTTTTAGTTGCAATTATTGACTAGTAAGACATATCTTCTCATTTCATTGCAGCCACAATGAGGATTCTGTCCCATTCTCTGCACTTTATTACTGCGTGCTCCTTCAGGCAGAACCAACATTTTATGATCAGAACCAGTAAGTCGCTTTAATTTTACACTAGTTCCTTTTCTCCCTCTAACTTTTCACGAATAGGGTCCTTATGGTGTAAATCACTTTAAAGGGAAACCCTTATACGTTTTTACCATGAGCTGTGTGGTGACATATGTTATTTTCATGTGTATTTGAGAGAGAATAATCTCTCTCAGACTGTGAACAGTGAGGCAGCTGCACCAGCACTGGCACTGGCAAGCTCTGTGGCTGAGCACTAGTTTCTTTTGAGGTGGACAGGGAGTTCCTGGAGCCAGGGAAGCCCAAGGGAGAGAGACCCGACAGGAGTTGGCATCTCTTGCGTGTGAGGCCAAGAGGGCGACGTGGCTGGGGGCATGTGTGGTGTGAGCAGGTAGGTGATCGGCTTAGCTGAGAGGCACAGCTGCCAGATGAGGTTGAAAGGCTGCAAGCCGGAGTAGAAAGCTGCCAAACAGGAGATGGAAATAAAAAAAGAAATGGTGCAGACCCAAAGTAAGTAGTATCCATTTTGGGTGGGATTGCATCAGATTTCATCTTCATCACATCATTTTGATGCTGCTGATTTGCTTTTATGCAGCCCAGATACTGGGAGGTGGTGGGAGTTGGGGGGGAACTTGTAGAACTTCTGGTGAGCTCTGCTGCTGTGCCCTTTTCCCTTGCATTCCCAGTGAACTGCTGAGCTACTAGATTCAGATGATTCTTCAGCTATTCCTATGGAGAACTTCCCTCTGCTCGTTTCTTTTTAAATGTATGTGCAAAGCCAGATCCTGTGCAACACAGCCGTGCTTTGCACCCTCTTCACTGCTGCCCATAAAGCTAAATCTGAAACTTTTCATCCCAAATAGGGAGATCCTGTGCATCTATTTATTAAACAGAGTTAAGTGATGAAAGCTGATGGCACAAAACAACTGTGGCTAAAGCATTTTACCTGAATAGCTCCTTTCTACGTGTGGACAGTTAAAAATATTTGATGAATTCCTCATGTTCTCTGTCTTGTCAATGTTCTGGTTACAGAGGTGACCTCTAACCTCTCTCAGCTGACAGAGCTGCAACAGCAGCAGCCGCTCTGCATCAGCATCAACGCTCTCTACAAGGACGTGGGAGCTGCCCTGCAAAACCACAAAACCCTGCAAAATATGCTACAACAGAACTCACAGCAGTGATTGTCCTGGAAGGGCGCTTGCTTCGTCTCCTTCCACCATCTACGCAGCCAGAATTCCTACGGAATTGAGTTCTGATGAAACTGCTTTTCAACCAGTCGGCGTTGGGTTTGCTGGTCCACTCCACACAGAGCAGAATTATTCTTCAGATCATCTTCGCTGTGCATCTTTCACAGTTGGCCTGTAACTCCCATTATTTGCCCACATTAACCTCATGTGAAGTGTACACACAGTGGTGTGAGCACAAGTTTCAGAGAATACCCATGCTACAGGCACCTCCAAGGCATCCTACCTTGGTCATCAGAATCCGTCTGTCTCTTCGCATACCTGGGATTGTTGCTGCTCAGAGCAGGGCCGTGAGGAAATAACCTACAGGATTTCATACCCAGGTCATCGAGGCAGAAAGTCCTCACTTGTTAGTAACCTAATGGTAAGATGGTTGTTCCTCGAGTACCACACACAAAAAAGCAGCAGCATGAAGATCAGATAAAGGCAGGATGGGCTGCCCCTAATCTAATTAAAAGTTTTTTCTGCCAACTGGTTAGACATCATAATTCTAGCACATATCATCAGAGTTCAAGAGCCTCTGTAGATTAAGCTGCCTCAAAATTGAATCAGGGCAGTCTAAATTTATATCTGAAAATTAGTCTTACTCGTTCCCATCTGCCACAGCAGAAAACCGAGAGTCAGTTTTGTGAGGTAAAGTTCTTCCACCTCGCTAGAGCAGGTGCTGGGGGAGGCAGCACCACGTCGCTTTGGCACAAGGATTGAGTGCACTGGCCGGAGAAGATAACTGCTTCCAGTTCAGGAGAGCAGGAGCAAGTATGCCTTTTGACAGGTGACGTACTTGTTTTATTCAAGACAGCACGGCAAGAAGCAATTACTATTATTCAAAATTATTTATTTTCTAGGAAGATAAATAAACAGAACTGTCAGTACTATAAACTATGCCCCACTCATACTCTTCTGGAAGACGTTCACCATCTTTCCCATGTAAACTCCAGCCATTCAGCAATTTCATCCAACCTCCTCCTGCTACAATAAAGTCTAAATGTGCTTTAAGTCTTTAAACTAGGATCAGTGGCTGTTTGTTAGCTAAGGACTTTGTAAGGAAACTGAACATTTAACAGTAAAACTGGTTGTTACACAGTTGAATACTGAAACCAAACAACCAGTAAAATCTATGTTCCCTGGGGCTAGCCAGTGAAATTCAAATAACGATCGGGATCAAGGCAAGTCATCTGCACATAGATCCGTCGGGAGTGTTCTGGTCCGAGGCGCTGGGAGGTGGCCGTCACACCATCGCCGCGCTGCACGAGGATGTTGGCCAGCATGTTTTCCCGCTCCTGCTCCGAGGAGCATTTGTTATAGGCCTGGAAGCAACGCAATGAACAAGGGTATCGTCCGTCGGCATCCATTGCTCAAAAAGATCGTCAAATCTCTGCAGCCTGAGCCTGCTCTAGCATCTCACAGTGGACTCTCACTTTTCACCCGGTCCCTCCCCAAATCGCCCTGGTGAGCTTACAGGCGATGCAGAACCAACACTGCTCCCTCAGCAGTCTGCTCGGAGAAGCCCAAGGGATTATTACCAAGGAGGCAGTTCCTTTCCTACCTTACTAAACGGTTCCTACTGAACCATTATGTCACATTTAATACCAATTAAATGGTTTCTTCCACTCCTTCCATCAGCTGGCTGGCTGCACACAGTACTGGCTCACCTGGATCAGGAGCTGAGGAGAAGGGTACGCAGACGCAATGGCCTCGGCCATCTCGAGGCTGATCCGGTTAAATTGCTGTATCTGCCTCTTCCACAGTTCAAAGATACTGTTTCCGGAAGGATCCGTCCTCACGCCTCCGCGACACCCCTTCTCTAAATAGAAAGGGAGCTCTGTCTTTGCTTGCTGTCGCCTGGGGAAAATAAAGAACGAGAAAGCAAATGAGACAGAGAGGCTGTGAAGAAAATGTGATCCCTGCATTTGCTGTCACACAGCAAGATACCTGTTTAGTATCAGATACCAGATATCTCACCAAAAAAGAAACAGTCCTGTACTGAGGAGCAACCCCCACAAGCCAACACACATACAAAGTGGTAAACAAGAATTCACTTTCTGACTGTCAACCGTAATAAAACCCTTTTCGTGTGCCATTTTTAACGACATCTCATCTCTTCTCGTGTCTGAGATGTAAATTACAGCAGCTGCTGTGACAGGAATACTGGGATTGTGTGAGACTGCACCAGATGCTTCTTAGCTGTCGCTCTGTCACACGCTGCTGTCCTTCCTTCTCAATGGAAGCAGCAACATGGTTCATTCTCACTAATATCTCTCTTGGTTACACGCTGAAGAAAAAAAGCTGGTGCTGTGAGAGCTCAACCCTACTCATATTCCCTTTCCACTCCTAAAATCAGGCTGAGAACAAGAGCTTTGCTTGATGTCAAGTGGCATCAAGCAGGCAGGACCTCAGTTTGCAGGAGCTAACCCTGTGCTGAAGGAGCTGCATTAGCAGCTGCTCTTTGTCGCCTGCTCCTTTAAAAACCATCACCCTGCGGTGTGCCGAAGCGCAGCCGTGTACCTGCTGTTCCTTCCCAGTAACTGTGGAAGGGCAGCCTCTCCAAAGCAGAGACGACCAAACTTCATCTGCTTGCTTACTTACTTGAAGGGTGCTTCAGCTACAGCTTTTGTCAATGAAGTGGCAAATTCTGTGAGCTCCTTCCAGCTCTCAAAACATGTAACTTGGATTTGACTGTTCACATGCAGATCCACCAAGGCCTGGAAACACCAATGGAAACAATTAGTCTTCTGACATCAAACCCTGCTCTTGTCTGAAACCAAAAAGAATTGTAGTATCTTCCTGTAGGCCAAGAATACCCACTCTCTCCCCATATGCGGAACATTTCTTTTAAGGCACTGAAGTCCTTCAGGGCAGGCTGTCTCCTGCCAGTTACTACCAGTCTAGCACCATTTCAGCTGCTGCAGCTCCTCAGAGACAGGCTCCCATGACACACAGGCCACCCAGCCCAGGGCAGCACTAATGGGCTTTGCCCACAGGCCACGAGGGCCAGGAGGTGCTGACTGAGACTGACAGCAGGATCCAGGTGAAGAAGACTTAGCTCGCAGGAGAGCGGGGACGTTCCTGAGCGGTAGGGAACTGAACCCACAGGGCCCTGGCCACAGACACACGGACTAAGAAAGACTGAATCTCCTCGTCCAAGAAAGTGTGTGATCGGGTCAAATGTTCAAACAAAGGCAGACAACGGCTTGGTGGCCATGTGCCTGTTTTAGAGGTACTCACCTCTTCCACGTGCTTCCTAGTTAGCTCTAGGACAGAACTCTTAACTTTCCTTTTTCTCTGTTCCTCTTCTGGTTTTCTATTTGCTGATGACTGTCGCAGCCTCATTTTTGATTGAGCTCGGAGAGACCTAAGAAGAGCAAAGGAAGACTCTGAATTCATGCTCTTGCCCAGGTGTTCCCCACTGGTCACTGGGGTAACAGGCTGGATGGACCTTTGCTTCTGTTTCTATGCAACAAAGAGTGGAGCAGTTCTGGGTAGGAACACCTCTTATACTCCAGTCTTTGCTAGAAGGAATTAATAGAATGACATTTTTTTCAAGGCCAGAGACAACACAGAAACATCTGGAGGGGGAAAAAAACTTAACCTGAAATAATTTTCCACTCCAACTACGGCCAGTAATGGAACTTTCCCAGGTATTTTCTCCATCAGACGAGTGACAAAGCTCTGTAGGGTCTCCTGCTGTCTCTCTGTATAGCCCCGGGCCTCCTGCAAAGATCAACGGAAAAAATGAGTTAAACCGTTCTGAGGGACACGTGCCAAGCACAGCAGCCTGTGGCTCTGATGCTGCAGCTGGCTCTGTAGATGAAAAAGTCCATTCACACATCTCTGTAGGGGTAAGCAGGCAACACTTGATCCGGTATAAAGTGATGGCAGAAAGAAATAAAAAATAATCCCTTTTGATCTTACAGTGTTACCTCTTCAAAAATCTGTGAAAAATCCCCATAACTAGGAATGAAAGCTTGTCAGAATTTTGCATTGTACAACCCTAGTGGTTTTGATCCAGTAATGGCTTCTAAAACCAGATTGCTGTTTTACCAAAACTGTAGTTCCATCCCACATCAAACTCTTCCTGCCATGAAGAGGGACAACAAACACCACCCTTAGAGCAAGGCGTGCTGGAGAGCACCGAAGTCAGGACTCTCACTTGTTTGCAGTTGTGAACCATGGACAAAAACTCCTCCAAGTGAAGCAGAACCAGGACATTTGGTTCTTCTGTCCATTTGTCCTCTTCTCCCATCTGTCCGGATATGAAAACAAACAGCCAGACCGTGAGTCTGTTTATAATTCACTCAAACCGGTGCTCCCACTCAGGCCTCTGAGGCAGGGAGAAGATGAGAGGGTGCAAATAACAAAGGAAGAAAAGAGCAAGAACGTAGAGGTTTTGCTCACACACCTGAAATGACACAGCCTTTCTCCTCCAGCTGATGCTGCAGGGGACAGTCTGATCCTCAATCACAGAGGAATAATTTGCAGCCTGCAAAGCACTGAGGATCTGTTCACCACCCTCGACCTGTAAAACAGCTGAAACAGGAGCGTGGGTCAGGCCTCCAGAGAGAGGAGACAACAGTCGATACGAGGCAGATGCAGGCTGTGAGGACAAGTACCTGGATCTAGCACCACAGTTATGTATTTTTGGCACTCCCCTGGTCGCTGAGCTTTCAACATCTGGGCAAGCGCCTTCCTCTTCTTTTTTTCCTCCTCCTGCTTCCTCCTCCGTGCTTCTCGCTCCTTCCTCTCCTGTGCAGCCCCGCAGGTCTCCTCCCTTTCCTTCTCACTGTATTTTGACTTCTTGGGAGGGGGCGATGTTCCTGGGCTTGGTCCGCTTACCAGGCACCGGTCTGCGGAGTCAGACTGAGAGGCTGACAGGGGGCACAAGGAGGGCGTCTCGACACCTCGTGTGCCACAAGACTCATCTCCAGACGACCCCAGGGTGTCCTGCGGCTCCCACAGGCCACCGCTAGTACTTGTTGTATCCCAGCCGCCCGGCTGGAGGGGCTCACAAACCGCCTTACTCTTCGTTTCCACCCTCCTCTTGATCCTTTCGGGCAGAGGGTCGATCTCCACCACCTCTACCTCCTCGCTCTCGCTCTCGCTGCTCACCACAACCACTCCCGCCGCTGTCGCCGCCTTGGGGGCGGGAGATGCAGAGGACAGGCGCTCTGTCTCGCCAGGCGACGGCGGGGGCTGCAGCAGGGAGGCTAAAGTAGGCAGCTTCTCCTCCTCGACCTCCTCGGACACCGGCTCGTATTCCGCCATCGGCTCGTTCTCCGCCACGGCCCCGCTCTCTCTCCTCCGCCACCGCGGTTCCCGCCGAGGACAAGCGCGCGGCCGCCGCCTGTTGCTCGAGTTTCTCGCGCCTGTCAAGGTAGGTCCGAACCCGCGCGCGGCTGCCGGCGATTGGCTGCCGGCCCAATCCCCGCCCAGCCGCGTCCCCTCCGCTCTCCCACCGGAAGCGGAAGTGGCGGCAGCAGGAAAATGGCTGCGGCGCTGAGGCGCTGTGAGTAGAGAGGGTGTTTCATGGGGCGGTCGCTGCCGCTGGCTCGGGGTCGAGGCCTTTGCCTTTCCCTCTGGACAGCGGTTCGGCTGAGCGCGGGGCTGTGGGGAAGGAGGCGGGTGTCAGGCCCTTACGCGTTCCCGCGTCGCGGGGCTCTTTATGCGGGTGGCGTGGGACGTAGCGCGGCCCGCTGGAGGCAGCCGCGGCCCCGCGCTGCTGGAGGTTTCATCCCACCGGGGCCTGGGGACTGCGCAACCTGCCCATGCTGCTCCTTGAGAAGCCCCCGCGGTGAAAACAATCAGCTTTGGAAATACACGTGCGCCAGGTAGAGGCCACATAGCGAGGGGTGCAGTAGTCAGGAGGCTTTACATTTTATTATTTTTTTTTTAATCTATAAGTTACAGACAGAAATATCCTCATGTTTTCTTTGGTGGGACATCACAATTGTGAAGTTTTCCTGCTGATTTCCAACACGACTTCAATCAAATTGCAAACTCAGTTTCAGTCTTCTCTAGATAACCACTTTCCCTGCACATCTGCTGCTTTGAGGATCATTTTTTGTGTCTGATGCTTTGAGGTTCATTTTTTTTGTCAGCAGGCTTCTTTCATGCGACACAAAGTAACCCGTCAGAGTTTTTTTGATGAAAGTTAATTGAGCTATAACTTTGTACCATTTATTTATATGAAACTGTAACCATCAGTCATCTTTGCGGACTTGCCTGTGTTCTGTCAAGTCTCAGAGCTTTTCTTAATGGTTAAGCTTCTGAAATGAATGGCTCTTTGCAGAGCAGTTACCATTTGCTCAACAATATTTCTAGCTCACTGAGTATCTGTGGTATTTTAATTAAGATTAAATTAATCCAGTGGTTTTACTCAGGTTAAGGAAACAAGAGCATTACAATAACCGCTGTTCCAGACTAACCTGCTGCTTAAGAGACTAAAGAGAGGGATTCACAAAAATTGGATTTACCTCCTAACTGCATGAAAGATGCTGAAGAGATTTTTGAGGACCAATCTTAATAATTTTTAACAAATTTTTCACACAGCTTTCTTGATAAGAAAACCAGCCTGTTTTCTGTGATGTGAATGCTATTTCATGTTCCAGACACAATCACTGTCTATAACAACTGGTTTTTCTTTTTCCTTGACTTGTCCTGACCCTTACTCAAGGATTTGCACAAAATGCTTCAGGGAGTACATTCAGGACAGCAATTCTGTATAGGCTTATATATTGTCATGAATGGGAGTCTTCTCATTTCTAAGATTTCAAAATGTTACTGTGTAAGCAAGTAAATGCCGTTTGAAGGGGAAACCGAAGCAGAGATCACAACTTGTTTTTCTCACAGCAATATAAGGCCAATCCACAGCAACCAGTAAAGTCCATACCTCGTTCTAAAAGGCCCTGCTGAAGCAGGAATTTGTGTCTGTCCTTTAACATCATTGCAGAGGCTGAGCAGCAGCACTTCTTGAGATGTGGGGACTTAGACCCTGGTAGTCTGGGGTTGATCTTGAAAGTGCTTTTGGTTTGTTGTTTTTTTCCTTGGGGCTTTCTTTTGCCTTTAGTTTTAAAGCCTGTCTTAAGCAACAGCCTTTAAATCTGAAAAGACAGATTTTTTTAGTTCATGTTGTTGTTGTTGCTCCCAACCCAGTTCTAACCGCTCCCCAAACAAGCCTGGTCGCCGTCAGATGCGCTTCTAAGAAAAGTGGGGGCAGCTCAAAAAATTTAGGTGGCCGCAGCCCTGGGAAGCGCTATGGATTCAAAAAAGTAGAAGGTAGGTCTGAGTATCCACTGATATTATTTGTGCTTCATTGGTTTTTTTCTCAGCTTCTACCCTGGTTGGGATGTCAGTTGTTAAGCATTTCGGGAGGAGGTGGCCAGGGCAGTGTCCAGGAGCAGAGGAAGGGGAGGTTTGGATATATCCCTTTATTTCCTGCTAACAGCATTTTTCCTTAGATGCTTTTAGCATTTGAAGTCATTTTTCCTTCGAAAATTCCCACAGAAAGCTGAGTTTTGTAAGCCCTGGAACCATTTGTGTTCTGCCAGGGCTTCGGGGAGCTCCGTTTCTCCGCAGCCTGACTCTGTCGCTCTGTCGCAGGGGACTTTGTGCACACAGGCAACATCTGGCTACGCAGAGGTTGATCCGCTGGCATCCAGGGGCTCATGTAAGTTGTCTTCTGTTTTTTCCTTGGCTCTCAGAGAATAGTAGTCCATAACAAGAGTCTCATACTCAGCACATCCGCTTGTTCAAGCTCATTCTTAGTGCTTTTTCCTATATAATCTTGAAATGGGGTTTCATTACCTGGTGTTTCTCGGTCGCGGAGCCTGCTCAGAGTCACACCCGTGTCCATGTGACTCGAGAAAGGTCTGGAAGTTACTGATGTCCCAAAACACTTCTGGAACCTAACTGGGTGCTTGTGCACCAGGGTGGAACCGGTATCTCCTCCCTTGTGGCGAGTACCATCACAAACTGCCTGCTGGCAGGAAGTAGTGTGGGCTTCTTTTATTTGGAAATAGAAAGCAACAGATGCTGTTGAAGCCAGGCTGTCGAAGGAGGCAGACCAGCGACCAGCTCTGCGTCGCTGGGGCACTCCAGCCTTCCCTTTCTAATGCTCCTCATCCTCTTCCAGGTGGGGATGGGCCGTAAGAACACGCTCTATGCTCTGGAAGATGGGATTGTGAGATACACCAAAGAAGTCTATGTGCCTCCACCCCGCGGCACCGAGAGCAGGGAAGTGATCTGTCGGCTACCCAAAGGAGCGGTTCTTTATAAAACCTTTATCAGTGTTATCCCTACCAGAGAAGTAGGAAGCTATAAACTGGTCACCATGCTCTGAGCCTCCTGCGTCATGTAGGGACGGATGGGAAGGAGCAGCTGGGACAGGCTGCTCCAGCTGGACTGGCATCTGAGGACAGGAGTAGTCCGGCTCTGAAGGTACCAGTTTAGGACTTTGTTTCCTTGCTCTCAAAGCACATGTCAGTGCCCTGGAATAACCTGCTGGTGTTTGTAAGAGTGTAATAAACACCATGAGGCTACTGAAGGTTTTGGCTCTTCATGGAATCTGTTACTTAACGTTCATTTAGGAGCTGGAGCTGCCTTTGGAGACCCTGTTCTATTGTGCCACTGGATGAGTTCTCGCTACAATCACTGATGTCACTATTTGTCCCACTACTAATTCCCTCTGTCTATTCTTACTCACATTTAGACACTTAACTCAAAATAACTGAGAACAGATCTTTTTCCACTCACATCCAACTCTGCATCCCAGAAAGGCAGATTTTTCCCTCTAGCTCACCTCCATGATTAACTCAAATAGCTGAAAATGTTCCGTTTACTACCCACGTGAGGGAAGTTCTCACTAACTCCAGGACTAGTGCCTGGTAAGATGCACAGCTGGGATGTAGTTGAAGCCCAGTGGCTGGAGGTGTATCATGAAGCCATAATCCAGAACACTTATCCTTTTGTCTTCCCTGAGTCATTCTGTGACATTTTAGTGCTTCTGTTGCTCCAAAGAAAGGAGCCTCAAAGCCCTGTGGCCAAACTGCTGTCGTTTTATCGACAGGTTTGTAAACAATGTGAAACATCGGCTGTGCAGTAGAAAACAGGCCATCAAAATTGGTGGCATAAGGACACTGGTGTTGATGTTATCGGATTGTCTGCTCTGCAGAATATGACTCGGTGAACTGCCGGCCATGCACGTCCACCTTGGCTTTACATTCTTCATGGAGACCACCAGCTATTCTGTCCACGCTTCTGTCCTTCTCCAGGTTGCGTGTCCCTCACAGGGTTCATCCTGGTGGTTGGTATTTGTGTACAGCAGGTGACACAACCCCCAGAACCGTCAGATGTTTCTCTGTATCAGTCCCAGAGGGCTGTTGCTGTGAGAGGACCTGGCAATGCTCTGATGCGGATCCGGATTCCCACCTGGTACCCGACAGACCGATAACGTAAAACATTTTAGAACCCGAGAGAGAAGTGAAGTAGCACAACAGGAGCAGGGACTAAGGTCTGAGCCTTGGCGCGGTGGCAGCGCTTGCCTCACAGAGGCACGACGCGCCAGCTGCCCAGGGGAGTCTGCTGAGCAGACCTTCACCGTGGCTTTGTGTGGGAGCAGCTGGTCCCTCGCCTGCACTAGCGGCACAATGGCCAGAACGGAGCGAGCAGACGGCCCCGGCTGCTCCGCTCAGAGCGCAGTACCTGGTGGCGACTCCTGGGTTGTCCTTGTGCTGCAGGAGGGACATCTCTGCTGGCTGGGTCCGACTCGCCTGTGTCTCACCTGGTTGTGAATCTGAGGGAAGGCCTGAGGTTTGGCCCTTCCCTGCAGGTGAGAATGATGTCAGAGGCACTTCTGCTGCTGACACCACAGAAGGAAGCTGTAGGCTGAGGCCGAGGCCTTACACGNGGAGACCACCAGCTATTCTGTCCACGCTTCTGTCCTTCTCCAGGTTGCGTGTCCCTCACAGGGTTCATCCTGGTGGTTGGTATTTGTGTACAGCAGGTGACACAACCCCCAGAACCGTCAGATGTTTCTCTGTATCAGTCCCAGAGGGCTGTTGCTGTGAGAGGACCTGGCAATGCTCTGATGCGGATCCGGATTCCCACCTGGTACCCGACAGACCGATAACGTAAAACATTTTAGAACCCGAGAGAGAAGTGAAGTAGCACAACAGGAGCAGGGACTAAGGTCTGAGCCTTGGCGCGGTGGCAGCGCTTGCCTCACAGAGGCACGACGCGCCAGCTGCCCGGGGGAGCTCTGCTGAGCAGACCTTCACTGTGGCTTTGTGTGGGAGCAGCTGGTCCCTCGCCTGCGCTAGCGGCACGATGGCCAGAGCGGAGTGAGCAGACGGCCCCGGCTGCTCCGCTCAGAGCGCAGTACCTGGTGGCGACTCCTGGGTTGTCCTTGTGCTGCAGGAGGGACATCTCTGCTGGCTGGGTCCGACTCGCCTGTGTCTCACCTGGTTGTGAATCTGAGGGAAGGCCTGAGGTTTGGCCCTTCCCTGCAGGTGAGAATGATGTCAGAGGCACTTCTGCTGCTGACACCACAGAAGGAAGCTGTAGGCTGAGGCCGAGGCCTTACACGGCCGTGTTCCGCTGAGTTTGGTAGCTGAGCAGGACCTGGAAAGACAGCCCGTCTGTCCAAGGTCTCTGAGCTTATTCCTGTTTCTGAGAAAGCTGGAGGATGCCTCAGAGCGTGCTCGTAGGGAGGCGGCATCTATGGAGGAGAGAGAAAGAGCATTACAGCTGCTCAGAAATAACCAGGGGATTATCCCACCTCTTCTCACAGAGCGGATCACAAGGCTCACAACCACCACCAGCCTGAAATTAAATCCTCAGAGCCGCAGGCTGCTGGCGAGATGAACCCCTGGAAGATCAGCACTTAGCACTGGTTTATGGCACAGCAGGGCCAAAATCCACTGGAGAGGCACATTCTCCCACTCCTCCCTCGCACTCACTGTGCCAGGTCCCTGCTCTTCCCCATTCCCCTTCAAAGACTTGCTGCTACTTTTTGCAAGGCCAGGAAAGACAGGACTTTTGTTCAAACAGGACTGTCATTCCCTTTCCTTTGATCAAGGATCGGTTACCAGGATTTATCAAACGCCCACAAGCCAGGCTTTCTACCCCGGCTTTGGTAATTGCACCACAACCTGCTTTGTAAGATCCCAGACCCTGAGAGATCTGCCAGGCACTTCATACACAAACATCTCAGGGCACCGTGGTGTCCTCTGTGGCATCCCTGTCCCCCACCAGGTTTTTGCACACAGGCAGCATGTCCCAAAGTTGCTCCTGCTGTCCAGCACCTCCCTATGCCCCAGGAGCTCCCCAGGCCCCCATAACCACAAGTCTTTTCCCAAGTTCATCAGGGTCTTTGCTACAATTCCCCTCTTGCCGTCACCTGCACACCAGGGTTGTCGGCAGCGCTCTCCAGTCGTGATGCTCCTCTCTGGGGACCCACCAGCCTGGGAAGCAGGGCTCTGGGCAGGGGGCAGAGCTGCTCCCTCTGCCCATTTGCCTCACGCGGCTTTTGCTGCTGGCAGCCAGGCTCTGCCGTCCTGGTTACCAACACCCCCAGCTCAGGCACATCCTCACCGGGCAGCGCAGGGCCCGCTCTAAGGTATCGAGAGCGCCGGCACCGCTGCACAACACAGCCCGGGCCCGGGGCAGAGATTCATTCAGACTCAGCAGAACCATCTCTCTTTAAGGGAGGAAAAACCCCAACGCAGCCTTTCCGCTCGTGTAGATAAGAGCTCCGTCACATGCTGAGGGCTACGGAATTTGTAAACTCTTATCTAACGAGGCAGTCATTTCAGGATAACGGAGCAACCTGTCCTGTTCCTGAGCAGTCTTGTTGCAGTTCACTTGATTCCCTGCCAAGTGTTTAGCAAGAGCCAGCAGAGATCCCTCTCAGAGACAGCAGCCCCTCANCCAACCCCTAACATTCTATGATTCTGTGAGATCTTTCTAGACCCTGTTCTCGAAAATGTTAGTGCCAGAATCCATCTCTTGAGACAACATTTATTCATGCCTGAGAAAAGGCTTCAGTCCGAGGTACTGGTAACACTAGACCTCAGTAAGTATCAGTGAGAAACTGCAAACTGTAAGAAACTTCCATGAGTGGTATTTTGGACAATGTTTCTAATTCTTCTTAGCCTGCTTTTAAGATGCTATAGTTTTATTTGATAAAATCTAAGTGAAATATCTGTACTCTGATCTTCCTGCTCAGGTTGGTTGGTCATTTTACACCATCAGAAATTTTGTGATGTTGAGAGTACTTGTGTGAAATGTATTTATCACATTTCAAGATTTCATGGATCAGAATTTGTTTAAAAATATTGACTCCAGCTCCTCTAGAGACCACCCTCACCATGATGGTGCAGTTCCAAACTTATATTATTATACGTGATAATAATAATTTTTCTAATATGCTAAGGTTTTGGGTTGCTTTGGAGTGATCTCACGAAAGGAGAGGTGAGTTCAGGCCAGCACCTCTGTTTAAAAACACTTTTGCTGAAAGAATTTGGAAGACTTGGAGAGTAATAGGAGGGCATTTTTCCATGCCAGGTCATGACACAGTGGAACAGAGCAGTCTCCACCTCAATCAGGCATTGCTCTGTGTTGCAGATTTCTAGTATGTTTTTCTATTTGTTACTTAGAAAAAAAAAGAAATCGGTCAAGTATTTCATTTTCTTAAAGAAATAGAAAGTATTGGTGCATTTGGGGAGGAGTAGAAGGAATATTTTATGCTCATCTAGGCAGTTCTGACTAATAATCCAAGAGATATAACCAGCTAGAAGTTTAAAAGACTAAATGGCATTTCATCCATTGTGGTTTTATAAGTAATAAATGAAAGCATGAAACTGAGTGCTTCCTTCTTCATATGGGGACCGGGAAACTAGGAGCTGATGATACTCCCACCTTAGAATCTGGCTCAGTGTTTTCTTCAAGTAATGGCCACATCCTACGTTTTTTTTTTCACAGACTTGAAGTATTAGAGCTCTACTTTAGCTTCTGAATAGCATGAATTAGCAAAAAAAAGTTATTTTTTTTTAAACCAAATCCCCGCCCTTTTTTTTTTCTTTTTCTGATCTTTTTCCAACCTCACATGAAACATCAGGAAAGTACCAGGAAAAAGGAAACCAAATGCTGATGTGACTTCTCAGATAAAGAAAAANGGCAGCCAGGCTCTGCCGTCCTGGTTACCAACACCCCCAGCTCAGGCACATCCTCACCGGGCAGCGCAGGGCCCGCTCTAAGGTATCGAGAGCGCCGGCACCGCTGCACAACACAGCCCGGGCCCGGGGCAGAGATTCATTCAGACTCAGCAGAACCATCTCTCTTTAAGGGAGGAAAAACCCCAACGCAGCCTTTCCGCTCGTGTAGATAAGAGCTCCGTCACATGCTGAGGGCTACGGAATTTGTAAACTCTTATCTAACGAGGCAGTCATTTCAGGATAACGGAGCAACCTGTCCTGTTCCTGAGCAGTCTTGTTGCAGTTCACTTGATTCCCTGCCAAGTGTTTAGCAAGAGCCAGCAGAGATCCCTCTCAGAGACAGCAGCCCCTCAAGCCAGGGCCAGGACTCAGCTGTAGGCTGTTCCTTGCTCCCTGAAAAGCTCCATCTCTGCCAGCAGAAAACAGCCCAGAGAACCCCAGAGGAACGAGGATCCACACGGAGAACTGAGTGACAGATGTACTTTTGCTTTTAACAACCGAGGAAGCGTTTGTCTGGGCCCTACAGCACAATCACCGAAGGAAACCCATCTGGCTGAGGGTGCAACGATTTGTGTTAATAACTGATTAGCAAAACCAGCACAACTATATCCGTCTGAAAGCTGCCTTACACCACTAACTGCTTCACTTTTTCTGATGGAGGTATGTCCTATATACGTTCCCTTGCCATATGTAGTTCTTTGCATCCCGATCCACCTGTCCACACAGCCCTTTGCTAATGGCAAGATGCCTTCTCCATTACCCACCCACCCCCCC
>VWZK01018242.1:356030-384079 GCA_013396935.1 Baryphthengus martii | reverse complement strand
AAAAAAAATGTGAATGAAAATAAAAAAAAAAAAAAAAAAAAAAAAAAAAAAAAAAAAAAAAAAGGTACTGTGTCCACATTGCTTCTCTCTCCCCAACCCCCCGATGCTGTGGCCTGCACAGATCTGTAAGCAGCCTGTGCCCGGAGGTGCCCTTGTTTGTTATGTTCTACCTGTGGCCCTTTCCCAAAGCTTTGATACGCCTTCCTGGTTCTACTGTGTTTGGGTACCCAGTTTCCTGTAGTCTTTCCTCACTACTAAGCTCTATTTACTGCCCTTTTCCAGGTGTTGCTCTGCCCTCCTTTACTTCACAGACGTGCCTTTCTCTGCTTAGGTATTGCTGTTTTCCTTCCGCTCTGCCACATTTCGGAGTCAGTAATCCTGCGCTCGCAGCCGCTGCCAGTTGACTCACTAGACTGCCTGTGCAAGGTCATGCTGTAAGACAATGAGGCTGCCAGTTTAGCAATCTCATCCACTGGATCACAACGTGGCAGTTTTGTTTGTCAGCTTCCTCGAGTCATCAGTATCTGCTGTCTTAAGTTCATTAACTAAAGACCTTATTGCCGTCAGCTCTCTAGATAACTCTACTGAAGCCAAAGTTAAGATAATAAATATATTTATTTCTCTCCCGTGAGGCCCCTTTGGTTTCCCAAACTGTGGCCTTCCAATACAAATGAAAAAAAAAAAATAGTATATGGTAGCCTGGGTTGCCTTACTTTGAGACTGGGCTTCCAGGTGGGAGTTTCTCTCTTACTGGGCATCATCATAAACGGTTTGAAGAGACTAATGTTTTTGTACCTGGGCTGCACCGCTCTGTACAGAAATGCTTCAACGCTGCCAAAATCAGTCCAGGTCAATGCAGCTCTTCTCTCCAAGATTCATCTAAAGTCTCTGCTGAGAGGGAAGTAACACTATGGACTGAAGCCAGTATTAAAATTCATAACCAGTTTGTAGAGGGGATGACTTTCCACTGCTGCTTGTGCCCTACAGCTGTGAGAGAAGGAGGGAGTTACTTGTTTCTGCAGATTTAATGCTTTATTTTCTCCAGAGTATTTGCTCCTTTTTGGCTGTGGAAAAGGCTGTTAGTAGTTGAAAAATGTTAAATTTTTCACAACTGAAAAGTAAAAATACTGTTTTCCTTATTTTTCCATGACAATTGGAGCATTGTCCCAGTTTCCCCCCCAAAACATGAAAGACTTATTTACTCTGCTGCTAAGCCTATCTTTGCATCTTTGTCTAGCTTCATTGTATTTTTAATAATTAAAAGTGGAAAAGTAGGAGGAAAATGAGGTAGGAAATGCTTAAATATTTTTCATTTGCATTTGAAACTAATCCGATAAATATTCTTATATGTATGTTTTAAAAACAAGTGGAAAATTTGCACTTTTCCCACTGCTTATTTATGTTCTTTAACACAGTACAGACTTCTCAGTACTTGCAAAAACTTGTTTGTGGGACACCGTAGGTGATGCAGACAAAAACACAGCCTCGCTTGATAAACAGCAACTGACTGAGAGAAATCCAAAGTGAAAGGCTCAGTATTTGTCCTTTTAACCCACCTAAAAGCATGTGACATCAGAATAGCTTTCTAAAGTATTTGCAGTTTCCTCTAAGATCCCTAGTGAAGCAGATGAGCTTTGTGGCTTCTTGCTTTACTACCAAAACCAGACCGAGCTAGCCTAGCTCACTGATGTTTCATGCATTTGATCTCTCTGCTGTGGAAACTACTGAAGGCATATTACTGATACTACTGTTCTACAGTTAAAAATAATAATAACAAATGAACTTTTTTTGTTTTCCTCTTTGTTTGCTACTGTAGGCAGTCAATGTGTTACTCCCAAACAAAACAACATTTGAAGTGGAGCCTCTGTGCAAGACGAGGGTGGAGCAATGCAGATTATTTTCTTATTTTTTACCTTTCAGAGTATTAGGAGAAAACAGGAAACTGCAAAAGTTGAAGCTCTCTTACCTAGGGAAGAGTGCTCTAAGAGCTTGATGTTTCCATTAGTGCAATAGTGCTAAATTACTACAGGCTTGCTGTTGTAAAATTTAAAAGACGGTATTTACTGGGACTCTAGCAAAGATTTCTGTTCTTTCATTAGTTGGCACAGCAAACCAAAAATGTCACAGCTTCAAAATATGTCTCTGCTTAATGAAAAAAAGGACAAATGTACCTGAAAAATCGCCCTGATTTTTTTAATGGAAATCTGATTAAAGGTTTTATTATGAAATATAATTCATATACTTTATCACATAATTTTAAAGAAGTGTTTTCTGCTTTCAGAATACTGCTTAACGCCGAGCAACATAATTTCATACTCAGCGCTGTCTTTTCAGTCCACTATTTCCCCCCCTTATTTTTCTTAGTTTCAGCAGTTACCAGTTCCAAGAGGCATAATTCTTATTCCTACCTAAATCCAGATACACAGATCTACATACACATTGGGGGAATGAAAAAGCATCCAAGATTTTTATAATACAGTCAAATGCTCAACTCCCCTGAGCAGGAACCCTGGCTAAGTTGGTAGCTGACTGGGCTGAGATGTCAGAAGGTCGTACCACACATTAGGATTTGAGCTCATCCCAAATGTTGACACAATATTGAAGGGGGAAGGGAAAGAGAAAGGCAGATGATGATAAAGAACATTGTATTGTAAAGTCTGCTATAGAATCAATGGAAAGATTTCTTAATCTTCTGTTACTAAACATTTAGTGGCGATAAGCACCAGGTCTGGTGAAGACGACTCTGCTTACTAACACTAAATATCTTTTAATATTAATTTAATTAAATATGATTGAGTATACATTCCCATCTGAACAAACACACAAGAGTCTAAGGCTAAAATTTTGGCTCAGCATGTTGTCTTTAAAAATACAGTCCCATGATAGTCAAGGTAAAACTAGAGGGTCATTGTGGAATGCTCAGATATTCTGAATCTGCATCTCATCTTCTCTTTTTATTACGTCTCAGCCTCACCCAGTTGAGCCTTTCGCAGCTTTAACCTTTCAAATAGAATCTACAGCTGCTGGATGCCACAGGAAATGAATAGTAATAACTGGTATCAATGACTTCTTTCTGAGTGTGCAGCACAGCCTCAGTTTGCCTGCTATTGCTGTCCTTTTCCAAAAGCTATCATCACGTTTTTCACTCAATGATGTATTTATTATAGTATTAAGCATCACTAGCAAAGATTCAGAAAGTCTGCTTTCATTTCATTTATTTTTTCCAGATTTCTGACCAAATCCCTACCAATAACTTTAGTTAGAATAATCAACTGAAGCAATAATGCAAACCTACAACAAGCATCTTGTCAAAAACGTGTGTATGTACTTGTTTCTGATACAGATCTTGATTAGAGGATTTTCATATACTTGTGCATCTGGATTTCATAGGAATTCAGCTCGTTCATGCTGGTCTGTTGAATAACAGCATTTGGAAAGAAAATAATGCTGCCTTCTCAGAAGGATTCGTGCCATAATCTCTTGGAATTATTATTATTTAAAATCATATAATAATTCAGCTTGGAAGTGACATATGGGATCATCTCATCATCTGGTCCAACCCACAGCCCAGTGCAGTACCAAATTTGAAGTTGGCTTTAATTTCAAGGTCAGATGAATTGCCTAGAACCTTGTCCAGTTGAACTTTGAGTGTCTCCAAAAGCGGAGATTTCACAATCCCTCAGAGCAACTTGTTTCGTTGCTGATTATCATCATTGTGAAAAAAACCTTTCCTTTATATTGTCATAAAACGTTTTGGTATCTACCGATCACAAAAATGATGAAAAGCAAAATATAGTTTTCTACTCAAGTTGTATTTTTGCAGTAAAATTACTAGCAAAGATATTAAACATACAGAATTACTAGGCCGAAAGAGAAGATAGGTTAAACATATACTTGTGAAACATACTTTACAAAAGGGAATGATTTATATTATGTGATGACTGTAATTGTGTTTGGTGATCTGGCAGGTATTTCTTGGTCTGTCTTTGCTGAAAGACCTTAAAGGGTCCCCAGATTACTTGTTTATTCTTACTCTCTAACTTGTTCCAAATGGATTTTAAAGCCCTTTTTCTAAATTACTGACATGCCTGCCTGTCATTTTACTGAATTAATCAAGAGCATTATTCAGTGATAACGCTCTCAGCTTCATGGCTCCTGGAACTATGCCTTAAGTGTTATCAAGGGTCAGTTTATTCCCATGTTACAACAACAAAAAAAATCAGTGGAAGGCAATGTACTCTCTCAGATACCCACCTCCCACTCTGAGACAATAGACCCTTTTACTGTCACAGTAATTTCCTGCTGAAGAAATGTTCCTACTGTTTGTTTTTATTTGAATAGGTGAACAGCATCATAGGAGCCTTTCGGAGGGTATATGGGTTGGCCAGGCAATTTTGGCTTCGTGGTGGGATCGTGCTCTCCACTCAAATGTACAAATCAATTATATGACTTCCACGCTGAGAAAATGCATTCACTTTCAAAATGCACAGCAGCAGCCTAGTCTTAATAAAAATGTTTAGAACCCACTCTTAAGCCGTAGCTCCAAGTTGCAGCTGAATATGAAACATCCATTTACAGCAAATTACACACAATTTCTGTCATGCTTTGGAAAATATGGATATGCACGAGGAATATTAAAAGCCTCAAACCCCACAAGTCCCGGTGAAATAGGGAAAAACTTAAAATCCTTCAAGATATCAGGATTGAAGAAATGCAGTGAGCCTTGTAACTTCACAGCAGGCATCTACAGAAAGTATGTACAACATGTAGGTAACCTTTGGCCTTACATATTATAGAAGAACTGCTACAATCCAAAGCGTACCATTCTAGGAACAACACTATCTGTTAAAATGGTTCAATCTCAGGACTTTCTACTATAGATAAACAATAAGAGAATTAAGCCTGGGGCAAAAATTGACTCTTCCAGTGTCACAAAGCCTGTAATAGAACCTCTCCTGCCTCCAATGGTGAAATAGGCCTTAGAAAAATCTAAAAATCTGCATGAAATCTAGTGAGGTCAGACAATGGCAAGCTCACTTAAATCTTAATGTTATAGGTATTTGTGCTCAAAATGTAGGAAGAGCTTTCAGTGTAGCTAGATGCACAGCTGGGATGCAGGAAATTTTTCACAAGGCTAAAATTAATATCTATATTCAAGGCCTTTCAACATAATTGCTTATTATGGCATGTTCCACTGAAACAATTATTCACAGGATGCAATTCTTACTTTGGAAATGAAGGTTTCCAGCAAAGAGTTGTTCCCATTAAAAAATGTTCCTGTCTCACAGTGGGACACCAGGATACTTCTGTGATTCAGATTCCAGACAAGAACAATCATTTATCGTCAAGTTCTCAAAGAACAGGGAATACTGAACTAACAAAAAAGCACGGCATTCTCTTTATGTGTGCAGATATGTTCATATGTAATCCTAATTAATATGTTAATTGGCAGCTGCAGAGAAGAATGAGTAGGATGCTTTATTTACCTCATTGGTCAGGATTCCACCAAAGTCTGAAGTTTTAAGCCAAAGTGGTATGAAAAAAAATCAGGCAAACTCATCTTGCTATAGAGATTTGTTCTTGTTATTGCTCCTCAAAAAGCATTTATCTTGCATATAGTCCATCTAGATTTATAACAACTTGCTTTGTGTCGTAAGCCTTCCTTTCTGGTGTTGTATGGGAGTTTTCAGTGCCTTTGAACTTGTAAGAGATGAGTGACAAACAAGGTTTCCTCTCTGAAAGTCTAGTAGTCTCCTCTGATCAGAAGACTACAGCGGGGTAGTAAATTTGGTTATGAATTATCCTCCTGTCTAAAGGAAGGCAAATCCGTGCTCAGGGAGAGATTACTCTCAGCTAAGTGAAATTTCAACACCATTAGATCCCATTTGAAAAAGTTCTTTATGCATAGAAAACGAACGTAATGGAAAGCAATAGTGCTGGTCAGAAGATACATGACCTAATAGTGCGCATTAATATCCAAAGTCTATCCCCTTATTTTCCCACATTTTCGTTCCACTGAATTATAAAAACAGCCAATGACCTGCTTGAGAAATGAAGTATCAACCAGATGTTTCCTGAGCAAAGACAACTTGTATTTCCCTTTACACACCATCTTCTGAGAGGCAGCACTGCAGTGATTGCGTATCTGACATCATCCACTCTGTTGACTTTGGGTTACTCAGAATCTTTCCTTTACTTTACCTTCCAACTCAAATACAACAGTTTTACAGGGAGCAATCAGATGGAAAGAACGGATTTGTATGACTAGAACACAATGTGGAAGAGTGGTTTGGATTTTTGTTACATCACTCCTTATGGAAACAGGGGATGGGTGCCCAGCCAGTCTCTTCTTCGTGTGAAAAATGACAGGCAAAATAATAGGATTTTGTAAAGAGCTGGCAATTTAAAAACTGCTGCATGAGAATAAATCCAAAGCTCCTTATGATTTATGGAAGGTCTGATTATTGCACTGTGGATCTGATGCCTCTTTATTGCCAGAAACTACAGCATTTTTCTAGTTCTCTTTGGCTACTAGGAAAACTTCATTAGTCAGTATTAATCTGTAGCGTGATATCTACCAATCTCTTAACGGGGGTGGGATAGAGAAGAGGCTCAATCGTCATCTAACAAACACTTCATTCTTTTTATTCCAACAACACTGTTTACAACCGATCCCTCTAAAAGAACACGCTTTGTGCTGCATTTTTAGGCAAGCTGGTGGAAGCAGAAGGCTGACTTTCAGGTGCTACTTTAATAAACACCATGGGAAAGGAGGTTCCATTTTTTTAACCCCATGCACCAGAACTCGTAACAGATAATGACTTACAACTTTCACAGCAGACAAATTTCAAGCTCTCCAGAAAGATTCACCTGATGCATGTACAGTTTATGCAAGATTAATATTTAATCAGTCATGAATGATGCTCTGAAATGCTTTATGAATGTCTTCACATCCAAAGACTGAAAAATACCAACACTTTCTTTCTGGTCACAATCTCCCATTTAAACAAAAAGCCACATTCACACCAAGCTGAAACTGCTTTTTCTTCCCTAGTAATACGTGATAGGTGTAGTAACACACACTGAGCTAAAATGAAGTGTCACTGCATATTTATCTCCCCAGGAAAGCCCACGGGGAGCTAAACCTATCCAAAGATCTGATGTCGCATTCATTTCCCATCATCTGTCTGTTGCTTGTAAATAGAGGAAAAGCTGTTTTCAGTAGCTACTGTTGAATCAAATGCATTTTAATTTGGAAAGTTGTGTACAGCACAAGGAGCTGCCTGTGCAATGGGTTTAATAAGGATACATGAGCAAAGGCCATGTATTTGACACTCTCAGTGTGGGGTCTGTAGGAAATCAAGTGTTCAGCAAGATTGACAATGGAGCCATTCAGCCTCTAGAATGCTCACTCATTCTGTTTCAGCCCACTGCGGACAAGTGAATACTACGTCCTGATGACAAACAACTATGACAAAAATGCAGTTGTGAATTTATGAATATAAAAGGCTTTCGTGTTTTCTCCTGCTATCATTAAGTGCTAAACAAAATTAGGGACTGGTTGGAGAAAAAGGATGACATAAAGTACCTCATCTGTACATGATTCATCTCTGTGCACGTAATCAGCTCAGCAGCTACACACTTACAAATCCTGAAACTCTTAAGTTTTAAGGCAGGTTTACAAGGACAGGTTTTTACCACCATGGTACAGAGGTCAGTTTTGTTCAGAAGGAATCACTTAGTTGGTATCACGGTTCCAGGAAGATTCATCCTCAGCTAGTTCCCTTTTTAAATTCTGCTTTATCAAGTCTGGAATAATTTGTTTTGCTTCTCTTTCTTTTTGAGCAATGTACTAAGTCCTGCCCTTTCTGCTTCGCTTCGGGACACAAACTGTATCTACATCCTCTTGCTCCAAAGCAACTCTTGTATTTTTGTGATTGCTTATGGCATTTGAATTCCTACATACTTAGCACACTGCCAGAATGCTTTCTGAATTCTCAAGATAATTTTTTTAACACTGACACACACAAAAAAAGAAATTTGAGAATTAATATACTCAGGTAAAACAGCATCATATTCTTGCTATGATGGAGATCATTCCTTTTTGGTACACATAAATAAAAATTCAGCTCCAGCTCCAGCAAGCGCATGTGCAGAAAAACTGTGGAAAATCAAAGACAATTACACATCTGAACTATTCTCTCTCCATGTCTGTTCTTTATCTACTGCGGAAAAAAAAAATATGACAGCTAAATTTAAAATGGATTGAAAGTTGTCTAGCATTGTAACATTCAATTCAGTAATGGTCTCCAAGCTGGACACTTGAAAACTGCCTAAAGTGCTGGAAGCAAGGTCTTCAGAAGACAGAGAACTCTACTTGGTTCTCATGAATCTTCTTTACTCTTACAAAAGCCTTTAAAAATAAAGCAGCCCGTGGTTACCAGCCTGTCATCTGTCACCTGCCCAGCATGGCCACCCTGAAACACGAGAGACAGAACAAGTGCACTGGATGGATAGAATAATGATTTATTTATTGGAAACAAGTATTTACACAAAATATAAAGGCAATCACTTCAATCATTTCTCTTTTTAACAGGACAAAGCTACCCCATTACAAGATTTGTTCAGTAACAGGATTAGATTTAGTAACGATGCAGAATATTCTATATCCCTGAGACGGAGGCCCTCTCATCTTTTATGCACTCCATCCTCCCCCCACATCCCCACACAAACACCCCCAAAGGCGCTGGAAATTTAATTTCCTGCTCAGTCGCACTTTTAGTGGATTACCACCCAAAATCACAGTTTCATTCTTTATATCAGCACGAAATTTAAAAATCCAAGCAAGCCCAAGTTTCACATCAAGTTCACTCACACTCAATGTCAGGCATCCAGTTTAAAATTACTTCCAATTTCAAGCTGCTATCCAAGCTGCTTTGTAGATAAGCTACTGACTCTGAAGATATAACTTGTTCCCCTTGAATCAGACATGAAAGCCAACTCCTCCTTTTTTTCTGTCTGGACACAGCTAATGGATTTTACATTTCATAGAGGGGTATTGAGATGTCAATGTAAGCCTTGAGGCACAGGTTCTTTTCTATCTGGACTTAAAACCATCACAAGGAAGCTCAGTAACACTGAGTTCCAGTTCCCACTGCAGACTTCTGGTAATGTACCTGTATGTCCTTGCATTTTTAAAGTTTATAGCAGGCAAGCAGTTTAAGAATTAAAGTCTTGGGTAGCAAGTGTTTCTTGCCAAGCAATTCAAGCTCTGTTACTCAATTTCAGTGGGAAGCCACCCTGCAAGGCCACAAAGGCAGATCGAGGCAGAACACGCGCAGAGAATTTTCAGTCCAAGTTCAGACATTTGTCCAAGCGAGACCATTGGCTCTTGCCCAGCGATGTAATATTTCCATCAACTGAACTCCTCCAGCTGACAGATGACAATCAGCAAAAGCAAAGCATGGGAGACAAGGCTAAACTTAAACGCTTTCCCAAGGATGCAGGTGCTGTTGGGGTTACCTTGTCAGTGCCCGGCTCTTCGGTTGGAGATGGAAACAAAGATCTAATAAAATTCAAGGCATAAACCAACTAATATAAAATTCTTTTCAATATTAGAGGTAGATTTTATCCAGTGTAATATATAATAACCACTCCTGTAAGTGCAGAGCTCTAGGAATTAAACAATTAAGATCAACTTCAACCTACGTGCTCTTAGAGTAACTGCGGCAAGCTTTTTGCATATCCTTCAGGAAAGCAGGCACACCACTCTGTAAAGAGAAAAGTGGAAAAGTCATTCTTGCATAATTCAGTCGAGAAAAAAATGATAAGCAAGATGAGAATTCACACTCTATCAATCAAGGCCTTCAAACAAATACAGGACAATTCTAAGATGTTGTACAAAGCAGCAGAAGATGCCTTTGATCCTTCATAAACAGACTGCATTACTGAAGTTTGCTTGTGTTAAGGCTATTCACATGTGCTCTGGCACGTGGAGTTGTTGGGTTTGTTGTACAAGTTTACCTGCCTGGTTGACTAAGCAAAGGAATTTTATGGGAATTACAATTAAAAAAAAAAAAAATTAATACAACTGCCATGAGAACAGACAATAGCAACTAGAAAGGTCAATACATCCATTTCAGAAAAAATTAATTCTACTCAACGTGCAGAAGGCAGGTATGGGTGCAGTGAATACGTTGTTTGAAACAGATTAGCCAAAGAAAACTGTTCTGTCAACTTTTACTTACCTTGGCAGCCCAATTGACCAGCCAGGATGGAATCATCCCACCAGGATTATCAAAATAGTACATATAGACTAGAGATGAGAGAGAAGTTACAGAAAGTTATCCAGCCACAGTCTAAGCATTAGCTCTAACACTCACCAGCAGAAGCTGCTGGTGTGCATGACTGAATCACCAAATACAACAGTTCTGCTCTGAATTCTTCACGAAGAAAGTCAGTCTGCACTGAAGTGGAACATGAAGTAAATAAAGCCATTCCACTTAACCTCTGCGAAGCCGAGAGTGCCATAATATTAATTTAGACTATGGCAAACCATTTTAGGGAGCCTGTCTTACAAAGTTGTCTTTAAAGGACTAATCTCAGACAGGAGTCAATCTCTAGGCAAACCCTTTAATCTATAAATCTGTCAAACTTGATCCTTAAATGGCTGCTGAGTTAACCAGACTGCAGTGAGAATCAGACTCGACCCAACTGAACTGGCCATCAGGAGAAGAAGTGATGGGGGTGGATAGGGGGCTGGATATGGGGGTGGGATGGGGGGCAGAATGAAGTAGGAGTCTATCCTTAACTACCCAGCCCAACTGATAAATAACAGATTCTTAACAGCAGCAGACTGCACTGGATGTTTCCAGAAGTTTCTTTCATTTTAAAGGATTCCTAGTGCTTAGTATATTCCCTTTATAGTAACTGTTTCACTTTAAAATTTCCAGTCTCCCTCTTTGTGCATTTTGCCAATATATACGTCCTTCGGCTACATGATTCGTGATCACACTTGCTTGACCTCTTACCTTTAGATCCAGTCTTGCCATCACTTTCGATTGCCAGACTTTGTTTATAGCTTTTAACTCTGATAACACCAGGCTTTTCAGGGCACTGAGGAACAGACACACTTTGAGCTAACACCACCCAGATCTTCCGCCCGTCAACAGCCATCTCTCGGCGTTCGCGAATATAGACATACTGTACTGCCAGTTGAGGAGGCATGTCAAAACAGTGCCAGCTTGATATATGATGAATTGACAAGTGAATTCCACCCCCAACACCAGCCCCTTCGATTATGGTTCTCAGGATTCAATCTTGCAGAGTAATAATTCAGCTATGTGAGCTTTAGTCGCATGTGGGTAGAGGCACCCACACTCTTCTTCATGCTATAGATATTCATGTAACCTGAGGATTGCAAAATCTTAGATCAAGGGCAGGAGAGCAGTAGAATCAGCACATTTGTGGGATCCCTGGATGACCAGGTGCAAAAACTGCAAGAGGAACAAAAAGCTCGAAAGGATACATCTCTGTTGGAGAGAGGAAAAGGGTACTTCACTTCCCAGTAGATTACTTTTTCACCATTGTATGTTTCCTCATACAGTTCTGCAGTTGAAAAGGGAAGATTGTTAGGTATTTTTAATTTCTACTGCAACAGAATCATACATGGCATCAAGAACTGATCAGATTTCTGACATTTTGCACACAACCCTTATGTCAAAACCGTTATTTATCTAAAGTTGTGCCAGTAGAAGACATTAAAAAAAGTTCTGTAGTGGGGTTGTTCAGGAATCAAACACACGAAAATAAGTGGCCTGTTTTTCTGCTGCTGTTATTGGTGAAAAAACCCCACCAACAAATAAAAAACCACACCTATACTCACCCCAAAATCAAACCAACAAAAAAAACCCAAACCAACAAAACAACCTTAAAACAAACAAACAAAATCCCTCCACAAAACCAGCACAATTCTGGGGGGAGGGAGGCTCAAATTCCTTTTCAGATAGTTAGCTCATTCAAAGCCTTTCCATCTCAAAGCTTTTGCCTTGCCTATGCATATTCTGTCTAACTCTGAGCCACAAGTACTGTGTGTTTTTTCACAAGCATGTAATTATCCTTGTAAATGATTCTGAGTTAACATGGAACTGGGACGAGTACTACTTTCAAATATCTGAAGAAGTCTCATATGAGGATTTAATGAAGTTTGGAAAAGCTCTTTGGAATTTCAAAGCAGTATATAGAGGGAACAGTGAACAAGAAGCTTGAGCAGCTGTAAGCCTTCGTTACACCACCTTCAGTCTGCCTGGAAACTCAATCAAAAGGCAACTGAACAGGAAAAAAAAATACCTTAGAATAGTTCCTAAAACATGGCAGTGACTCAGTCAGGTTGTAGCGTGGCTTAAAGGAGGAAAACCAGTTCAAATCAAACTACATAACTGAGTTGGAAAAACTGTCTGCTGTGTGACTTCTTCCCTTGAGGAAATAGGTGCCATCATCAGGGTAACAGACCTGACAAGCCATGGGGCTGAGCCAGGGTAAATTCCTGCGTGCCCAGGGAGTGGTCATTACATGGGTGCAGTCACACAGGCTGTGACCCAGAGCAGTGAGTGGCATTAAGAAACTGGTCTTTCCTCCTTTAGGGCAGATCTCTGCCTCCGGCTCTATATCCTTCAGAGCCAATGCACACAATCTGCCACACCACTTGCAGTGGTTTCAAAAATAAGGTCAGAACAGACGGACAATCTGATTGCTAAGGCAAGAAGAATGCCACAGTTGGGAGATTCTTTCCCTACATAACACATTCCAAACTAGGCTCCTGTTAGCATGTCCCACAAGTCAGCTGGCACCCATGAAAACAACTTTTCCTCTTCTCCAGGCTGGAGCAGTACCGGATGCACAGTACTCCCAGTGTTGTGACAAGCTACAGCATTATGCTATCCACCAGAGGTCACTGGAGCACTGCTTTATTAGCTTCACTTTCAGTCCTAACTGCAGGGCTTTTCTTTTTAAAAAGGGATTAAGACACTATTTTAAAGACCTCAATGCAGCTATTAGCTACTAACCCATCTACCTTTGAGTCTTTGCAAACACAGAATAAACACACAATAGGTAAGTCATGTTGGACTGGGCTCTGAGCAACCTGCTCTAGTTGAAGATGTCCCTGCTCACTGCAGGGGGGTTTTACTAGATGATCTGCAAAGACCCCTTCCAATCCAAACCATCTATAATTCTATGTCCCACCTGTAGTCACTTTAGTCTGTCACTACTAGTGGAAAGCAGAACACAGTGCATGTTAATCAATAACCAGATGTCATTTAGCATTACTACAAGAGATCACAAGTCTGGTTCATTCATAATAGGTACAGTTGCATTTACAGCTTTAGTGGTCAATTATTACCATTAAATTGTTGGGAAGTATGATCTCAGTCAGGATGGTGTTGCAATCAGGAGTAGCAAGTTTCAGTATTGCTCAGGCCCAACCATTGTGTATCATGCCACAGAAGCAGGCGGTACCTCGGTCACTGCTCTACAGTTTAGTCACAGCTTCCCTGCTGAATTAAATGGCAGCTGCAGCACAGACCTCAGGATGCCCACATCTTGTAGATGGCCAGAAGCCTGCTCTGGAAATAGCCAGGGTACTAACAGCAATGCAACGACACCGGCGGACCGATACCTAAAACTCTGAGGCCTCGGGCAAACCCCTGTCAAGAACAGATCAAAGCACCTGAAGTACCCCCAGGAATCCTGTCCCTATCTGCCTCCAGTCAGGCCTTCACAAAGAGTTTTGCTGAACAGAACTAGAAGACAGAGATCAGGTCCTCTCATGCTTAGTGCAGGAGCAGTCACCTTTTCAACTAAAAAGGCAGCTACTTCTACTCTGGTCATGCTTTTGTTTCAATGCCAGCCAGCAGTTCAGCTGAGAACTCTTCTCTGGCCTGCCATTACTGCAAGAGCAACAAGGAACACAAACAGTAGAACAAAGAGCAAGAAGGCTCTGAATGGAAGCTTTCTGGTTTTTCTCCCTAAATGAAAAAGGAGGAAAAATCAACTTTATTTCATCATACATTCAGTTCTAAAGAATGGGTGAGTTTGTGTCAATATCTAAGCTCTAAGGAAAGCATTAACATTACATTTATGCCCTTCAAGAGTTAACTTCTGTAAAATGCTGGACCTGAAGTACCAGTACAAGTATAAATTCAGAGATGAACATATCATGGTCAGCAAGGATACAAATTCCAGCTCTGCAACATTATCTAGTTTTTAGTTTAAGGGTGTAGCTTCCCCCAACTGCTTCCTTTCTTTTCTCTAAGAAAGCATTACAGAAAAAAAAAAAAAGAAAAAGTGTTTGCTTAAGAAGGATTCAGTTCTCTTAAATGCACTTAAATCAAACACTACTGAAGCAGCTTGAGATAATACAGTAGTTTTACATACAATACAATAATGTTGAGTCCAGGTCCCACTGCAGTTTTTTTTTGTTTCATTAATGGCAAAGCAGCCTTTGCTATAAGCAAGCCATCTCCATTTTCACAAGTACCACTTACTAATGAAGACACAGCTTCTTGAGCTTGACCACATCCTGACATCAGTCAAATATGTGGTTCTCTGTATCAACGCCAAAGGCACTACCAGGAATCGTTCACCATGGAGCAGTCCTAGACTTAATAAGCACAACACTTAACAATTATTTGGGTTTTAACGTCAGTCTTTGTTCAGGAAAACACTCTGACCATGTTTCAGTTTTATTGGCCTGAACTCATTTTAAGCACAGGCTTAAAAGGCAAAGGCTCCCCACCTTTAAAATAAATGGATTACTGGATGCCTACATCCACTGAATCCTGGCCTTGTCACGGCTGATTTAAGATGTTTTAATATCATATGGATATCCAGGTTCAACTCCCTTTGTCAAACACAACATTAAATAAACACAACTAGTTATTCCTTTCTCTGTAAAAGCCCGAAATCACCAACTCTTCTCTCGATACACTCATTTTTTTGATTGTAAAAGGTGCCAAGAACAACCAAGGCTTTCGATCACACATCAAACCAGTGCAAGTCAGAGAAAAAATTTTCACAATGAGAACGATCAGCCATTGGAATAATCTCCCCAGGGAAGTGGTTGATTCTCCAACACTGGACACTTTTAAGATTTGGGTGGACAGGGTGCTGGACCATCTTGTCTAGACTGTGCTTTTGCCAAGAAAGGCTGGCCCAGATGATCTGTGAGGTTCCTTCCGACCCGGTATTCTATGATTTTATGATTGCACTGCACTGCTGCAATATGCAAAGATGCACAAAATGTACCAGTTCCATTTCTCCCCAGAACACCTACTAAAATGTAACCTAGGAATTGCAACAGCTAGATGCTACAAGGTGCTCCAGTAAACAAGAGGTGCCAACTATATGCTTTAACCAACACGGAAATAATTAATTCCAGAAGATACCTACATGGTGATATTAACTGTTCCATGCCAGTGTTTACTTGTGTATTCGTAGAGTGTAATCTCATCCCAAAAGATCCTTAAGTCTGGCCCAAAATCTTTGGATGCAGCAACTTTAAAATACCTTTGAAGGAAGTTTTAGTGGGAAGGGTCAATGTGGACATAAAGCTGGTGTTTAAATGGCCTAGATGAGCTTACCTTTAACATACTGATCCCATTGCTTTCTGAAATCTAAGTCCATATAGACGTCTGCACACAGTTTTGGGGAACAGTCATCAAGACCACCAAAGATTTTATACTCATAAAGTCCTGATTGCTGTGGAAACAGAAAAGGGAGAGGAAAAGTCACACAGGAAAGGGAAGCACTCTGCAGCAGGGAGAACAGCTGAAGGAAGTTAGGTGGGGCACATACTACAAATATGCTCAAGAGCTGTGAAATCAAGTGTTCAGAAAACAATGTGAGATTCAGTCTTTAACCTCTCGACTTTTTGATCTATACGTGAAAGTTTAAATCCAGACAGGCTGACCTGCCCTGCACAATGGTTGTTTCTTCCCTTACACCAGTAACCTTTTACTTCATACGTAGTTCCATAGGGAGCATGTTTCTTCACACACATGTGCCTCTCTTCATTGCCAGTGGTCAGTGTGGACTAAATCCTGCCCACACTGAAGCCCACCTGAAGCATTAAATTCATTTGGCAAGTTCTCCAGACCCTATATAACATGCTTAAGAATCTCAGCGATTTCCAGGAGGTTACCAAGTACTGCATGATGTGGAAAAAACTTTCCAGCAAGTTAGCTATGCTGATACGTCAGGCTGTGATACGAAAAAGCCTTCTAATGTTCATGCTTATCTACACTGCACTATTATGTCTGCCTTGAATATTTATCAGCTATCTTCTCTCCGGAAGCTGTCTGCACTCAACATATGGAATCTCCATTTGTCCCTATAGAGCAATGCTTGTACTATTGGTGGTACCAGTTCAGGACTAAATTAAAACAATGGCATTATTTTGAATATACAGTGTAGGAGTCCAATTCAAGCATTCCCAAGGAAAAAGAGAGAAGGATTATACAACATTCCGTTAGTGAATCGTTGGTTTTCCTTCTTCCCCTCCCCTTCACAAATCAACCCTAGAGGACGAAGATTTGATGTACCAGAAGACAACAGTGGGATCAAGAAGTTTAAGCTGCTCATCTTCACTCTGGCTTCACTGAAGCACCTCTAGCTTCAAACCTGAGCTGCTCAGCACCTGTGCAGCCCCATGCACTCTTATCAGCTTTGTAAAAGGCACCAGTACTTTTATTTTCACAATAAAAACTAATTTTTAAAATATCGCACCTGAAATTGAGATGAGAGACAACAGCATATACCAAAGCATAACACTGGTACTTCAAAAAGAGTTGTTCCAGCTTAAACACTATGCCTTTGCAGGTCACTAGTCTGAAATGCTATGTGGATTATCTTCCATTACAGTATATTTACATTAAGTGTGATATGACGCAGGAGAACAGCAAACCACAAATTTCCTCGCTCTTTCAGTAATTCAGAAAAAAGTCTCTCTTCCCCATATCACGGGGCTGCTCTTCCATTGAAGAACAACAGTCTCTGTATTCTTTTCCAGTCCTTTGATTACGGCTGCATCTTGAGAGGTAACAAACCAAGCTCACATGAAATTTTAATCCTGCAGTCAACGTGCAAAGCCAGCTGCTCAACAGCACACTCACTGTTTCTTTGTGTCCTCCAGCTTCCTTTTACTCTGTTTGACAGGAGAAAGCCATGCAGGAATTTTCTCCGGTAGGCTATCAGAGCCTGCTTCAAAGACTTTGCGCCAAATTGTGTGCTTTGTACCTCAGTGAGGACACGCTACAGGTTCCCGCTTCCGGAATAAAAGTTTTGGGACCACAAACTATTACATTGTGTTGCTTGTTTCTAAAGCTTTTATGTTCCACCCGATAGGCAGCTGGAAGTGCCTGTAACACACTTCAACTGAAGATTATCAATAGGTATGCATACAATATGGATCTTTAAAGCATTTTGCTATAGATAGAACCCCCATCAGAGGTAAAAATAGAGCTGGAGTGATGTCATTTACTGTCACATAATTCAGAAGCCACTAAGTACAGAATGCAAGTGCTGCACTATCTAATCTCCTAATTTAAAATATGGGATTCTACCCGTCATTCAAAGGTTGGCTCCCAACTGGTTCACAACACCAGTTCAATCATTCTTACATCTGTAGCCTTCAAGTTCTTATACTGTAGCTCAAGACAGATCCAGAAATTATACTGCACTTCTCTACTCATCTATTTGTTCCACTGCGAGACAAATCACGCACATGTCATTAAACACCTACTAAAACAGGGAGTAGTTTGATAACAGTACGAAATAACAAATGGTGATCTGAAAACTGAACAGTACGTCTTGCAGGAGGAAAGATGGACAAAGACATTCAATAAAACCAGCAATTTACAATAAGAAAGTTCAGACAAGAGTGGAGTGATTCAGTTTTTCAGAGGCCTATCAGGAGGAGAGTCAATCAACAGGCTGGAATACAGCAGAGAGCAGGAAAGCCTGGGACATCTATTTGTGTAGCCTGCAGAGAAGGTAGAAAGAGAAGGCAACAGCAGATGTAACTGCTGCTTCAGCTCCCTGGACTATCCCTGCTCTAGTGGACTTGCAGTTTAATAAATGTTAAAAGCCAATTTTTCCAGTAACAATTTTAAGCAAAGACCTTCCTCCTAGACTTGGCTCTTCTCCTCATGTGGCAATCTGAAGCAACTGAAAAACAAAACAAACACGAGACTTATTTCCCAGCAGAATCAGAAGGCTGGACTTGAAAAGGTCCCTTGCACCCTTCCTAGTCTATCCATCTAGCCTAAACTACGATATTGTACAATACGCAAAGAAAAATATACATGCAGTCTCCAGCCTCTCAAAGTTCCCTTGCCTTCCTTCACTCTGTGATGCATTTACAGGTCTGTGATAAGCTCCAGTCTCACACTTTCTATTTCACCCACTCCAGAAGCAACACTCCTGGTACCTTCAATTCCATGAGTATATGGAATTTTCTCGTCAATACTCAGCAGCCACCACAGGCCCACCTTTGCTGGTTCCACTCACTGATAACCGTGTCTTCTGCAGCCAGTTACCATGTCCATGCCGTAAACAGGGGCTATTCACCACTCAAACATTTCCATGAGTAAGAAGGTCCTTTTTTTCTTAAAAGACTTTTCCTACCCTGTCTTGCCTCTCACACAGACCTTTATATTTGCCTTATTTGCAATTTTTTTCTAACATGACCTTGCCTGAAATGATTTTTCAGAATACAAATACAAAATTGTAATGCAAAGCATGAAGATCAGCTTTATAAGCAGTTCAGAGGTAACTGATCACAAAGCTAAAGAAACAGGGTAATATCTGTGGATTTATAAGTCATGATTAAATCATAAATCACTGAGATTTATGATTTAATAAACATTCACTACATTAACCACAAGTCAGTTGTGGAAGCCTAAACTTTTTAACCTCTTAAAAGAAGAAAGCCCTCCCAAATAGGGGGGAATTTCATTCCAACTCTAATTCCAACTACCTCCTGATTCAGAGGGAGGAAAGTGGAAAATCTTTTCGAAAGGTTTTGAAGAGGAGAAGGCAGCAGGGAGGCAGGAGCCTGAAGATCAGGAGGATGTTCTGACACCGGCGGTGCTGGGAGCCGCTGTGCGGGGCCGGGTCTCTCCCTCACCCGCACATCCCTCAGAGGGAGCTCGGGAGAGAACACGGAGCAAACACCCCGTGAGACCGACGACTGCTCCTGTCGCCGGGAGCTCTTCCACCGGGAATCTCTCCAGCCACCAACTGTAAACAAGCATCAGAACCTCACGGTTCGCAGGTTTCCGTAGCGGTGTAGTGTGTTAAGAGCGGTGTTGACTGCGGCAGAGCAGCTTTCCCATCAGCAGTTAATAGCATTACCCCGAAAGCTGCTTTCTGGGAGCCTGCAGACACCGAGCCGAGGCCGGCAACGCCTGGACGGCCACCGGACCTCAGCCTGACCCGCGGCCGCTCGGGACGGGGACGTGCCGGCTCTCCCTTGGCCCTGCCCGCCCCCTCAGCGCTTCTCGCCCNACAGGGCCCCGGGGTAGCGGGAGCCGAGGGCCGGCCGCGGGTGGGTGTGGGTGTAAACGCGCCGCACGGAAACGGGCGCATCTCTTGGCCCGGCCCGTTCTCTCCCTGCTTCCTGCAGTTCCGTGATCCGGTCTCTGGTTCTCAGTGGTGCCGGGAAGGGGTGGCTTTTTGGTGCCCGTGTCACCTGGGAAGTACCACAGCAGGGCCGGGCCCATAGGTGTGGGTCAGGGCCTTCTCTTCTGGCTTTTCCCCAAGGACGGAGACGGACTAGTCTCTCTGGGCACAAGAGGGACTCACATTTTATATAGACACTCACATTTTAAAAAGCAGTTTCCTTACGGACTGTTCAGATGAAAATATACGAAGAACCCACGAACACTGTACAGCTCGTTGGTAGGTGCGTTTGACACAGGCACACACCCACCAGGGCCTAGCCAGCCTGGCACAGGGGACGGCAAAGAGGAGGTGGCATCAGGCTCCAGCCTTTGGTGAACGGGGGTGGACAGGGTGGAAGGGGACAGAAATCTGTCACTGAGTCCCCACAGGAGGAATCCAGTGACAGGGCCACAGCTCACACCTTGGCTCCTGCTGGGTGACACCCCCTCTAACAATACGCTTGTGTGTGAGGCTGGCACAGGCTGCCAAAGCACTCGGGTCATCAAGATACTAAGTGGCAAAAGCAGGTTTTCTCCCTGGAGCTCTAAATCTGTTTTCATCACAGCTTTGTTCTTTGAATTCCTGAGAGATTTTCTTGCAGAACACTGTTTCTTCAGAATGAAACCAGCGGCCCTGAGCTATGGGACATCATCAGCACTACTGACTGACAAAGAGCCTGTCTGACAATACTAGCACTAGCCCAATGTATTTGGTGGTAACCTTTGTGCGAGGCTGGCAAAATTGAGCTTTTTCTAACCTCTCTGCCAAGTGAGCGAGTTCTTTGACAAAGAGTACACTTATGTCAGCTGTCCCTTCCAGTTCCAGTCAATTGGTTCACCAGCAGAGCATGAGGATTTCTGGCTGACTCTGGGTTGGACATACAGGCTGAGAGTCATCCTTGCACAGTCCAGAAAACTTCTGGAAAGAAAGCTTTGGCAGAAGGCAAGATGGTATCTCACGACCCTTCCCCCAGCATGTAAATTTGATGCCAGAATTTGACCTGTAGCATCTTTCTAAAATAATGTCACTACTGGTGAGAAGTCTGTGCTTATACCCTACCTGTTCTCATCTCCCCAGGCAAACTGCTAGGCAAACACACCAGTTCTTTTGTTTTATTTTTTCTAGTACGTTTACATGTATTATGACCTTGTATTGTCAATATTTACACAATACGTAAGGAATATTTTGGTTTATTTGTGTTCTTTGTGAATTACAATAGCTTGCTTTCAGTCAGCCCAGCTGGTTCTTCAAAACATCGTGACAGTACATTTCTCAGGGCTGAACCCTTACAAGTAAATTCTTGACTGAGCTAAGTTGACTTCAGTGGCTGTATGCTGCTCACCCAGCTCAGGAGCTGGTCTTTAAAATCAAATATGAGATAATAGTCGGTAGGTGAGATTGATTTATTTCATCTTGCAGAAATATTTCTTTAAACAGTAGTTTTGCAGCAATTTTACCGGGTTTCTCACTTTTAAATCCCATTCATGCTCTGAAATAGGACACACGTGAAACTGAAAGCACTTCTGGCTCATCTCTTAAGGAGCCTTGTTTGTGCAGAAGGACTAAAGTATCATAGGCCAACCTTCCCTATTGTTTTACAGTAAATATTTTGCATTATATGCTTACCTACATGGCATCAGAATTGTAAGTTGGCAACAGCTGCCGGGCTACTCCCTCCTCCCCTCAGCACTCTTGTGGAAAAAAATATTTATCTCACAAGGCTACTCTAGGGACCAAAACTTTCAAAAAACGCATCACTATGTGACGTTTTTTCTTGGTAAATAAGGAGTGGCGATTACTAAGAAAGCACAAACAATTCTAAAAAGAGACGTTCTGTTTTCATGTATATTTATGTAAGTTATTATTTATCACTTGTACATTCCTGTATTGCCCTTAGCTTAGGGACAGAAGCTCAACTTTGAACCCAAACCCTTTGATATCTAGCTGGTGTGGCTGTAGCCTGGGGTGAGTTCAGCCGCAGCGAGGACTAACTTCCTAGAGCTCTGCCCCAGCAGACAGTGGGATAGCAACTGCTTCAGGGCAGCTGGTTCTGGGAACATGAACCCAAGCTTGAGCACAGCTACCAAAGGCAGCCTAGATACAGCACGATCCAGTCCCACACATGGATCAGGGACCTAAATATTAACCGAATGAAAATAGAGGGTTACTATTCTAGGGCAATGAGGGGGAGTTTCAAAAGCGCCCATGACTTGACCCACATACTTAGTATTTCTTAGGTATTTAGCTGCTGCTGCTTTCAGTGGGAAACGATACCTCTAGAAAACTTGCTGATCTGGGCTGTCGAGGGGATTAATGCACCTAAATTGCCCACCTGTTTTTTAGAATGCAAGTAACCTGTATTAATTCCACCCGAGCACCTAACCTCCGTGCTACCGAAATCAACGCCGAGACATCCATTGAATCCTATGGTGTGGAGTCAAACCAGTCAATTGGACAACTCCTCCATCAGGAAATCGTATGTGGCCAGAAACGAAAACAGCAGTGAATATTAAACTGAAGTTTTCAGGCCCCAGATGATTTTCAGCATTTGTTTTGGACGTGGTTTTCCATATGCGAGGGTGCCACCAGCTCTATTGTGTTTTCCTGCATCTGTCTCTGTGTGGCACTGGTGCACTTTGAGAAATTTCTTGAAGATGAACTAAAGATGTGGGATCTTGATGGATTCAGCTGCTGTGCAGACATTTGTATACTGGTGTGGTTCCATTTTACTCAGGGCATTCCAAAAACTTTGCAAAAGCGCTGAACAGTCCTGACACACCATTTATACCCTATGCACAACCCTATTTCTGTTATATGCAGCCAAACCAATTAGAACCTTCTGCTACTGTTGTTTCATTGACTGCAGTATGTAAAAGTCTTTCTTACAGATTGTTTCCTGACTTTTTTAGCTTGCAAGAAGCAAATTCTTCATCCAGAAAGCTGTAAAGTAAAACCAGCATCTTCCAACATAGACATGCATGTGTAAGGCAGTCTCTATTCTCCTCTCCTGTGTAAGTCCGAAGGAAATCTGTTATTTCAACTCTTTTAGATTATGCAGAAAATCTAGCCTACCTGCCATCTTAACATCTTTATATATTTTTCATATAAACTAGGGGCACCCAGAGTGGCAGTCATCTCTTTTGCAAAGAACTGGCACAAGCCACGCACAGTTTGAGCTGTCAGAAATGCCTTAAATTGCCCTTAAACACTGGCTTGTAATGGCCTTCTTCAGAAAGGTAAAATGAACACCAGGCTATGACTGTACCTGTGTGGAGTTCCTAGTTTCACCCAGTAGAAGAAGATTCAGAGAATAGCTGGTGTTCTGTTGATTTCTGCCTTCTGATACTAAATATTTTTTATCTTTGGTGAAGACTTCTGCTGTCAGGACCCATCTCTTGCATCTGGCCGTGTTCACTTTGGATTTACGAATTTTAGCCACCGCTTTTCTGGAAAGTAATGCACTCCTAGTGCAGATAAACTGGAAATTGTGAAGTGTGCCTTATTTACCTGGCCTTGAGGAAAGAGGGGTCATTTTAAACTTCACTGTAGGAAAGAAGAGATTGCACTGTTATCTGCATGACCTAAAATGATTCATTCCAAAGATATCAAGGCTATTTAGATCTTGACTTGATTTGGCAAATGATTTTCACTACCACGCCCTCTACTTTCCCAACCTGTTTACATGGATGTAGAAATATTTCTAAACATTTCCTTTAGCGTGTGATGCTAAAGCAGATGATACATCTGAAAAGCTCTCTCTTCTGGGAATAGTGCAAACTAGTCCTACCGCAGTAATTTTTTCTTTTCTTTCTTAATCACCCTTTAAGTCAGACACTTGACTGTTAATTTTACAGAAGTCATCTATTATGGAGGAGAAAGTCTGGGTAATTTAGCTACGTGCAGTATTTTAGATAGATCTTGTGTATAAATCTAGTCCCAAGGACTGTAGTGGAGTAGGAGAAAGACTCATCGGACAGGGTAAAAGCCAAAAGATTTAAAATTATCATAAAGAAAATAGAAAAAATTAGAAATAAACCCACTTTCTAACAGTGAAGATAGTCACATCTGAATAAATTGGCAAGACAAATTCTCCATCTCTTGATTGGATGATTTTCTGAAAAATACACTTCAGACGAGCAGAGAATTTGGGTTTCATAGTACAGATCTTAGACTGAATGTAAAATTGAGTGCTTTGTGTTACACGAGATGTCAATGAAGATAATCTGAAGGCTTCTTCTAGCCATAAACCTGCACATCTGTGCACCAACAGCCACTGAACACCATTGGCAAGTGGTGATTTCCCCATAACACTTCCTTTGTCTTCTCACCAATTTTCCCAAGCTGTCTAGAGCCTACAGCGAACCTTGTTTTAAAGGAAGGATTCAAGCAATGGCCTTTGTGGGTTAGCTGAAAGCTCATGATTTTCTCTGGGCTGCTGGAGAGTCAATTACAACTGGCTGAAATGCTCCATATTCATTAGACTGACCCTTTGAAGAGGGAACAGCATGTGCTCTTTATGCCATTATCTACTGGCAGAGCAGGGAGGCAAGACACAAAATGTCTCTTGACGTCATCCACTAGGTGAGCTTGGACAAGTCACTTTTCCAGCTCTTTGTCTGAATTTCCCTTCATGTCTTTGTGTCCTCTAAATTCTTTGGGGTACTTGGTGCAGCTGGCAGAACAAGAAAAGCCCTCTGCAGATCATTCCTACCCTGACTTTAATCTCAGCTGCATCTGCTGAGTTCTACTGCAATAGACTCTACCAAAAAGCACTGTCATGGTGAACTGGCATTCTCTCATGTTGGTCACTGGGGTTCCTCCTAGCTCAGCCAGAAAGCTGCCACGCTGGCTAAAGATGCAGAGGTTCTGTAACTGACTTGTGCAAGATTCAGGATTTGGCTTCTGGTAGCGTGGCGCATCCCTCTGATAATTAATAGCACATGCCACGTAAGGAATGCAGCTCTTCAGATGTGAACTTCATGTAATTATGAAAGCAGTAGGAGATAAGAATAATTGTTTTCAGTTCCAGATGTCCTGTTTTCTTCAGCACTGCAGGAAGATTAAGTGAAAGTCGAGTAGGGCAGTAACAAGGTTCAAATGCACAACAGGATAACTGATGTTGCCGAAAGTACTGGTAGGATCTACTGGGAGTTCAAAGAAAATTCCTTTACATATTCCCAGTCACCAAAGAGGCTTCTCACTATAAGCACATCCATTTCATGAGCCAGATTACACACAGAGTGGGTGGTTTGCATAGCTATCAAGCACCAGGGCTGGGCTCCCTTGCGTTGTAAACTGCTTTAATGAGAGAGGACCTACAGCATTTTACATTAAATGATTTGGTTCTCTGGTTTAACCAGCTTTGCTGAGGACTCCTTTCCCCATCACAAAACACATACATTGCGTGACATGATAAGGACAATTTATAACATATTAAACAAGCTGAAAGAGTGCTTTCTAAAAGTTTGGGTGAATGCGGTCAACTGGTGTGTCGTGTCTGTGTGTGGGCTTAGGGGTGAAATAAAGGAAACTTCAGTGGAGTGTGAGGGAAAAGGCAAGAAAAACTACTTGAATAGGGAGCCCACAATGGCTGTACTTTGCCAGATTGAGTCACTGTTTGCTGTGCTCTTAAGGCCCAGGAGACCGTTGGAAACTCAAAGGAAGCCATGAAGTATTGCGAGTGTGTCTTAGTAGGCAGAGCAACAGCATTGCTCAATTTAGGAGTACAACTCTGCTCTTTCCATAGGCTGCCCGAGTTCCAGAGTCACCCAGGCTTCTCCCTTATTGTCCCAGCCACCGGAGCTGCACCTCCTCTGCAGCAGCTGTGTTAAGGCCCCAGGGAGCAGATTTTGTCATTTAGGGCAGGTCCTAAAGGGGAGCTATGTAGCATTTAACCCTGGCAGTCCAAAATTGTGAACCTGTAACCCCTCGCTGCAGCTGTTGCTCAGTCCTGAAGTTCCCTCAGCTGTTTGCACTGAATTTCTACAGGTGCCAAACGTGCTGCTTCGAGTATGTTTGGTACTTCTTCCCTTACATCCTTGGAGAGTCATGCTCAGAACACAGCAGGACCTTAAAAGGCAGGGGTAGTCAGTCAGGCATCCTTTTTTAAAAAAGTGCCTGAGAGCTACAAACCCACCCTTCCAGGGGAGAGCCCCTAGAGGGTGACATCATTCCCATCCCTTTTCATCTCAGCTTTTCTGCTTCACAAAAAGGAATTGCAATTACACTGGGTCTAGAAAAGAACGTGGTTTTCTAGCCTATTAGGGCATTTAGTTGTACGGAAACATGTGAATACTAAGCCCAGCTTCAATGCTTGTTTATGTGTACTTCAGACTAGTCCTTAAAAACATCAGTATTGGTAGTTATTTTATCCTTTCAGTATTTTATGTAATACTTCCATGAAGAAAGTTGGCATGGAAAAGTAAGAATGTACTAGTGGAACTCTTGATGGTGTAAGCATGGTAGGGAGGTTCTCTATCAACATAGGAGGACCAAATACTACTGTAGAAGGACTAGAGGGAAACTGATGTAATAGGAATGAGGTCAGGCCCATATGTGCTAATGGCAAGAATTTCTGATGTAAAGTGATAAATGGAACTGGTACTGGAGAAAAATCCAGAACAAACAAAGGATAATTATGGAGTGTCAGTATTTCAGGTAGAGACAGGAAAATACTTGCACTTCCATGCAGAATACAGTAAGGCCACACCTGAAAAAAATTATGATAGAAAAAAACAAAGCCTGATTTCTACCTCTTAGCATATTAGAGGGTTAATTGCCTAGAGAAAGAAAATCTATTTCAGCCAAAGGCTTGTTCATTCCTGTTTAATTGCCTGTGAATCCTTGCAGCCAGAAACAAGATAGAGGTTCCTAGATATCAGCAGAATAAGGCTCACAGCCTTCCAACCAGAGGAGCAGGAAATCTAGTGAGTTTGATGTGAAACTCTGCAAATTTAATAAAGATATTACCTGGCACAGCTGCCTTTTTTAGGAAGGACTGGACATAATGGCTTGAGAGATTCTGTGTAATTACAGTTTCCCTCAGATCCAGTTTGCTTGTTAAGCTGATGTATTTGGAGGGAACACCAGCAAATGGGGAAGAAATGCCAGTTTCTCCTATAAAACTGTGGAGCTCTTCCAAAACCCCCTGGCTGATTTGTCTGCAGGAGATGAACCCTTGCCAGGATCTCCATCACTGAGGAGTTCTTAATGATACACAGGATGAAATCCTGGCCCCCGTGAAGTTGATGGAAGCTTTGCTATTAAGTTCTGTGAGGCCAGGATTTCACCCTGGAAAGGGAGTCAAAAGTACACGCATGCTTTCAGAGACAGAGTGGCTGATTAAATACATCTGGTGTGCTGCTCTTTTATCAATCATTGATAAAATAGTGCCTTTTAAATATAAACTTTGGGTAAGCTTAACCGCAAAATTCAAACGTGTCCTTTTACAAGACTTAAAAGCAGAATGTGTCTGCTTTTTGTCTGAAAAGAACAGAAATCATGGTAAAAAAATAACACATGCTCATATCCATCCACCCCAAACGCCTGTAATATTTGAGGTTCCGCTGAAGGTTGTGGAGGCTCGTTGTAGGTTCTGGAGTCTCTTTCTCTGGAGACATTCAAAGCCCACTTCGATGTGTTCCTGTGTGACCTGCTCTAGGTTCCTGCTCTGCCAGGGAGGTTGGACTGGACGATCTTTGTAGGTCCCTTCAAACCCCTATCATTCTGTGATTCTGTGAAATGAGCAATTAACGCATAGAAAAACCAGTTAAAATATTTCTAGATGATACATAAAACTTTATCCACTAAGGATGTCACCCCAAATTATGTTCCTCCTCATTTAACTCCTGAGCAGTTGAACTCCTAGCTGGTGTTGAACTGGCTTTCACTACAGATTGTACTTTTGCGGTACCGCTTCTGCCATCCCCGAAGGAGGGCAGCGAGCCCTCGGTCCGCACTCGCTCCACTCGCGATGTGGAGATACCAAGGAGGCCGGACACCCCGCACGGTGGTGCACAGGAGGGCAGAGAGGGCTGGAAAACCAGGCCCCGTGTTTAAGCTTCCAGGGGCAGGGCAGGATGCGGGACCTCGCCACGGTGCGGGACTCGCCGAAGCTGGAGACACGCACGTCCCCGGCGTCCGCATCTCTGAAACGGGCACGGGAGCCGTGCAGAGCCAGCACCGCCGGCCCGGACAAGGGAAAGGGAGGAGGGCAGGGCAAGCAAGGAGCCTGCCCTGCCCAGCCTGGCCTCTGAAGGCCAGCCTTCTTCCCCGCCGCCCTCCCAAAGCAGAGCGGAACCTTCCCCGGTGAGTGCCGCCCCGCCCGCGGC
>VWZK01018242.1:268062-356017 GCA_013396935.1 Baryphthengus martii | reverse complement strand
CCCGCGGCACCCCCCGCCACTGAATTTGCTACGGTCCCTTAATTGTTTCGCTCTCACCAAGAACTTTGTTTACAGTCCCTTGTGCAGCGAGCTGCATCCCCCTCTTATGCTTGCTCCGGGCTAGTGCCCGCCGCAGTCCCGTCCGGCAGTCGGGAGGTAAGGCACGGCTCGGCTCGGCACGGTCTGNACACAGGGGGATAAGTATCGCGGTTAAAAGCTCCGGGCTGTCCGGCGCCGCTCCCGGCGCGGCAGGTCGGCGGATGCCCCGCGGAGCTGAGCCTGTGCCTTGCTGCGGGCTGCCGGGCAGCCGGCGTGCAGAAAGCTCGCCGGGTCTCTTCGCCTCTCTTCTCCCTTGCAGAGGTGTTGGGGGATAGGCGTGACCCGCAGTGGTTTACCCCAGGTGTGCGTATGTGGCGTTTTACAGACGCGTTTCAGAGTTTTGTCATTTGCAGATAACCGAGTTTGTTTGTGAAGGGGTTTGGTTGGCTCCCTTCCTAGCCCCCAGCCACGGCTGAGAAACGACAAAGGTGCGAGAGCTTAAATCACTGGTAACTGTATTTCCTAAGAACTTGGTGGTGGAAACTTGGCTGCGTCCCGAGGCTTAGACAGTTGGCAATGTGTTCTTCTCCTACCCTTGTAGTTCAGGACCTGATCCTGGAGTCTTTTAAGTACAAATTCAATTTCTGTATTTCCAGTGTTCGCATGGGGACGAGCTGTGAGATTGCGTTTGGGATTACTGTAGTTTGTTGAATTCCAGATGAACTCTGGCTCTCCTTCAGTACAGAAGGACTCCGTATGCTGCTTTCCGTAGTCGCTTTAATGCAAAGCCAAGTCTGAAGCGTGAGTGTTGTGATGGATTGAAATTTTACATAAGCAAAAAAGAGTGTCTGAGATATTCTGCAGGATACAGAGAATCAGGTCCAGAGCCTGAAGACAGGAAAATGAGTCCCACTGATCCTGAGTGAAATGCAAAGAAAGGGAAAGGATTGTAGTGCCTGAGAAATTTGCTCTTACACAGAGATACTCAGTGTGTGGGAAGCCTCCTGAGAGAGCACCACATTGAAATGATTCAGAGTTGAAAATATTGGAGGCTTAATGTCTAGTTTTCATATGTTTCTGCTGCTCGGCTTTGCAGTGAGAGGAGGGAGGAAGAAATTCTGCCTGTAAGAAATTACTGTGTCAGTCAGGTTTTTTTATAAAGTTATTAATTAAGGAAAATTACCTAAACTGTGTATAGCCAAGGACAAATATGAATAAATTACTGACAGAGCCATTAATCTTTTCAAAGAATGATGCTGGCAAAGTGGCTTAGGGGGCACAATTGCACTAGGAAGAGCTTTTCAAACAAATAAACCATTCTTGTAATATAAGTGGAAGCTGACTGCGAGTTAACGTCTGCATTTGTTTTAATGTAATCTAAATTATTTATCTAAAGTCTTGGGTTTTTTATGCATTGCCCTCCAAACTCTTCAAAAAGTTAAACTAGTCACTAGGTAGCGTGTACAAGAGTATAGTCAAGGAGATAAGCAAGGAGACTTCTGTATTTTTAGCTAACTTCTATAACTGGCTAAATATACTTTAGCTGTGTCACACATTTATTCCAAGGATGATCTGGGGAGGAGCAGCAGCAATTTGTGCCTGGAAATGTTTGTGTTTTTGAAACGTTAACATGGTCTAAATAACTTGAAAAGAGAAAAAGCCCTTCAAGTTCATCATTATACAAACTTACTCTCATGAATGTACCCTGATCCCCACTTAGGACTCCAGCATCGAAATGATCTTCCATAATGATGCACATATAGAAAGGGAACGTTGAATGAGATTAGCAACGTAAATCTCTGCCGCTTCCGAAGTTTTACCCAGCTGCTCGGTGATTTCACAGCTGTTTCTGCACTTGATAACAATTTCCATCGCCCTGCTCTCTGCAGAGCTCACGCTGCTCTGCTGCAGATTCTGCCTTGTCCCTATTTGAGATATGAATCTTATTTTTAAAAAAATCTGATAACAGAAATCAATAATAGTAAATATAATGGACTCACATTTATTACAGTCAGTTCTTGCACTCAGTTTGCCTTTTTTTTTTTTGTTTTCTGAGAGGAGTTTTGGGGATTATATTACTTAGGTTTTATTATAGTAGAATAGATTTTAAAGGAGTTTTTAGTGGGAGTCATGTTGTCACTGTCAGTTTACAGCTAGGAAAACCAAGGCACGGGGACATGAAGCAATTTGCTCCAAAAAAAAATGGAGACATAGAAGAGACAACCCCCCAGGTATTCTGAGTAGTGATTCACACAGGTAAAGTGAGCAATTGAAATGAAGTCAACTTAGATTTTTAACTACATGTGCATTACCTTTTCCTGCCTCACTCTTCCTGGGGGGGCTTGTCTTGGTTGTGACACCCATCATTGAGATGTCACGTCATCGAAGGAAAATGTTACAGAGGGCCAGAAACGAGTGGCTACCGCCAAGAAAAGAGGCAGAAACCACTAGGAGAGCCAGATGGAGAACATCTCCCACGTCCGTTAGGTTAGGAGCGGGAGTCAGCATACAGCAGGAGCTTTTCCATGTGGGAGTTTTCTTCTTAACAAACTGATAAATATCCAACAACTTTTCTTGTAGGAAACGTCCATGCTAGAAAATTGTCACCTCCAGTTCATCGTTCAGCAACATCTGACACTTCAAAGCCTGGAGCGGCTCTGACTGCTGCATGACTCTGCCTTGAATTGACACACGAGACATCCGAAGCAGCCTTCCTCTGCTTGCTGAGCCAAGGGATTTGTTCCGATGGATTTCTCATGGACCTGGTAGGTGTGCATGCTGATGGGTTTCATGTCTTTTCAGTAAATCTTGACTTACACCTTTTTAATTTTTTTAGTGGGTAAAACATTCCTCTCCTCTTTAGCCAGTGTTAGCCACAGATTGCCACGGCAACACATTCCTCCTCCAAGTCAAAGGAGCTCCTTAGGACAGCAGTTCCAGTATGATTAGTGAGAGGATGCTGGTGTTGCCGGGTATCTTTGCCTAAATTTCTTATCCTGAAACTTGAACCAAGTCACCTGTTGGCGTAAGTCAGAAGTGACTTTGCTGGCAATGAGGATCTGGTGCCCTATTTTCTAGGGCCGAATACCTTTCCTCGCACTTCAAATAGGTTCTGTTGTTTATTTAACTTACAATATTTCAACAGAGGCTTGTTTATTTGTTTTATACCAGTGCCTGTCTGCTTGCATCCTATTACACGCAAGAACTCTGCTCCTCAGAAGTCAACAGGTATTTTGCCATTGACTTAATTTTGGTAGCTTAGGAGATTTTTTTTTAATCATGTTCATTTTAGCTGTATAAATATATTGTCTTTCTTCATAAATCTCTGTACAAGACATCTAGGAAATTTAATGCTCATTGGGCATGTATCTGAAGCAGAGGGACAAGGACTCTAGAGACAGCAGTAACTATACTTTGATTGAATGTTAAAGTGTTTCAGAATAATCATGTTTATTATGAGTCCAACTCAAAGCCTTTTCAAGTTACTGAGAAGTTTCCCTATTCCTGTGACTGTTAGAGACTAGTATTTTGACTTTTGAATAATTATTCCAATGTATTTGGAACTAAGAGACCTTTAATATAGAAAGTGGTATCAATTTTTTCCCTCCCTCAAATTTAATAATAAAATGTTAAACAAATTGAATATAGCTAATGGTAACATCAAAAAAAGGTGACATTTGGGGACCACATTCTCCCATTGTGCTGAACTTCTGTAACATTTTATACATAAATAATGTGGCAACATAATGGCACCAGTGTGAGTCTCACTGCCATGTAAGTCATTATCGAAAATGCAGAACTTGGGCTCAAATCCATGTGGGTTGATTGTGCTCTAGAGCAACTCTGTGGCTTTCCTGGGCTTTTTCAACACATGTAGAACGTGCTTAATCATGAGTTGTGTGCTTTGAAGGACAAAGCAACAGAACCTCAGATATCTAAGGTGTCAGCACAGATATATTTGCTTTATCTGATAAGCGTTGATCACATCCCCATCCTGCCCTTGGAGGTACCGAGTAGCTTCACAGAAACACACAGAATCACAGAATGGTTGTGATTGGAAGGGTCCCGTGGAGGTCATCTGGCCCACCCCTCATCTGCTCGAGCAGCTTCACCTAAAGAAGGCTGCCTGAATGGCTTGTGAGTATCTCCGAGGATGGAGACTCCGAAACCTCCCCAGGCAACCTCTTCCAGTGCTCAGTCACCCCTACAGTAAAAAAGGATTTCCTGATGTTCAGAGGGACCCTTCTGTGTTTCAGTTTGTGCCCTTTGTCTCTTGTGTAGTCAGGCTGTGTGCTCAGTGGTGTTGTGCTCAGCATCGTCATCAGGGAGAGAAAGGTTACCCTGTCTTGTAGCTGCTGAGCTCCTTGCAGGATGGAGCCCTGAAGACAGCTGTGTACAGCAAGATACCATATTGAGCTGAGCATTTCTCCTTAGCGCAGTAGAACAAAAGCTTTGTCAAACTTTCCTTCTCTCATTAGGGTTCAAGGAAACTGGGATACAAACTCTCGGACTAGATACAAAGCATAACCTGTTTGTGTGTGTGTTTAAAAATAGTGAAATCCTCTTTCTTGCAAAACACGCAGTCAGTTCTATGAGGTGCTAAGATACAAAACCAAGGACTCTCCACAATGGATGAATATATCTTAGCAACAAGGGTGGGAGTGGTGGGAAAGGAAAAGGAGAATACAAGTATCTGGCAATTAACTTCCTAGTCACAGATGTGAAGGTGATAAAAGTGATAAGAGCATTACTGCATTGCCAACCCTCTTCCTTCTTCTCGGAGCTGCATCTCATGCTTCTCACAAGAGCAAAAGCTACACAGCCCATCCTGGAGAGTGGTGGAGGAGTCCTACAAGCTACTCACAGCAGGAAAACATGGTGGTTTCCCAGTGTCTCAGTCTCTGTTGTGTGTGCTGAGGTGCCCTGGGTGCACAGCCTGGTCCAAGGCAGCACGGCCATGATCACGGCATTATCAGAGGGTCACTACAGACTCCAGGGTGGCCCCCATGCCACCGCAGTCCTAGCGAGATGGCCAAGGTCTGTCATGGCAGCTGTAGCAGCAGAGAGCCATGGGCTCATCTTGTTCTGCTCAGATGGACTCCAGTTACACACTGGGCTCCACGAAGCCAAAAGCTCTTTTGCCTCATAACGCAGGTGCAACCAAGCTGGGCTTGCTGTTTGTGGGACTGAGAGTGTGAATGCAATATGGAGACGGGGGAAATCAACCCACAGTAACAAAGATGGGTGAATATGACCGTAAATCTCCCTCTCACATAGTAACATGGACGTGATTTCTTGGACTTACTAAGAGCCCCGTTACTTTTGCCTTAAGCCGATGTAACTGGCAAGCTGACAGGCTGGCACTGATGTTGCTGTACCAGTAGGTTCAGCAGCTTTCAGCTGCTGTTTGCTGAGAGGCGGGAACCATCTTCATCCCCATTCCCCCCACACCCTTACCTAGTCATAACTATTTGAATCTTTTTGCCAAGTAGCACGTGTGTTGAGAAGGGGTTCACTGTTCAGTCCTGTTTTTTGCAGGGCCAGCTCTTTCCCATGTTATTATGATGTGCAGTGGCGCAAACCCGTGTGATGTGCGTGTGTAGGTGTGTGTTTAAGGAAATGGTGTGAAAAAGCGTGTGAGCAAGAGTAGAATTTTTAACCAAAACAGCCCATGAACTTCACCTCGTCGTTAGAAGATGTAATGCCATTGGAATCTAAATTACATCCAGAAATACTGACTTTAGGATGTAACTTGAAGTGGGATTTGGCCCACAACACTTAAGGTTGGTGTCTCTCTTGGTCTGTGACTCTGTTCTTTCTGGCACTTACGCTCATGCTTCTGACTACCATAAGAATTGATTCAGATCCTCCACAGTCAGTAGTGTTGCAATAAATCCTTGCAGGGTCAGAGTGCTTGCTGGTTTGTGGTCCCCCGTGGGATACTTCTGTGTCACCCATTTGTCACATAACAGTAACGCTTCGTAGTTCAACTCGTGCTCTTCTCTCCACAGTGCAGTGGGTGCTCAGCAGAGCCTGCTCTAGCCTAAGAACTGTCCAAGTCAAGACAACCAAGATGACAAACGAACCTATTAAAGAGATCCCAGGCGCTCCGAAGCATCCTGATTCTGGAACCACAGAGAAGAGTAACAACAATGACTGTGTGATAACCACCATCCCTCTTGTCAGTGAATGCCAGCTGACTGCAGCTACAGGGGGTGCAGAACTCTCCTGTTACCGCTGCACCATTCCCTTCGGCGTGGTCATCCTCATAGCCGGCATCGTGGTTACTGCTGTGGCATACAGCTTCAATTCCCATGGATCAATCATCTCGGTGTTTGGATTAGTCCTCTTGTCATCAGGACTCCTTTTGCTGGCTTCTAGCGCAGTGTGCTGGAAAATCAGGCAGCAAAACAAGAAAGCGAAGAGGCGGGAGAGCCAGACAGCCCTTGTGGCAAATCAGCGAACCTTGTTCGGTTAGAGACAACCAAGAGAAGGCTGGACAGAAGACAGAACCTTTGTAAGTCAACTTGACTATTTATCAGTAGGAGAGATTGCAGGTTTTAATTTAACTTTGGAAATGAACAGATGCGAAAATGGAATGGATTAAGAAATACGCTTAAAAACTCTGCAAGTGCTCTTAATATTTTTCTTCCTGCAGACTCGGTAGTGATTCTTTCCAAGACGGAGGAAAAACCACTTTTCCTTCACAGAAAACAGTGTCGTCTTAACCGCAACCGTCGTTAAGTGCGTTCTCCAACATGCTGATCATGTTGGAAAGGGGACTTGTGAGAGCTAAGAAAATAATTTGAACTGACTTGAAATGCCAGAGATCTCCTTAAAATACACACTGTGACATTTGACCAAGGGAGAAGTCCTAGCGTTCGAAGTGACTACAAGCTTACGGCCAGATTGTCTGTGACTTAAGTCGTAGCTCAAAAGGAAAAAAAAAAAAAAAGGCAAGCAGTAACAACCAAGCACACTGCAAATTGCTCTATAAGCTGATTCTTATATTTTATGTAACCTTCTCCTCCCAATATCTGTGGTACTTTTCCCCTTTTTTAAACCGACTAATATTAATTTTGTTTTACTATTGAATAGAAATAGGTAGAAATGTGTAATTATATTGTCTAACCTAAATAACGAGGTATGATTATAGCTTAAAACATGAGACTTTTTTTGTAAATTAAAGTGGTCAGGTTTAGCACTTTTGATTATTTTGCTATAAAATTAAAAAGTAAATATCATTAAAATAATATTCAGTGCTGCTAGACCTTTAGATTTATTTTTTTTTTTACTACTATCAAGGTAGCTTGTATCTTCACCTTTGACTGTTTTATGATTCTATTTTTGTAGAACAACATCTGCGACAGTAACCAAAATATGTACAGCTGATCTCTTCCAAAAATCTCTGTAGACTATGGACTTTGGTTTGGTAGCCCTTCCCTCTTGCAGCTTGGTTAACAACTCAGTGGTTGAAAAATCCCAGCGGTCAGTTCTTGCAGACACTTCTGGCACGGTCAGTTCTAGACATAACTATTATTAATTACTTGTGGAAGCAACGTCATCTGTGTAGCAAGTGTTTGCTGAATGAGCTTTGGGATTACAAATCTGGATGAAAAGCAGGTGCCAGGTGTCTCCCGTGTGCATCTGAGATGTTTGATGCTCTGACTCTTGTGTTCTAGAGCTCTTCCAGCTTTTCTCAGGTAAGGAATAATTGAGTGGCTGGTCCCAAATTGAAGCAAACCAGCAAGTTATTTCTTCATCTGCATCTTGAAGGACAAAATGGTGCTGAGCCAAGGCACAGATTTCCACGCCAGCATGTACGTGGCTGTCAGAAGGCAGGGGGGCTGCATGGAGTCCTCTTTCTTTTTATTTCTTTTCTCTCGTTTTTGTTTGTTTTTTTTTTTTATTCCCCTTATTTTCTCCAGACTCAAAAGGGCTGGATGTGATTTTTACTCTCCGCTGCTACAGCAAGCAAGGCCTGTGCTAGCCAAGCCATGCCTCCTCTTTGCCCTCCGGAGCCTCTGGCATCCACGAGGGCTGTGGTGATGCGGCTGCAGAGGGGATAGATAGATGAGAGCCTTCTGCAGGTCACCCTGGAGCCGTGCGCTTCTCCTGCTGAAACCACCCAGGCATTCTGCCTTAGGTGCCGCCTTTTCCTCTGCCCTCCGCGGTTTAAGCTTGTTACATCCATAACTTATCCCCGGATTTGCAGAGTGCACGCCGTGTTTTAAATAGAGCAAGCTATATGCATGGGAGGGCATGTTTGGAGTCACTATTTGCGTTGCCACACTCCGTGGTTACCAGACGCTATAATAAAATCACTTGCATCAGAGGAAAGCTGACAACACATTTTAGCACTTCCATGGCCCTAACTTAATCACGGCAGGAAGCTTTCCTGCTGCTAGGAGAACATGTTGCGTCACCAGAACATCTGACACCGGTGTCTAATGTCAATCACTTTGCTTAAGGTCATTAAAAATATTAGGGTGTCCCCTTACGATGTACAGGTTTTGCATGAGTGACAATTCATAGGAAATGCATAGCATGATAAATAATGGAACAGGTGGACTAAAGTGGTGTCTTTCCTGTTTAAAATGAGAAAAGTGATTGACATTAGCAGAGTTGGATAAGCTAAAAAGGACTGTTTATGCCCCCCGCCCCCCACCCCGGGAGCACAATAGTTTTTATGACTCCTTCTTCTCTCTCCCCATTTCTTTCTCCTCAGTGGAATTTTGCAGGCTGCCGAGGAGAGAATGGCAGGGCTGTAGCGATGCCGTGATTTCCACTACACACGTGTAGCGGCTCAGCCCCGTGATTCCCAGGCTGAGCCCAGAGCAGAAGCAGCCTGGTGCCCTCTGCAGAAGTCTTTCCTGTACATGGGTCCGGTGATACAGGCGAGCTTGTGTGGAAGGAAAGCAGAGGTGCAAGGTGAGGCTCTCTCCATGTCAAAAGAAAAGGCCACACTCAGTGGAATGGAGGCAGTGGGGTCTGGGGAGCTGTTTTTTTCAGGAAGGGTAAATAAGAGTGAGTAGGAGTCACCCTGCTACTACTAGAGGAGGTTTCCTCTCCTTATCTCTACATTCTTTTATATCTGCACTGCAAATATAAGGACATAGCAGAATGCCTGCACCACCCTCTGCCTTGCTGATTGTGGCATTAAGCAGCGTGCACGCAGTGACAGACAGCATTGCAGTGACACTGGGCATGATCCTCCAGCAGAGCAAAGCTTCAGATACAACAGGGTGTCCGGTCATACCGGCTAACAGACAGGTTGAGAAGCCTCCAGGTGATACGAGGCTGCCACAGCACACACTGCTGAGCTCAGGAGCATCAGCTGGATCCCAGTGAGACCAGGTGCAGGCACAGGCATCTTCACGTCAAGCACTGAGTGGAAGTCTGTGCAGGAATTCACTCCTGTTTGTCCTTTATTCAGAGAAGCAAAATAGTAACTTTATGGGGGAGAATTCCAGCACCTGGTCCTGGTGTCCTGCAGGCGCAATACTCAGAGACCCCATGTTTTTGAAGATGGTTTCACGTTTCCATCACTAAATTGCCACATAGCCTTAGAAACTGGCAGAGACTTCTCCACCATGATTTGTGTGCGTTGGTTTTGGGACAGTCTGCAGTAGCAGTAGCATCTTTTCTGAACGACCAATGGTGACATCCCACACAAGTCTCACAGTCTCCGTTTCTTCCTACAAATTTACGTATTACAAGCATTTTAATTACTGTCCCTGTAGCCCTTGTCCTGGCTCCAACGCAGGAACAATACATTCTTTTTTAGCCCTTAGAAACCAGTCATTCTGGGAGAGGTGCTGCGTGAGTACAGCCTGGCAGGCTTAGCGCTTTCGTATTTCTAGAAACTGGTGAGATCGTTAGATCTGAAATGTGTTTTACAAGGACATACTGAAAATGCTTTTACAAGGGTCAACCCCCTCAAACTGGTTGGCTGCAAACGGCAAAGTTTCTGCTTCAGCTTTTGAACCCCGTGCCCTGATTTGGAGTTTCACGCCTGGATGCTGGGTCACGCAATCCACCAAGTCTTTGATACAAAACCACTTGGAGCTCCACGACTGCAGTTTGGTGTTTCTCATGGGAAGCTGAGACACAGAAGTCAGCCTGGAGGATACAACCCTGTGGAGATCACAATGACTTTCCCGTTCAGAAACACCTTCCCTTCTGGTGTGAAAAGGCTTTGAATGTGACAAATGGTATTTCGGTTCTGGGAGAGGTTGGGTGGGAGCTGATGCAAATTTTATTGTCACAATTGCTTGTCTCTCCCTTCCTGAAAGCTCTGGCAACATTGCGCAAGCAAAATTGCCCTCACAAGGATAGAAAATTATCTAATAGGGGAATTGCGCTGGTGCACCGGGCAAATGTTATGAGGATCTTAAATAATAATTTCAAAACCTAAGCACAGGAAATTGTGTCTGTAACTACACCCTGTATTGCTATTGTACACAAAGCCAGTTATGGCCTGGGACAGTATTTTAAAATAATAATCAGTTTGGTATGACAATGCTTAGTATTTGTTCAAGTCAAAACGCCCAATTTACGATTCCCCAGTCACTTAACATGTCGTGTTTTGTACGTGACTGTGGTTCTAATATCCTAATTTGCCAGATTTGAGGGGGGAAAAAAAAAAGAGAGAGAAAGGTTTTCACACAAGTGGACTTGTGTGAAAATTTAAGCTTCTCTGCCACGGACACGGGGAATCTCCTGTTTCCAGACAACAAATGTACAGTTTTACTGCAGCTCTACAGAGTAGGAATCATGCTCAGATTCTCTGTGGAATAGGATTCAGGCTCAGAGTCTCATCAGGGTCCAGAAGGGTCAGGCCAGGAACAAGCCCTTTGGAATATCCCATATTCTTTCCTCAGCTTTGTTTATCCAGAGAAAAATCCCAGGGGGACAGCTTCTGACGTGGAAATTGTTGCTTTTTTTTTAGCAGATTTCACCTAATTTGTATTCACAATGGACTCCAAAATAAGAAAAGCAGGATAGTATTTGCACCCATCATTTTGCATATGTATTTCCAGTACCTCTGCTGCCTTTAGATTGTAGGATGCTTTAGGTATATCAGTATAAATCTTTGTCAATTACAAAGGGCTTTTTTACATGATAAAAAAGTACATTAACATATCCAGAATTGTACTGTATGATGTGAAACATTATATAAATCCTGGCAAAACTCTATGTGTAGACTAAATCTTGGAGACTAAACCATAGGGGAGAACAATGGTCTTAAACTGCAGAATCAACTTGAATTTTTGGCTTTTATTCAGGTTGTTGATGTCACTATTAGCATGACAGAGGACCTAATCCTTCCTCTTGTGAGCAGCCAGTTGGAGTCCTATTGTCCTAACTTATGCATCCAAACATTTGCATTTGTGGTAAACATGGCATTTTTGAAAACCAGTTCTTTTGGATTGTTTGCCTTCACTTCTTAACTCTTCTGTGGTTTCTTGACTAAGAGAGAAAAGTATTAAACTTTAAAAAGAGAAAGGAAAAGAGGAAATAAAGAGAAGAACACTCAACAGCAAATGTTGGACGCTGCATAAAGTCACGGAGGGATAGCAGAGCTTTAAACAAGTGCCTTGTTGAAAGACAGAGACTTTTAAAAATATGTAAGTCTTGTTTCTGATACATCCTTGGCCATATTCTCGATTTCATCTTATAAAATGCCTGAGGTCCCTAGGTTAATGTCAGTCTTAGATCTCACCTCATATTTCTTCTCCTTTTCTGTTTCCCAGGAATGAGTTAGCTCAGCAAAAGGTAGAAGTTTAATTTCTTCCCATCTTTTGCAATCTGACTGAAGTCAGCTAGCCATTTGGGATGTGCAGAGGCAGTGCCCCCGTGGTTTTGCGAGTTATAAGGCGTTTGGTCTACTCTCAAAGAGGTACGCGCTATATAGAGGTAAAGATTTCTGAACTGCAGCAAGAGATGTCAGTGAATAATCTGTTCATAATCGTAACGAAAAAAAGGCAATAACACCAGAGCAGCCCTTCACCACCTCTTCTCAGCCACATTCCCTTTCAATCTGAAGGCCCGAGTTTGTGAATAGAGTTAACAGCTTTCCTGGAAAACTGGCCCATGACATTATTTCCTTGTGAACTCCATCCACCTGTCATGTTAGGGCTTGGTGCGACGCCAGCACTGGCAGGAAATAATAGGCAGCAGGATGCTGGTGTGTGTCGATGGCCCTGACCCTCCCATTCCTGAACATGAATAAGCTTCGAGCTCACAAGGCGTCACAGCAGCGCGGCTTCTGGGCCCACAGAAACGCATGGGTGGGATGCACAGCCACTAAAATAACATCCAGCCGGCCGAGCGCGGCAACAGAGCTGTCTGGGAAGAGATGGTGTCGCATTCTCGCTGCCTGCTGCTCTTTGTTCTTTCGCCTGCGCTCTCCCTGGGCTGAGGATAGTACAATGGCTACTGAATAAAGAAAAAAAAGTACAAAGTACCCCTGTGTGTCAGTTAGCTGAGATTCTCCAAAAGAACACAAAAGCTTCCTTGCACAACTTTCACCATTTCTGAGGGAAACGCGCTGGCGCAGGAAGAGAAGCTATCAGCTCGAAACAGTTTGCAGCTAGCTTTCTCCTGATGCTGCACCCTTGTCCCTGGGAAAGGTGGTTTGGTTCAGTATTTAGCAGGACAAACTCTTGGGAGATCAAATGGTGAGTTAGAGGAGCTCACATCATCCGTTGAATGAGACTTGGGTTCAGTTTTGTAACATGGCGTGCGTTCTGCAAAACTACAACAGCATCCCCCTGTCAATCTGTGTAATTGGCATCCCCAAAACCTTCACAGACTTTAGGCAGAGCGCAGAGAGGAGAATAGGAAGACTTCTTATTCCCGTTTTCCCCTCTGCCAGACCACATGTGACAAAATCTGTTTAGGGTCTCGTATGGCAGTTCTCCAAGGTACCTGCAGTAGTAATCTGGAATACTATTCTTCTTGTTCCTCATCTCAAAGCTGCAGGAGATAGCTGTGCTCTCCTGAAGTGCATGGCATATTTAAACCCAAAGTCACTAGTCCATTTTTTAATATCTGTTCTGGTAAAAAAAAAAATAATCATATACACACACACATATGCTTCTTTGATTACACATAAGGGCAAATAGCCTAAGAGATGTATACTTCTAATGCTTGCAGCATAAAAATGCACTCCTCCAAAGGAGGCTTCTTCCCAGGTCTGATGGCTGAGAGCCAGAATAATTTCTGGAAGGGCTGGACATGCTGGGGCTGCAGCTGAAATGAAAGTTTGTACCCCAGTGCTCACCACCCTCCCTACTCCCTGTGCAGTCTCATGATTAAGAAATGTCTGATCCCACAAGCTAGCTCTGGCTTCTGGTGGTAAGATGTCTGCTTCTCTGAATCAAGCCATGATCAGTTTTACTCATCCTCCATGTAATGGAAGAGCTGAAAACGCACTGCTCTTCACATCATGTAACCCAAGAGCTCCTCGGTTGAGTGCTGGTGTCAGATACACACTCCCTGTCAACAGGCTTAGTCCTCTGGAATCAATGGGGTATGTTATGTACGACCATCTGTGTTGCCACTTCTGGTTTGATTTTAGCTAGAAACAAAGAAAAATTCACTCTTTGTCTACCAACTGATGGTACTTCAAAGAATGACCTCTGCTATCACACAGGCAAAGGGCTTTTCAGCCGTCACTCTGGCTTGTAAAATAAATTTGTAAAGAAACATCCTGATCTTTCAGCCATTTCCCTATAAACAGTTTTCATAAGAAAGTCCAATGACTGGCCCAATTGTTGCCTCATCTGGAACAAAATTGGTACAGCTTATGTTTAATGAAATCCAGGCTTGAAGCAAACCACCCTGTCACCCCTTACCCTTTCTGCCCAAAGACAAAACTGCTGAAGTGAGTAATGTCATTCCTGTGCAAAGGTCAGAAAGATGGTCAAGTTCTTGCTAACATTTCAGCTCTTGCAAGATGAGTGATTAAATGTAATAGGACCAACACCTTCATTTGCCTTTTAAAATTAAAAACAAAACCAAACAAACCAACCCCAAACAACAACCTAGAAAACAAGCGTTTCTTCCCTTGGCAAAGGATTTCTGTTCCTCCATCGCAGCAGCTGGGACATGACAGGCATCACAGTCTCAATTGCCACCAGCTCCAAGTATTGTGAAAGATGCGAACCATCAGTGCTTCGTTGACTTGCTCCAGTTCTGCTCCACTGTGTGCTGACAGCAGTGGGGCTAAGATGGCTTTTCTGAGCAGCCACCTCTTCTTCACTGTAGCCCAGGCTGCTTGATCATGCCAGGCAGGAATAGAGGGACTTCTCTCCAGACGCAGAAAAGTGCAGTTGGACTGTAAAATGACCAGAAGTGCCAGCATCAAGCCTGGAGCTCAGGACATGACAAAAAAAAAGTAAAAATCTGGGAGAATCCCTGTGCACGTGTGTGTTTTGTTCATAGTAATGTTAAAGTAGAGGTAAGTGCCCCAGAGAAGGACTGAAGCACACTGGCAACCAGCTTGGGAAGTCCTTCACCATTGCTGCTCGTGATGTATCTGTTCTGTGACTGGATAAAGGGCTTTGTTTTGCTTTGCATAAAGCAGATGACAGTCAGGAGATCAGGGCTCCACACAGTGTTGCCGGACACCCCAGAGCATCTGATGAATCACGGCCGTGTCGTTCCTAACGCCCTTCTGGCAGTGGCTTTGTGAGACTTCAGGGGAACTGGTGGTTAGGTCATTTCCCATGGGCCACCAACTGGGGACTCAATCAGATGATATCAGCTTTCACTCTGGTCTTTCATCAAAATGGGCAATAAAAACCGTTCCCCTGGTGGCTGTAAGACCATTTGTGCTTCTGTTGAAGAATTGCTACTCAATTGCCTTTGCAATACAACAAGCTCTTTGCAGTCAGAGCTACAAAACTTAAACCTGGCACCAGAACTGTCCATTACTAAACAACACAACGGCACAGGAGTTGGCAGAGAGACTTTCTCCTACCCAGCAAGTCGTGTTCTACAACTGCCCTGGATCTCAGCACTTTTCCAAATCTTCTTGTTGTTTTTATAGGACTCAAATCTCTTAATCCATTAATTTTGTGTGTATTAGAGCTGACTCCTGGTAGCTTCACACTGAGATGAAAAGTGACCAGTAAGTACAACCAATGGCTATGCACGACAAAGCAGGGTGCTAAGGGAGCGCTGGGGAGAATTGGGACATGCATGGCCCCATTTCCCATTCCATGGGTGGGCAGCAGCTGCCTGTCACTGCTGAGCCGGCCTTTGTGTGCAGGTCCCACAGTTCTCATCGTCTTGGTGACATCGCTGTGCCGTGACCAGCATCTTGTACCAAACCCCCCAACCCCTGGTGCACTGCCTGTACCAAGCCGGTTGCACGGAGCCAAGGTCCTGTCAGAGCCACGCATAGACACGAATTTTTGATATTTTTGAGCGCCATCTACTGGAGTTTTATCCGGTTTCTAATTGTTTGCACACTAATTGTGCCGTTTACGTGCTCATACCTATATAACGTTCTGTGTTCAGAGCTCTGAAGGATTTCAGATTGAGGAGAAGAATGTGGAAGTACAACGTCAGCACCACGGTGCTCCCTCGAGTGATAGGCATTCCTACACTGTCACCACAAGCACCTTGCCGAGATCCCATGTTTCCATGGGTCTCATGTTCTTTCATTTCCTAGGATAAAAGATTTCCAAATGCTAGAGCTACAGCAGGACAGAAACCCCCAGGTGAATAGTCTTTCACTGGAAAATGGTGATCTGATTAACTCAAAACATTTAATAGAAATGTAACAATTTGGTAGCTTATTGTTTCTTACAAGAAATTGTCATCATTGTATTCTCAACTGCGTTGTTTTTAAAAAAATCAAAGAGAGAGGTGACATGAAACATTTTCGTCTTGCTGAAATGAAGCATTATACACATACATGAAAGCTCTACACCTAAATCCATGCAGAGATAAGCTCCTGAGACTGAGATTTGCATCCTGATTTGGGAAGGTAACAAAAGGAGAACAATCCTGGAATTTTTCATGGATTGAAATTCTGGACTGTGAAGAGTTCCGGTCCCTGAATTTTTATTTCTCTGTTCTATGTTGTTTTGAGAGAAAATAACTTGACTTGGGAAATTCTTTCTTTCCCTTTCTGTCCGTGCAGGCACTGCTGATACCTTGCTAAACCCCAATTCTGCCGACGTACTCAGTTCAGCAAAGCAGACTGTTGGCAGTTTCAGTTTCCTGTAGCAGAGGCAAACCTTTTGTACTTTTTCCCTTTGGGCAATTCTCTTTTTCCCCGTGTTAGAAGTGTGCGAGGTCTTTCCAGCTGGGAAATGCACGTTGCAGGCAGCGAGGCCAAGCGTACAAAGAGAAAGGAATCTCGGTACAAGTTACGACACCGACATCTGGCATATAGATTTGACGTCTCTGTCACCTCCTTTGCTGGACAATGCTCTTGTCCCCAGAGTGAAGTCTTTGTTAAATGCTGGAACTCGGCAAATGTGACTGGCATCAGCTCCGCAGAGGCTTTTCAGAGAGCTCTCATTTGCACAGATCTGGCATTTGAAAAAGTAAAATCTTCTCCTTGGGTCTCCTTAGACTCATAGCCTGAACACAAGTATTTGAGAAGCCAGCCCCTGTTGCAGAGAGATCTGAACTGAACACAGGACACCAGAAAACAAATTGGGCTGAAGAACAATCTGGAGGGAATGAGACAGAAAAATGCCTGGGAGAGAAGCAGTAGTCACAGCTCGATCTCCAAGTAACTGTTGCAAAAAAAATGGCAAATTTTACTAAGATTAGAGGGCTGTTGTTCAGACCCAGGCATTGTTACCTCCTGATGTCTACACACCATCTGTGGGGGACGATGGCTGTTTCCATCTCATTCAGCCACTTGCTTTAGCTGCTTTGGGATGGGCTGCCTCTGCAGAGGGATCCTGTTATCACAGGGACAAGTCTGAAAAGGAGCCACGTGAAGGACACCCTGCAAAGTCACTCTTCACTTTCTGTCCAGTGTAAAAATGGGTTGTTCTGTGGGTATGACGGTGCTTGGGGATTTATATTTAATTTCTAGATCTGCCTGGAGTGAGGCCCTTCCAGTTCTTGTGGTGTGTATGGAACATACCACAGATGGGGCTTTTTGATCGACCTTGCTGGTGAGACTGCAAGTTCTCTGGAGCTGGGCTGTCTCTGCCCATGCAGGTGCGTAGGGCGCAGCACAGCAGTGAGCAGCCTTCTCCAGTGCTCCAAAGCCTGTGCAGCTCCAGCAGAGCAGCAAAGCATCCAGCAGACCAATTGCTCAAAAACCCCCAGAGAACAAGCGTTGCTGGCAGGAGAGGAGAAGAAATCCTCGTTTCCAGCAGCGAGAGGTGCTGTGTGCCAGTCGTTGGCAGGGGTGAGGTGGGCAAAGTCATTCTGCAGTCCTTGCATTTCACAGGTGAAGGGAGCAACAGCATAAATTGTATTAAATGGCCTGATCAGATTTTTGTTTTCTCCAGCAAAATTTAAATCCACCTTGAAACAATGTTCTCTTGGGCTAGTGCAGCAGTTCAGCTGAACATAAAAGACGCTATTGAAGCAATTTTTGGCGTGGAAGAGATTAAGTACCGTGAAGTCCAAACTAAAAACTTTCAGTTCAGCAACACGCATAGCATGAAATTACATTCCTGAACATGTGAATTATATCATGGTCAGAACTCATGGCCATCTGACAACTGCCTTGGGAAGTTTTAGATTAAAGTCCTGTCAAGCATTACAAGTGTCCTAAAGTGATGATGGAATGACTGATTAGAGAGGGGCTTGTAGCATAGCTGGCAGCTGCTAATGAACGGCCCTGAAATGCAGAGAAACGCTCCAGGCTCCTCATGGAGGGGAAGGACATATTCTAAAACATTAGCTTATTTTAGAGGATTTTTAAGTCTGTTTGTAAATGAACACGTACTTCCATAAAGTGGCCTCCTCCTGTGTGATCAATGAGCATACTTAGATGCTAGAAATGGAGAAAATAAAGAGCTGTGTTGTTTTTTTGAATAAAGACTTTGGCAGTGGAGCCAAGAAAAGAACGCAGCTCCTGTCTCCATCTTCTCTAAACTTACTCTTTTTTTTTTTTTCCCAGAGAATGGAAAGAAAAGTCTTTATAATGGAATCTTTTTAAATACTGGCATGTTTCCATCATCTTATTTGATATATGAAGCATAAATAGGCAACTTTCTCACCGTGTTTATGTAACTCGCTCTTATCATATGATGTTGGAACATTTTGATAGTGTTTGCCAAATATAAGCTTGTGGCTCAAGTTTCTGGATATATTTAAAAATTTCCAAGATGGGTTCATTAGCTGCACTTCCCCTTAGATACGTGTTCCTAAATTGATGAAATTACTTCTGATTTTATTTCCTCAAAGTTTTTCTTTTCAGATATTGTTTGCTTTGTTGTTTGTTTGTTTTTAACATCTGTTCAATTAAACAACATATTGTCCTTGTGCATATAAACAATCATCCTATCATACCTTACGCTTTTCTTCACGGAAGTAGATGATCTGAAAATACAAATTCTTGAAGTTTAGAAATGTGCCCTGAGCAACACACCTATAAAAATATACAATATAAAAAACCTGCAGCTCTTCCCTTATTCTGAATCCACTAGATTATATCTTTGTTTCTCTGGTGATAATAACACAACTTTTAGATTTCCATAAAACCAAGACTGTGCCCACAGTTATCTATCTGGTGACAGCTATTTTTTCATTATAAAAGTGGTTTCATCTTCATGACAGTTTTGTGGAAATGAGGAAAGAAATTGGTACCATTCTCTAAATCAAAATAGAAAAGCATGTCTTTCAACCAAATTTGAGGAACTTTTTAGTAACAGATGCCTCTGGCAGAGTCACCTGGACCCAGGGCTAGAATCCATTAGCGGATCTTTCCATGCTTTCGGTGGGTTTTGTCCAAAGTGTGTAAAGAAAAGAAGGTTCGTTTGCTACCGACAGGAAACTGCACCAGAATGCATTAAACCAATTCACTAGCAAGGAATTCAAGTTTCAGGGTTTTTTTTCTCATAGTGAAAGTCATTTGCTTTGAGGCCATCAATTAAAAGCAACCCAAAAATCCAGCAGAGACACAGTTGAATTACAATCTAATCACATAGCAGTGAAAATGTAAAACAATCACAGTTATCATTGCCCCACAAAAGGTTGCTGTTAGCTGTCAATCTTTCTATCACCAACAGGAAAGTCAACTTCCACACTATTTACAAGCCTTGCTTAGGGAACCTTGGGCCTAAATCCTAAACAAACTTCCTCTGCAGTAATTGCTCACATAATAGCACAATATGGGGACCTGGTCACTAGAAGTCCGTTATTCTTGAAATTGCCATATCACAAAGCCAGCTCCCTCCTCTTCAACACTCATTTTGTTTGTTCAGATGCCAGAGATTCTTGGTAGTATCACAATGAGCTGAGAAAGCAGCCTTTCCAAAAACCAATACTATTTGAACTCATCCAAAGAATAGCAATTAAACTCTATATCAAATCCACTTATTCCCCGGTCTACGTATTTTATTTGGAAACCGCTGAATACATTTGTTAGATAAAAGTCATTGTGAGGATTGCTCTTTGGGATGACTTTCTGCTATTATTGCAAATTCAGCAAAGAATATGGGGATGCTTAAGGTTAAACTGGGGTGCTAATGCTTTGCTGAACCAAGCCTAAGCCAATGCATATAACTCCAGAACCAAACATTGGTCGACTTCTTGTACCTCTGCTCTAGAGTGATAGCTCAGCTGGTCAAGCAGAAAGGTGAAATGAGGTGTCTTTCAAACCACACATCATGCTTTGTACAGTGAAAGTTTCGCAACTCATGGTCACAATGATGTGTTTGCCCCACAGGCCAGGGAAGGAATTTGCATACAATTAGAATATTTTTTTCTAAGTTAAAACAAAACAGAGTGCTATTTGATGTCTTTCAAGGAAGGTTTGGAGGCTAGCCATATAAATTTTGAAATCCCTGGACCAGAAATAAGTCATTAAATCAGATTTTGCAAGATATGCCTCTTCTACAATAAAGGGAGAGAATGAATCTCTTGTTCCTTTCACATCCTAAGAGTAACATTTCATTACTCACTTTCCAAAATAAAAATAGATCAAATTGATTCATTCCAATAACATCACACCTTACACTTTGACTTCTGTAATAGCTTTTCCCTGAGCTCTTGACAGCAGAATTCTAACTTTTGCTGAGTTAACAGCACGATCTCCAGAGTAATGATTCTGGAGGCAATAAGGAAACTGTAGAAGAGAACCTGGGTACAAGAGACAACGTGCTTGAGACCTCAGACAAACTGCTGTACATTTTGCATGGTCAGTCTTAGATCTCATGTTTAAGACTAAGGAAGCAACACTCAGAACACCCATGGTAAAAGGTCCTTCTACTTTTCTCCATGAAACAAATTCTCCTGGGCTTTTATATATATGCCTGTGTATGACTGTGTATGTGTGTGTATATGTATCTATAAAACTCAATATTCTCCATTCAAGAAGTGATATCATCTTTAAAAGTACTTTTATAATCAGGACCATCACTTTATTTGCACTTTAAAGCAAGCAATGGATTAACTGAATTATTTACAGCTGCCAGTGATTTTAATTGGTTTCTAATGAACCAGCATGCATTATAAAGGTAATTGCAAGTCAGCCTGAGCTCCCAGCAAACTGAAGGCTCTTACTGATCTCAGCAGGGTATGCAGGTTTGTAAGATGGTGATTTTTTTTTTTTTTTACTACTTCTATAACTGTTTAGTATACTGACAAAAAAAAATGGGTTTAATTACAAGTTAAGATGGTAAAAGACTAAAGTAAAGGTAGGTTCTGTGCATAGTCTAGTGTCTGTATCAAGGCTGCATGCTGATAGATCTGGAAGGGTGCCACTGACTATCTTGTTCCTTGGCCTAAGCAATTATCATTTTTGGTGTTATTTGTTGAGTCTCTCGGTGCACTTTGATTTCTTGTTCAATTATCTGGTGAGGCATAAAAGAAGCTAATTAGAAAATGTATTTTCCCTACAATGTGATTTTTTTCTTCTATAAAGATAAGCATCCAAGTTAGCTTCGATGCCAGGTTTTCCTCTGGGATCCTGTAGTTGCAGAGCAGGATTAGTTTTGCTCTTTGAGTATCAGAATGCCCAGATTCTTCTGGCTTTCACAGGGAATCTGCACCTATAACACACTGAGCTGAGGTAGTCAGTACGATACTTCTAAAGTCTCCAAGATATTCTGTATCCTTAAAGTGTTTTGGCAGGATTACATCCTCCACAGCAGCATACCTATACATGGGAAAGAGAAATGTAACCAATTCCCCTGCTGACCTTTATCTTATTGTGTCTATTTAAAACAGGAAAAGCATGCCCATTGGCTCAGCTAATACCTTAAATAACTGAAAGACACCCTGCTATTCCCAATTCCTGACTACTTCCTTCTTTACTTCCCTCCTGGCAAGCAGCAGCTTGCATATGTATTTATATATGTATGCAAATTTTCAAATCCAGACAGGTCTTACCCAAGAAAATGGCACAAACCAGGTACTCTTCTAAAAGCTCTGCAAGGTTAAGTCTGTGGAAGAACTGAACCATCTTATGCCAACCCCCTAGTGTTCCCTGAACTTCTGTATGAGGTGGGTGTCTGCTGGAGTAGACATTTGGGATGTCCCATGGACCAGCATCCTCCCAGCTGACTCATACACTGCTTTCCTCTGGAAAGCTGAGTGCTCCAGCACCCATCAGACGGATGTCCTTGCCATAGCCCCCCGAGAGCGTTAGTAGTCCAAGTGCCCTGAGCTGACCTAGCAGCAGTAGTTCTGCTTTTCCTTGCCTGTTTTGCTAGTCCTATTATTTTGAATTTAAGCCCTTACTGTGTAGGCTAAAGAAAGATGTTCTGCTTTACATAAAATACTTAGTGGTTGATGGGATGGACCAGAATGATGAGGGAGGTACCAGCCCCCACTAGCGAGCTTCTGGCCAGCTGTGTAGGGCACTTTGCTGGGTAAGAAGAAACCTGGGAAGCTAGTGTGGGCCAGCATTTTTGCAAAATCAGGTTGTTACCTGATGTTGCAAGGGGAGCCCCCACCAAGGCTTCTGAGGTCAGGCACTCAACCTTCAAGCAGTTATGTGAGGAAAAGGTATGTGAGACTCATCACCTAGGCTCTGTTAGATACTTTGATTTACCTTGCTGAGTTGTTATCTTTTGGTAAGAGGCTGCCTTTAGTTTTAAGCTAGAGAAAATGTTTAATGTATGACCTTTTTTAAAAAGAAGTATATATATTTTTGTGTCTTCCCACCATTATATGCAGAACCTTATAACTTGGTTAATAAGACTGGATTGACATTGGTCTTGAACAGTGTTCTCAGTGTAAAGAAACTGGAAAGCAAATGCACTTAATGGAGATCTTGAGGGGAAAACACTGATGTTTTCGCTCTGTCCATTTGAAGCGAAGGTGGTGAGTGTCTTAATTATTAATATCTAGATACCACCCGCTTTCAAAGATACCCTAAAACACATATAAGGCTTTTAGGGATTTAAAAAAGCAAAAGAGTTTTTTCCTAAGGTGTTTTAGGAACCTAGTGCTATCTTGAGCATCTGGATCCTGAGGCACTTCTGTGAAATCTGCGCTTTGCCATTAGCCTCAGGGATCTGGGTGAGGTGGGAAATAAGCTGAGTCTGGAACAGCTGAACATCCTGGTGTATGTCCGGAGTTTACTCCAAAATGCTGTAGTCAAATGCTCTTTTTATCAATTCCTGGCACGCCTAGGAGTAAATATGGTCACCCAGATCTGCAGGAACTGAACTGATAACAACTGTACGCCAATGGATCTGGGAGTCACTTGCACAACTTCTCAAATGAAAAAAGCTGGGGCGGATCCTGGCTGCAGGGTCTTGGAGCATCATTCCCTGTGCTTCATTAGCTACGTTTGGTGCACATCCATTTGGCGCTTGCGGAGATCCAGCTGCTTTCCAGGGGTGAGCAGCTGACTGGTGAGACAGGACGGCAGATAGGTTATAGCAGTATGTGCAGCTGGTTGTTATTTCAAATGGAAACGTTTGGGTTTTATTTGTCAAGTATGTTCCTGAGCGGATAAAAGGGCAGCTCTGCCCATGTTGTTTGTAGTGAGACTTGGCCACCGTTTGCTGAAGAAGGGAAGGCTGGGAAAGGGTTGGTTATCGTGCAAAGCCGGGCAGGAAGGATGACTTGGAGAGTTAGCTCTTGTCTTGGCTGATGTTTGTGGGAACTGTGCTGTGACTCAAGAGGCTGGCGCTGTACCTAGGCTTGTCTGCCTGAGCCTGTGGGAAGCAGTGTTGTTTCCTCAGCATAGACTGCACCCCTGGGGAACTGCTGGGAAAGGTGAGGTACTAGGGGAAAAAGCAAAGTTCCTTTGAGCTTACTGTGGTGAACAAGGTGAACCCCAGCACTTGTCACTGCAGCCTCACATGTCCCCTCTCACCACCCTCTTGCAAGAGTTGTCAACCATCACTTTAATAACAGCAGACTGTGGAAGTGTTCGCTGTCGGCAAACCCTGAGCTCTCTGAGTTGTTGGTTCACATCACCCCCAGGCAGGGTCCAGGGGTGTGTTTTGGCGTGTCCCACACAGTCTGGACCTCTCCCAAAGATGAGGAGCCAGCAGTCCTTCTGGTTTTCCAGACAGACATGTGGTGGGACTGTCATTATGAAACATGTAGCTTTGGGAAAGGAACTCACTTGCAAGAGTGACTGTTTTGGAGTGAGTCAGTAGATCCACATCAGCACAGATGTGGGGCAAGTGGGAAGAAGAATCCTTCCAGTCTTGTGTAAAATCTCAGCTCACTTTCTGTTAGAAGTACTAGAATTTTGCCAAGGCATTTACAGAGATATAGTTCCAGTGTTTTACAGGAAGGCAGCAAAAAGTCACTGTAGAGTTAAAAATCATCTACCACCTTTATTCCATGGAGGAAATGTGGCATGGGATGAAAGGAAGAGCTTTATTTGCTGTTGAAGATGTTAGATTCCGTGTGGTAGACAACATTCAAAAATATGAAGTCACTTCCAAAAAACACAGCTGCTCTGCGAGAGCTATGACTTCCATATGACTGGCTTGTATGAGAACATCTTGGTGGCAGTCTCAGGACAGGAATGTCGTCATGAACACTGCTGAACTTTAGAGATGACTGGATTGTTTTTCTGGTAGTATTTAGTGACACTATTTTGTAATGCTAGCCTTTTGGAAAAAAGATATTCCCCTGAATTAGCACATTACGAGCTTGTTTAATGAGCGTTCCGCCTTTAAGGCGTGAGATTAAGCAGACTGTTCTATTGCTCTGAACCTTCGATACATCTGATTTATTTAAAAAGGTATATTCTTGCTTAGACTGTTGGCAAATTAAAGGAATAACTGGACCAAATCTTGGGAATGGTGTTTTTCTCTGGCTCTGCTTAGAGGGCCTTAGATGAAGGGGAGTGATACTCTCGCAAGAGACCGTTGCTCTGGAGTAAAATTCCAAGTGTACTTCAGTGCTACTGAAAGTCATTAGGATTTGGCATTGACTCCTAGTGTGTTTTTTGTAGCTGCATGGTGGAATCTCAGTCTGAGGTGGAAGGCAGTATCCTCTTGCAGGCTAAACTCTGAAATCATAACATTTATGTTTTCTTTTATTTGAAACAGACCTGGTATTCAGGTTTCACTGTAGGAAAAAAAGGTGGGTTTTTTCTCTTCACTCTTGCACTAAAAACAGTAGGATTTTTTTTGCTTAGATGCTTGTGTTAAAACAAATTTGTCAGCTGCTGCTCTGAAAGGTTGATCAATGACCGACAGAACTGAGTCCAGCTGCCTGTGAGGTCTGAGCTGTGCAAACCCCAAAAGAGCCGAAACACTCTGCGTGTGGGAGAGGAACCTCAGCTGCCGTGCAATCGCTTATGTCAGCAGACACGGGATATTCCAGCACTGGGCAAATAAATAATACCAAAAAATGAGTAACCTAGTGAAAGCAAGTGGCAGCTTTGGGAAGGAAGGTGGTGAACCTGTCTGAATATAATGTACACTCAAGTGGTTGGGAGAGGAGGACCGGTGTGGGCTCTCTGGTTTCAGTAATATGTTGGGTCAAAGTGTTTGAAAAGAATGACCACTGTGTTCTCGTGGGGACGTAGTCAGCCCAATTAAGTATGGTTTCTTAAATTGCTGACAAGTCTGTATAAACAAAACTTGCACGGACTGATCCGAAGTTTACAAAAGGTCATTGACTGTAGTTATGGTTCAGCAGGAGCAAAAATTGAACTAGAGTACTTGAAAGGTGGAAAGCTTGATGCTCTCAGCCTGGGTGGGCACTTGGGTTTCGTGGGTGTTACTGAGCAGGCTTTCCCTACATGCAGTTTCCATCAGAGCACAGCCCACAACTGGTTTGTTTGGGCTCTGTGCATTGTCGTAACAACTTCCCCTGGAGTTAGATATATAGGCAGGTAGAACTGAATACTGTCATTTCCCCTAAGTTTAAAGTCATGTCACCCAGCCTCTGAATGAGTGACTTTGATAACCTTGCTTTGGAGGACAGTGCTTCAGAGAAGGCACTTCTGAGGCAATGTGGGATGCTCTTTGATTGTGCAGTTTACATACCAATTGTAAGTGACTTAGATGTCCCAGGCTTAGACCAGAGCCACAGACAGCAGTTGTAAACTCTTTCAGTGGACTATACTAGTTTTCTGATCATGTTTTATTTCTCCCATTCTCCCTTGTTCAGATCCAGTGTTTGCTACCAAGGCCTCCAAATTGCTGGGCCTATATCAATATTCAGATTTTCCCCTTCATGCAAACAATGGAGAACTTGAGCAAAAGCCCATCTTGGGAATTCCCTACAGACCTCAAAGGACTTTGGAGATAGCTCATAGGTGAACAAACAGGTTCAATCAGAAAGGTTATTTTATGAATGTAACCTGTGCAGAGCAAGAATTGTCCCGCTGCACATAAATCCCTGAGCTGCTTACTTTCTCTTGCTTGCTTCCTTTCCAAACGGCTAGAGAACTTTCCAGCATGTGATTAGTTTCTCAAGGAGAACAGCTTGTACCTTAATCTTTTTAATTTTTCCTTTTTTAAAACCAACACCCTCTGGTTTGCCTCATTGGTTCTAGGAACTGTAACGATTCAACAAAGAAGTGGATGCAGGCTCACTTGGGCGCCTGTCCTCTGCAGACAGTGTTGCTGTGTGTTCAGTAGCATGCCTTGGCTCACAGACTTTCCCAGCAGGAAGCTTATAATGAAAGGGTTATTGAGCAAGAAACAGAAAGATTTAAACTAAAGTCACTCCCAATTGAACAGCTGGCTTTGTTTTTAGTTTGTGCTATCAAGAAGGGATGGGGGTAGGGAAGAGGAGGTTTTCCCTCCTTCATGTAGAGGATATCCATGACCTTCAGGTGCTTAATCACAGCATTTTACTACTCACTTCCAGCACTTCCCTATCTGTAACATCCCTGTTCTGAAAAGTAGTGGAGTGCTTTAAAATTGCAATAAATTGTGAACTTAATTGCCACCCCCTCCCCAAAAGAAGCTAACCACAGCCAAATCAGAGAGAATAAAAGAGAATGCCCTGGGAATGCTGAATATTGGAGCTCAGTGATGGAGGCAGAGCTGAAGCCCAGGACACTGTACTCCTCCTTGCTTGCTTTCTTGATGAGCACATATATTTTGGAGGCAGAATGTGTGTGTCAGGATGGAGAGGAAGGGTGGAAATCTGGGGATGGACTTGCACTTGCCAGCTCTTACGTTGAATTAATTGCATTTGGCTTGCCCAGCAAGTATTCATTGCCTTGAGAGAATACAAACAGAATTTTGCAAGACTGGAACTATCCTGGCTCCAGCTGTGATGCTTCCTATCCCAAGTACTCCAGCAAAAAGACTATGCTCCACCCTTCATTTTTTTTTGAAAGCATTTTATGAAAGCACTAATGATTTTGCATCTAGATGCCTGTTGCCACTGTATCCATCCCCAACTTCTCCCTTTCTGTCTGCAGCATGTCTGATACTGGCTGCTTAACTCCTTCATTTCCAGATGCAGACCTTGCATGAAACATGATCACAAGTAGTGTAAAGTTCATTTTAAGTGTGGAGATCTTTATCGTGAAAGTTGCTCTGTCAGTGTTGGATAGATCATTAATGTGGCATCTCTTACCAAGTGCTGCTGCACCGCTCACATTCAAATCATTGCCATGAATTCCTGCCATGCAGAAAGGTCAGCACTTCCCCAGCAAATGTATTCCCACTGCTTAAGGGTCTGAAAGCGTCTGGGCAAAGGGTCAAAATTTCCAGGCAGTCTGGGAGATACTGCCCAAACCAGCTGCCTGCCCTCCTCAGGGGGGGAAGGAGAATCCTGGCTCTTCTGCTCCTTGCAGATGATGACAGTTCAGACAGACAAGAAAAAGTAAGTTATTTATATCTTGCATTAAAACTGCTGCTCGAGGGTGATAACTGTGTTTTCTTCCCTCTATACCTTGTAATAAAAGCAGCTTCAGAAGGAAAAACTAAAAATCCCACCAAAAACTCAACAGAGTTTTTTCCATGGTAGAAAAGGAGGAGGAAGCTCATAGTAATTCTTGGTTTATCAAAATAGTAGGTGTTGCTCTCCTTTGGGAGTCCCCTGTACCTGTGAATTGCTTTAGGCTCAAAGCTTCCCCTGCTACTGCACTTGCACTACTGACCCTTGCCTTGCTCACCTAGGGCTGGTTGTCATTTCAGTAGCTCTCAGTCCTTCTCACAGTTGTGGGGCTTTCTGAACACTGAGTTTGAATGGGTATCTTCTCCCAAGAAGCAAGTACTGCCTTGCTTCTCTTATCCTCTCTTTTTGTAGAAGTGATATTAAAGATGTACCTTCTCTCTCTGGAAAGATTTTCCTTCTTTCTTTCTCTTGGTATCCCATGTGATGCCCTGGAGGCAGAACAACTGTGTCCTTGGCTTGCAGCACCTGGTCTACAAATCCTTAATGCACTTGGCAGCCAAATTCCTATGGGATGCAACATTCACTCAGTACCTGGAAAAATCAGAATATAATTGAAAGTCAAACTCAATAAGAGGAAAGTGTCTGTGCTCTCAGCTGTACCACCCATATCTGGTACACAACAATCTGTTGGAAGAGGCTGAGAGAGACCGTGCTCTGTTTGACTCCTAACCCTGGTACCTGCAGGAAACCTGTGCCATTGCCACAGTTCAGCAAAGGGACTTTAACCTGTGATCTGGATGATTTTTGATGTCTAGGTTGAAGAGTAGGTGCTATATACCCTTACCTCTTGAGGTCTGACAGTCTTATGGGGCAGGTATATCCCCTCCTAGTGTCCAAGCTCACATCCAGAGCCTTGAGCCCTCTCGCTTGCCTCCCCTAGCCCCTTCAGAGTCCTGTGTGCTTCTATATAATAAATAAATCTGTTTTCTTTTGCCTTGAAAGGAAGAGGGCTGAGGGCTTCCTAAAACCAATTGGGTAAATTGTTTATTGTGCAAATTTCAATAAGGGTTTTTAAAAAGGAAGTGGTCTGTAAGCCCTGATAAACATTGTGTGGTAGATAGCAGTAGGAAAGGGTTGCGGTTCCATCTGAATGTATACACAGACCTGGGTCTCTCAGGGGTACGTGAGAACAATGAATTATATACCGTGTACTGCAAGGCTGCCTCTTGGACTGTGGGGCACCATCTCCCAAAGCTGCTGGCACTGGTGGCTGCCAGAGACGGGGTACTGGGTTGGCAGGACCTGTCTGTGACCCAGGGCAGCAGGGACATGAGTTCCTGCTCATTAAGTGATACAGCTAGTGATGCTAATTGCTGTGGTTGCCTTGCCAGCAGAGACAATTGCTCCTTAACAGTGCAAAAAGAGGGTGAGCATTCAATGGGGAATAAACACAGGCGAATAGAGAGGTCCAGTCGATGAGTTGGATCATGCATGTGTGTTTGCTGCTCTGTTGCCTGTAGCAGGCTCTCTCCTCACAGAGCTTCGACAAATTGGGAGTCTTGGCTCACAGCTTACAAATCTGGGAACATATTTTTTTCTTGGCCAAAGACTATTTACATAATTAAGTGCTTGCAGAATTTGGTTCCAAATAAAGACATGATTTGAGCTATAAACATGCATTATCTCTCTTCAAAGCATTTAAAAACTGCCACAAAGTAAGTTTCAAACTCTGGTAGCTTGGGCTAGTGTGTGTTTAGAAGCTTCAAAATCAGGGGAGGAAAGAGAGCTCAAAGGAAGTTATAGCAGGAAAAGTTTGGTATTAAATGAGTGTTACCTACAAGAGATTACCTCCTTTTGCTTTAAGGAGGATCGTGGTACTTGGCCTAGTGGTTATACTCTAGAACTTGCAAATGTTTATTCCAGCAATTGGCTTTCTACTAAAACTATTTGTTTCTTGTTAAATTGTAGGTAATTCCTTGTTGTAACTATTATTTTAAAAGAAACAAAAAATAACCCAAAGCTGAACAAATCCCCAAACAAAAAAAACCCCACAAAACTCTGGAACTGGTGCGGCCAGAGCAAATCTCATTTGGAAGATGAGAACCTCATAGGATATGATTTGTATTGGCTCTGAAGTTCCTTATGTAATCGTTTCACTGTCATATTGAAAATTATACATCATCCGTAGCTCAGGTTTTTCCCCAGTTGCTGAAAAATCCTTGGATGCTGGTCAAGCTCTCTTGACACATGAAGAGAAAATATTTGGTGTGCTAAGATCATGCTGGGGTAGCTTAAATAATTAAGTGGCCACTCCTGTGAACCCATATTAAGGAGCTGCCCTTCACTTTATATACAACTCCACTAATCCTACTGAAACAGTATGAACAGAAACAACTCCTGTGAGTAAAGCTCTGTGGACTTGGGCACAAATGCTGCTTTTAGAGAAGGCTGAAAGTGTCTAACACAGCTGCAGAGGGTCACGGTGCAGATCATAATGAGGTAATAGGAAGCTCTGTAGTTTCTCTTGGTCCAGTTGAGAAGTGTTTGTTTAGGAGTGTTCTCCCCAGAGCTGGGTAGTGGCAGTATCTTAGCACTTCACTTGCATTTCAGAGGTAGAGCTACAATTCTCCAGGGGGAGGGGTGGGAGCATTGCAATCAAGGCTCCTGCCCTCAGCATGATAGGAGAGGTGGAGGGGAAATGATTTTCCAAGTCACTCCTAGGAGTTCTGTATTTTCAAGTTAAAAAGGCAGGCCTCACAGATCACACTGCCAAAGAAACTCTTCCTAGCCTGTTCTGCAGACAGGAGGTACTAGATGGCTCCACAACTTCTTCAGGGTATGACTTTTTCTGCTTTGCAAATTCAGAGTGTTCTGAGAGTGCATTTGTGCATCAAAATGCTTCAGTGGAGCTCCACAAAAGCAGTTCCGAGCCAGAGACGGGGAGCACACAACAGCCCAGCAGCCCCACTGTGCGATAGCGAAATGTGGGTGTGAACATCCTCTTGTTCAAGGGTTACTTGGAAAAGATGAGGAGGAGGTTTGGCTACCACTAGTAGTGAAAATCCAGGACCAAGAGACTGAACAGCTTATTTGGGGAGTAAAGGATGTTAATGCAAAGCAGAGTTTTCCATGTCACCTGCATCCCAGTCCAGCAATGTGGCCACCAGGCAGCAGGGAAAGGAGCAGTGAAGTGCTGCCATCTCACACCCTGAGCGCTGGCAGGATTACATCCTAAACCCCGAAGGATGACTGCGAGCCCCAGACAACTGTTTGTTGTGGGGTTGCTACTGGAGTCTGTGGTATAAGGGAGTTTCTCAGGCATGTTGGTGAGTCATCTGATACAGGAGGAGTCTGAGACAGGAGCTACACGTTGCCCCCTTGCCCAGCAGCCGATCCTGGATGGTGGCTGCTATTTAAATCGACAGCAGAAGTGTCAATGTATCTGTGACATTTTTTAAAAGATGGCTGAGGAGACCAGGAGCTGACAAATGATTCTTCCATTTCTCCTGGCTAATTTTGGATTAGCTGCATTTACAAACAGGTGCTGACATGTCCACAGGTCCCAGAATTCCTCAATGTGTCTCCCTGGGGTTTCCAGCACCCCAATCTGTGGAGCAGAGACCAGTGAGCTCAGGTGTGTCAGTGTTCCATCCTTTGCAGTGTATATAGCTGTGCTGTACATCATCAGGCTTGTTTTTAAATGCTGCCTTGGTTGATTTCTTAGAAGGAAGCTTAGCACCTTCCCCTCAGCCTCTCTGCCCTGCCCTGCCCTTGTTGTTGGTGTAACCTGTGGGTTTTGCTCAATTCTGCCCTGGTGCTTTACATAAAGATGCCCAGTGTTCCTTGGAGCTTGACCCAGCAGGGGATTGTGTTGGTGACAGCAGCATAGCTCACATCAGAGCCTGAGATGACAGACTGCCATGAGTGCAGCCTGTGCACTCCTGTATTGAGCCAGTGGAAAGCTGGATGTGGTGAAAAGGCTTTTACCATGATGAGGCATGTCCAGGAGGAGGAAATCTTCTTGTACAGACTCACAAGAGTCCATTGTTCCCCATCAAACTTTTGCTGACAGGAGCAAGGGAACCAGTGCCCATGAAGGGATGGGATGCCCTGTCAGACAAGGACTGCTCCAGCTCTGCTCAGGGATGCTGAGGCTTTGCCCTAAGATGGAGCAGAAGTGGAGTGCTGCTGAGGGGTGTTCAGCTGCTCACTCAAGCCTCCTCTGCTGTTGAGGTGTGGGTGGTAGATGCCATATCTGCAGCTGTTTGAGAGCATGTTTATCTCTGAGGAATTTCCAAAGAAAATACTCCATTTCCCTGGCTTTGTGCTGGCAAAATTTCCATAGAAAGAGAAAATGAAAAGCAAACAACCCCTTTTCAGAGAGCTCTTCTGCTAAACACAATGCTGTCCAATGCTTCTCGCACAGCTCAGGGCTCACAGAGGTGGTCACTTCTGGTGATCGGGCAGCTTTTACTGAACGGCTGCAATTAAAGTTTTCTTTTTCCGCACTAATTCTGTGCCGGTGCTCTTGGTCCCAGCCTGCTTGAGGAATGAGTCAGTCAGGCCTCTTGGATATCCCTGAACCTCACCTCAAAACAATGAGTGAGAATGAGCATCATCTCCTCAGGGGGAAGGACCCATGGAGCTCTTGTCGTGGGGAGAGGTATGGCCAAAGCAAAGGCAGTAGACTCCACCAGGTCTGACCATCTTCCTGGAAGACCACAATATGGTGAAACTGTCCTGGAGACCTGAATGCAGCCAGTTTATGCAGAGGAATAACATACACATTCAGTTATCTTTGAAAGTTTACTAAGTTTTCAAGAAGTCTGATTTCTTAAATTTTTTTTAGCTTTCATCATGATGCTCTCTGACCCTCTTTCTTTAAGTCCCTGTAGAGCCAGAGCACTTGCAGCCTTCACACATTTGTCAGCCCTTTCTCATCAGGCTAACAGCCCCAAATGCCATCTCTCCCACAGGAGCCAGCATCCTCCCCAGGCTCCTGATGCTCCTCCATCTCTCAGCATGTAGCATGAATTCAGCCTCTGAGTTCAGCACAGTGATGTTACCAGTGAAAATGGCAGGGGAAAAAAATCTTCAGTGGCTTTGCTAAAGAAATGTAATCTGCACAATTAGGCACTATTAGGACACTCTTAGAGGATCTATATTTGACAGTATGTGGTACTGAAGCATGTCTATTTATCTCTCTGGCTTCCTGCAGTGTTTACCTCAGCTGTACGTCAGTATTACTGGTGTGAGGCCAAAGATGTAAACTACTTTTTAATCAGCTCTAGCTTCAAGTACAGACCTCAGTAGAAAATGTTAAAGGTGAGGATGTTGGTAAGAGTTCAGAATTTGGGGGGAAATACAAAGTCTTTGACTAGCTTGTTTTCCATGCTCCTTTACTGGATATTGATTGAAAGAGTCTGAAGAAAAACAGTGCCTTAAATCAACATGCTATCAAGTAACAACACCGTGGAAAACAGAGCTCCTCAGAGCTGCTGCAGGCCTGAGCTGCCCTGGGAACTGTACAAGCCTAAGAAGTCAAAAGCACTGACCTGAATAAGAATGAGACCATTTTGGGCAGCTGAAATTTAATGTGGAGCCTGAATAAAAGGCCTTCCAGTTCACTGGAAGTAAATGTGAATAACTTACTGTTTCTTGGCTGAAATTGTGGTGTTAAGAGCAGGCAGCAGCATTACACAGCACGCTTTTCATTACTGATGTCAATTTTGATACAGTCCCAGTGGGACTATAGAAAACTCTGCCCCATTATGTTTCAGAACAATAGGATCACTGCAAAAGAAAGACACCAAGTGCGAACGTGCCAAACTAATTCCTTTCCAACTTCAGCTTGAGCGAAAACATTCGGGAACGAACATCCCCAGAACTTGAGGTAGACAAAATCAATATTCAGATCTGTGTGACAACAGGTTTTTTAATGACCTTTCTTTGTATCCTAATTTTTGCAAGGGTGACACAACGCTCTTCTGAAATGCTGTGATGTGTTTGTGTTGGAGCCCTGCTGTCGTGTGAGCACCGCAACAGTGCATTAGGAAGAGGTGGTGTGGGCTGTGGTGCCGATCCATCGGATCCTGCCTCCAGTAGGGGTTGCTGATAGATAAAAAGATATAAGATGGACTTTTAGTGATGCTTGGATGAAGATGTGCATCTCTAGCATACACCTCCATGGAGTGCTTCCTAAGATGGCCTGGTTGCTAAGGAAGTGCTGATGTCTTGTCATTGGGGTTTCACTAACTTCATGGTAGGCTTATGATTAAAAGTCAGACTGCTTTTCCGATCTCCATTTTCAGAGAAGTTACCAGTGAGTGAATAGCACACTATTAGAAGGTGTTTAATAGCTCTGTTTGTAAACTGTGAGTTGATCCTGAATAGCCAGTTGTTGCCAAGCTGTTGACTTGCAGTGATCCACCAGGTGCATGGAGTATTGCACTGGTGTCTCCCCCCCCCCCCCCTTTTTTTTTTTTAGAGTGCCTTAGGACAAGCACTTACACTTTCTGTAACCAAAGGGAAAGATGTAAAAGCTTTCTGAAATTAAGTCATCCTCATTTAACTATATCATGAGGGTAATAAATACATCACAGGGGTCAGCACCAGGGAGGAAGAACAACTATTTAAACAGGACAATGTTGGCACAAGAACAAATGAGTGCAGGCTGGCCACAAATATACTTGGTGCTGGAATCTGGAAGAAGGTCTGTGGCTATCCGAGAGAATTAGTTTCAATTGGAGGAGTGTGGGAAAGAAATGGATTCTTCCCCCCAAGGTGAGTTTTACTGTGTAGATGAGCAACTACATGTCACAAGGGCTGTTTGCAGTTCTGCAGATCCATTTCTGTTCTGTGCTCCTATTTCAAAGGATAAAGGCAGATTTTGTTACCGTACTTCAGCCAGTTTTGTAAAGAAGGACTTCCTGTGCAGTTCCTTGAAAACACACAAAATTGTCATTCCAGCTTTGGACAAAAGACTTCAGCTTTCCATTGAATTTTTGTATCCCTTCATACCAACTAAGAGCACCAGCTGAAGAGCAATGTGAATTGCAGCTAGCAGAGCTAACTGACATCATCCTGCACTTGGCTTTTCCCGTGCTAACAAGAACTCATGGGAAGCTGGAATCTGCAAAGAAAACCATGTCAATAGATAATAAACTGCAGGGGGAAGGTAGTAAATCTATCATGTCTCAGGTCTCTAAACCAAATCATTAAATCCTCGACTCTGTTCAGAGGGCTGCAAGTGTGGTTTATACTCAGAGCTGATATGCCTCTCCCATTTCTGAAATGCAGAATTTCATCACATGGTGGGATGCAACTCAACGGGCATGTCCCTGTCCTCCTGTCTGCTTTGTTGCACTGGGATGACTCACTGGGGAACACACAAGGAACAGCGTGCTCTGCCTGCTCTTCCCTGTCTTCTCCTCTACATCCTTCATGTTTGCAGTACCTTTTTCCCTCAGCATCATCCAGAAGCTTCTTTTCTCCCTAGGGAAAAAAGACTGAACTTGGTAGAAGTATCCCCGAAGTTCGTGACTCAGTATCTTTAGGTCATGTCTCTAACATCCTGTGCTTCACAGCCTCCTATTTCAGGTCCAGGGACAGATCTACACCTCCATCTAAACTAACCACCTTCTTTCCGGGCTCTTTGCACCCCACAAATTGCTTCCAGGCTTTTGGATGACTAGTTGCTAAAGGGGTCCCCCAAGAGCTCCTATGTGCCTTATCCTCTCAGCCCAGATAACAGTCCCTGTATGTCTTGCTCTTGATTTTTCTCCAAAATGTGCCTTTGGACTGAACTTTAGAACAGGCCAGGAATTTGACAAAATGAGCTTTTCATGAGGAGAGGAAACTTGCTGCAACAACTTCTGTGCAGGAAAATGGTATTTCCAACTAAACTTTCACTGTAGTTCTTTGATCCGGAGTGGAATTTCTGGACAAAATTAAAGTTCACATGAGGCCAGTTCTTTTGTTTTCTTTCCTCAAGATATTTGGCTTCTTTGAATCCTTTGTTGCATCCTAAAGGCACAACTGTGTGCCTGCAGATCACCCCTTCAACCTGCTCATGGCTGCTTTTTCCTCTTCTTGGGCTGGTAGTTCTCATTCTTCTAGTTGGGATCAGCCTCCCTTAATCCTAAATTATCTTCATCCTACTACTTCTAACCTCAGTTTTAGGCATTACCTGCTTCAAGACAGGGTAAACAAATGGTGTGGAACAGGCTTGTAGAAACTAAAAGCTCTGCCTGTGGGCCTTATGGTAAAATCATTGATTATGGACTTCTACCCTAAAAACCTGTCTGCTCCATCCTAACCAACTGAGCTTCAGAGGGTTCCGCCCCCCCCCACACCTTCTCTCAGTAAATTGAATAGTTTCTCTGAACTTACTCTAGCAGTGTAACTATAATAATGTCACATGACAATCTATCCTAATAATAGCAGAAGCACGAAAAAAAAATTGTAAATAAGCAGATTTAATTTAAGCAGCCTCTGCTACAGAGAACTGAATGTACAGGCCATCACAAGCCTTTAGGAAAGCTGGTATTTTGGTATGCCTTTACAATCAGATTTCCTTCCATGATAAAACCTGATTTTACTTCAAATCCTGCCTATTTGTATAATTTCTTGTAATGATTTTATGTATTTGTATAATTTCTTGTAATGATCTTGTAATTACCCAGCCTTGGAGATGTTTATAGTTCTCAGTTCATTGAGGGTAGAGCAAATGCCTGCGCTCGCATCTTCCAGTTGTTCTCTGAAGATGCTGTTACTGGCTATGGAGAAACATTGTCGGGAGGTGATCTGTGCTAATAACTGTTTGTAGGAGCCCCTAAGCAATGGGACATATAAGTAGAGCCTCTGAGATGGATTTTAAGGAATCTTTGTAGCCAGTTTCCCTTTCCTCTTGTTATTTCTCTTCCCCCCCATGCCTCCCAAATGTACTAAAGGAATAAACTGAAAAGCACTGTATATGTTATAGGCCCTCAAGAAAATGAGCTAGAAAGTGATAGGGTAAGTCTGAGTTATTAAAGTCAGGTCATACTCTGAAGGAGATTACAGCAAGATGAGCCAACATAAATATACAGCAGTATATTTCTGTCATATGCCTTTGTAACCCTGGGTGGCCTGCAGTCAATTAACAGGGCAAGGGGAGAAAAGTAGAATACGTGAGTATTACAGGATCCTAATCCAGCTGATTGGAATGCAGTTCTCATTAACCAACTAATTTATATTCCTTCTCTGGACCGGACTTTGATATTAGCCTGGTGTAAATCTGGAGAAATGGCTCTACTTATGTGCTTTACTCAATTCAAGTCCTGCAGCTATGAGAACCTGCCCCTTTTTATCTCCTTGAATGTTCCTAATTCCCTGAATAACAAAAGGAGGTTTTCAGTCGGGCAAAGTGCCTAGTGATAAGAAAAGCCATGTTACATTGGCTGTGCAATATTTGCATTTAATCTATTTTATGGATTTTTTTTTTTTTAGACCTTGATCCCTGGATAACCTATATGGAAAGGCTTACAAGGATTGCAGAAAGATGTACAATGCTGGAAGACATTAACATATTGGCCATGAGTACAGAGCGAGTTATCTCTTAAGATGTAGAGCCAAATTCTGGTTTTCATTAAACTGGTGCAAATCAGGAAAACACTGCTTGCAGTGCCTTCGCTCAGTGTTTGCTCTTGGTGCAATAAGAAACAGAGAATTGGTTCAAACATTAAAACATCAACCCACATGGGATTAAGCTCCAGAGTTAATCTGGATCTGTGCAGGTGTAAGCCTGATTTTTCGCTTGAGGCAAGAGTGAGGGCTGAGCCTGAGCTGATCTGCATCAAAAATGCTAAAGACTTTACCCATAATGTGACACCATTAAGCACCCTATGGGAAAATGTAGCCCTGGCCACATTGCTCCGGCCCAGGAATAAACCAGGGCTGCACCGTTCACCACAGGACTTGTTTTCTGACAGTAGCTTGAAGCCAGGCTATGTGAAATAATACCACTCACCCTGGGGATGACTGCCAGACCTTCCCCAGGAGGGTCACTGTGCTCATCCCAGGGTGCTCTGGGGTGGCTCAAATTCAGGAGTGACTTCTCCCTTCAAGCAATTTAGGAGTTTCATGCTTGAGAACAGCCCATGGTGAGCATGTGCTGCAGGATGGGTGCGGATGCTAAAGTGTGCTTGGTGTCAGCCTGCAGTTTGGACATGTGCCCTGCTCTCAGCCAGGCCTGCAGAGGGACTGGGCTGAAAATATAATGAATCCAGTGCCTAAAAGGAGCCATATGGGGAAGAAGGGGTGCTGGAGAGACTCGTGCAGGCTAGGGCTGGGAGATGCAGTGCCCAGGGCATCGCTTGGATGAGCAGGGATTACCACTGCGACAGGAGGTGGAGGCTTCTTTCATCCTCTATTGGAAACCCCTGACATACATACATTGGTACCGTGATTTCCTGCTTGAATCCTGGCAGACCTGGGAAAGGCTGTTTTAATGTTAAGGGCACTCGATGAGTTTTGGGGCACAACGAGCCTCGTGCACAAGGTGCAGGGCTGTCCTTCCTCATCCTCCCAGGGAAATCACACCAGTGCCCACCAGCAGTGCATGAGCAGCTGCTGGCAGGAGCAGGGCAGGGTGGGCAAGGGGAGGCTCCATACTCACCCTGCTCCATCCTCTGGCTGTAACAATAAACAAACAAATAGAGGAGGGGTGGGGGGGAAGCCCTCCAAAAACATCACTCGCTTGTTTGGCTTGCCTATCGCAAATCTAAACACAATATTTTCTCATTCTTGGGCCTGTATCAATTTCTGACAGTACAATTGGAGGCCAGCGCCTGGAGCGTATTGTCTTGAGGAGCTTACCAAGGAAATCGAGAGTTTGGTCAGCAATTGTAAATATCCTCCCGTAATTGAGTTTGTTTGTTCTGCAGCGTGCTCCGGCGTCACGGGCTGTGGGACACCCTGGCACCAGGTTACTGGTGGGAAAGATTCGCTGCTCAGATAAGGATGGGAATAAACTCCACCCACAGAAATGCCACAGAAAAACCTCTGATTTATCCATTAATTGCTTTAAAGGGTGATGAGTGCGACTACAACAATGGGGTATTGACAATAATATGCCTTGTTGGCAGGAAAAGGGCTTTCCCCTTGCTCTGAGGCTTTATTGCCCTTGTTCTTGGAATTATTAAATGGTTGCAAATCCTGCACTGGCTCAGGGATGCAAAATGAAAGACAAGTACCCAGCGGAGAAACCGCATGTTGGAATAGCCGTTTCCTGCTTGGGGTGAAGCAAAATGCTCCTCTCGCTGTGAAATGTGCCCAGCGCTGCAGGCTGGGTGTCTGCTTGTGATGGAGCTGATGTTGAGGGATTTTTTTTTTTTTAGTTTTTTTTAGGTTTCTTTTTGTGACCTGCTCCTTATTTGTAATTCACGGTGTAAATTACATCCTGGGTTCTCAGCAAGTACTGTTTGCGGGAGAAGAACCATTACAAATGTCCCAAAGGATCAAACTCCTCAGCAACGGCCAGGCCTTTGGATATAAGTGATAGCCAGCCAGTTAGAGCTCTGTTGTCAAGCCCTCATCCCAGGGCATTCCCTGCCCTGGTCAGCCTGGTCAGAGGTGGTACTGGCAGCAGGTGTGCCCAGGGCTCTGCCTGCACCCCTGGGGCCTGGCAGCACCTCCTGCTGGTGCTGGCAGCGTGGGACTGCTTTGCCTGTGCGAGAAAAGTAGCTATTTTCTGTGCTGTTTGTCTTCATGTGCTTGTGAAAGATGTAGGTGCCTCTGGGAAGGGTACGCTGGAGGCCACCACTGGCCAGAAAGAAGACACCTGGTCCTGTGCATAGCCGACCCACAGTAGAACACTCCTCCATTAAGGCTTTTTTTTTCCCAAAGCCCAGTATAAACAGTTTCTACTCTGGTTAATACATTAATAAATCAAACCCCGCTTCAGTATACTTACTAGGGAGCAACTAAATGTACACATGCAAGAAATATCCCTGGGAGTCTGGAGATCCATCGTTGCGTGCTGCTAGTGCCATGCCATCATCTCGGACTTGTCTGCTTGCTCAAGGCCACTCAGGGAGCACATAATTTTCTGGACAGAATTTCAGGGCTTTGCTTTAAGCTTTCAAAGAGACTTTCTCTGTTTTGTCCTGTCAAGTAGATGAAAATCTTTCCAATGCTACAACAGTGGCCATTGCAGGCAATGTGTATCAGGCTACAGTTCAGCAGCAAGTCACACTCAAGAGATATTTACCTACCGGCAACTTAATTTCCCTATATGTTCCCTTGCTAATGAATCAGAAGTTCAGTTCTGTTGCCGGTTACACAGCATGAATCTAGAAAGCACACCAGATCCTGCTTTCTGTTCAATTAGGTTATGCTGTGAAAGTCAGTGAAGTTGTTCCAAATTTGGATTGCCATAAGTGAGAGCAGAATTGGGCCCAGCATCTTGGCTGGCAGCAGTTGAGTCAGTACAACTTAATGTAACTGAACCAGAAGGACTGTAAACAGCTGGTTCTTTGTTGGTTTATGAGCAACCTGGATGACTGTAAATGTTGCTTCTCCACCTGGTGCCTAAGGTGTTTAGAAGGTGCTTCAGTCCAGCAGTTTCTTTAAGGCCCTTGTGAAAGTCTTCAGTATGATGTTATGTACATCTGCGAACGGCTCGATCCCAAAACACTGATGGGTACCTATGAAAGAGGAGTTGTGGCGAGGCCTCTGTAGCCACTACCATGGGTCATACTGGCAGGTGGGCTTGTGCCATCAAGCGTTGGGAGCAGAGTGGCCTGTCTCGGCTCAACAAATGTACAACCATCTGAGCTCTCGAAACCTGCAGCGTCTGATGGGGTGGGCAGAGGTGCAGGACCCGCTCTGCTCTCTTTACCCTTCGTTGGTGGGAATCGTTCGCAAACAGCAGGAAATAAATGACGCCGTAGCTGTGGTATCGCAGTGCTGACTGCTGTGCAGATAGCAGATATCCGAGGGTTGTGGGGAGGAGAGCTTGGGCACGTTGTATATCTTTCAAAATGCCTATGGTTCGAAAGGCAGGGCTCTATTGTTTGTGTGTTGAGCAGAGGCTGTTCCCTGGAGGATATCCTGTCTGAGACCACCCTGTGCCAGTCTGCTCCATGGCTGTGGAGGGGTTGGATGGTCAGCATGAAAAGAATTGAATAGTGCCTTGTAAAAGCAGTGACTTATCCGCAGGGGTGAAACGGGTGAGGAAAGCCTGAGATTTTGCCTCTTTTGTTGAGTTTTTAGCGGTGTGCCCATAGTCCTGCTCCTCAGAGCATCCCTGCAGGCTGCTGGGCATTCACGGTGCTCGCGTAGGTGTGCAAGGGTCTTTCGGTATCAGTGTTTATTTGCACTGGCTGCTGTGGGGAACACAGCCACAAAAGGAAGCACCCAAGTGCTGCAGCGTGAGCGAGCCCCTGCTGGGGCTCTCCTTGTGTCGTCGTGCCATTTGGCAAATGCTCTGGGAAAAGACATTTATTCCAATGGAACTGTCCTGCTGGAGGACTTGTGTAATATCCCAGCTCTGACTTATTTAGTTTGCTCTGCTGGATCTGAAACAGAAAAGATATCATTTACACTAAATAATACACAAGGTTATTTTGTACATGGAATTCACCAAAGACAGGATAGTTTTGCTCCTGCTAACTTCTTCTAGCAGTAGTTTAAAAGATGTGCTCTGCCATGAGCCACTGTGGTCCTTGGAGCAACAGATCCATGAAGAGCTGCCTTCAGAGAGAGCAGCTGGTGAGGGTCTGGGCAGTCTGGGCTCTTTGCCCAACCTACAACTTGCTCCTTTGATGGCAGTGCTGCCAGTTGTACCAGCAGAGCTGGGGATGTGGGGTGTTCCCAGTTTGTAGGGGATGATCAGGAGGTTGCAGTAGGATGGGAACAGGCCCTGGAGGGGTGGCAGCAGCCAGCCTGTTCCTATCAGCTCTCTGTAAACACAGGCAAATGATTCTCATGCATCTTTTTCCAGTGAAAAGTACAGATTTGGTGACATCGGGATGTTTCCTGAGCCTATGTTGTGTTTGCTGAAGCTTTTGTTTAGATTTTTAGGTTTTTCTCTAAAAATAACCTCAACGTCCTCTACTAGCATTCTCAGAACTAAGGTGGTGTCCCATTTTCAGGATGGGGTGATGGAAATAGCTTTAGCATTTCCTCTAGTTGAGTAAAAAAAAAAAAAAGAAAAAGAAAAAATTTAAACCTCAAAAGTTTGAAATAAAATGTTTGGGCTTTTTGAGCTATTTTTTTTCAGTCAATCCAAAACATAATTTCAGTCTTACCACCTCCTCACAAGCGCTGACTCTACAGTCTACGCTGCCTGTGCTGGCACAGAGCTGACCATTGCCACTGGTCGCCAGCAATGCCTCTGGGAGAGCGGAGGTGAGGGATCAGCCCTGGCATTTGCAGTTCCAGCTCCATTTTGTGGGATGTGGCGGCACCCATCACGCCATCCTGGCCAGCAGCGACAGAGCCGCAGCCCGAAGTGAATTAGCTTGGCCCCGAGGGCGGCAATTTATCCAGCCTTTCCGTCGCTTTCCCAGTCACGTTGGTGATTATTAAAGTTCTCTTGACCTTAGCTTGCTCTGTTAGCTGGATGCTGGTTCCAACAGCAGGGCAATTGGAGAGGATTTGTTGTATTAAGGGTTATAAATCCCAGCCCCGAGCTGAACCGCCTCACCAGAACTTTCCTCGCGGCTCTTTTGCTCTCCCATCCAGAAAAACAGATGGTCGCCATCCTGCCCTGCGCCTGCAGAGATGCACGGCCGATCACACGGGCTGTGGGTTCGGCTGTGCGTGTGTGGAAAAGCCAGGCTTGCTCAGCTTTCAGGTCTTACAAGAACCGGCAAGAATTTGGAGCACGCTTTCTGCAGGAGGAGAAAAAAAAACGTTATTTGCTGCTGTTTGGCAAATGTGAGAGGGGAAGGGGCACACGCGCCAGCGCTGCGATCCTCCCCTTGGGCTGCACCAGCGAGGATATTGCTTCCGCAGAAGTTTTAAAAGAAATAACTTGTTTCAGCACTTCATTTGGCTGCAAGTTCCTTTGGAACTGGCTGGAGTCTGGCTTTTAATTTGCTGAGAAGACTTGAGATCTTCTGCACCCAGGGTTGATATTCACCAGAATTTCAGCTCTTTTTTTTTTCTTCTTTTTGCTATATACTTCCACGAGCAAACTAGAGACATGAGCAAGGCAAGATTTTAAATTCCCCACTGGGGAGTTTGTCCACAATGGTGCAAAGCTGCAGATCCCACAGGACACGGTCCTGGGGATAAGGATGGGCCACTTCTGTGTGCTGTGGTCTGAGGAACAATAGGATGCCTGGGGCTCATCTCCTTCCACCTGGCATGGACATGGTACACAGGTCCTTCATTTTGGCGGGTGGATTATGACGAGGTTGCTGCGAACGCTGACTCACTTGGCAGCTGGACACAGCCCATGAGTCACCGTGAATCACATCCACTGCATCTCGGGGTGCATCACTGCTCTTAAGTCTTTGATGTGAGCTATATGTATAATTCCTTGGAAACAGCTTCCCTTAATTAAATCAAAGGAAAAGCATCACTGGAGTTCAGAGCCTCAGTTAGCAGGGGAAGCAAATTCCAAACATAAGCATTTAAACCCAATTCTGGCAGGAAACACTGAGCTCTGCTTCATGCAGCCAGGAGTTGCCAAATGGCACCGAGTGTTGCAAATGACACTGATCACAAAAACTGTCTCAATACAGCTTAGAGGTGACTGGAGACAAGCAGCCGAGCTCAGCGTTGCCTCACGCAGCAGCTCCGCAGGGCAGGGCTGCCACAGGCTGTGGAGATATCATCGGGGAGAGTAACTTGGTACCTGTGGTCTTCTCCAGAGCCCATCCAAAGTATTCATGAGAACCCAGTGCTTTCAGCTGACTTTTGCAAAGGTTGCAGGCAAGTAAATATGCTAATTGACTAATTCAGCAAAGCACTTAAGCACATACTTGAAGCTGGACAGTTTTATAAGTGCTTTTATGAGTAGGAGCCAAGACAACAAGGGAACACAGCAGATCATTTTTTCCCTGGCCTAAAATCAACAGCGACTTCGGCACGTCCAATACAACAGCCATCTTCAAATCCTGTTTCTTCCTTCTCCCACCCCCACCATGCGAGCTAAGGAGCTCAGTTCAGAGCCACCAAACTCGCTGCATTGGAGCCAGTGGCCCCTTCCTTCCAGCCTGGCTCCAAGGTGGCCCTACAACCTCATCATCCCAACCCCCCACGCTTTAACCTTAATAGAACCCCAATTTTTATCCATGTTACTGACCCCAAGTCTTTCTGATTGCTTGAGGCTGCAGGATTTGGGCAATTTTTTTCAGATGAGGAGGAGTTGAACACTGCTTGGGTTGGATCAGGGTCTGTGCATCTTTCATAGGAACCCAGTTGGACCTTGGTGCATGGTGCTTCCGATACTGCAACCCAGCAAGAAAGGCCAGATTATTCTTTGTGGCTCCCGCTTGTCTCTGAGTCTTGATAACTCTGTTCATTTTTTCCCCCAGATTTTTCTTAGTTTATTCCTCTGGTTCAGCCCCAGCTGGAGTGGGAAAACTGGGTAAAACCTTCAGCAAAATCTGTGCCCTGGACAAGCACTGGGGCTGCCAAGTGTTTCTCCTGAGTGCTCGTATTCATGAATGCAAGAAAGAGGAAGTTACATGTCTCTTCTCAATGAGATGATGATAAATACCTCTTCTTTTTTGATATTTTATTATCAATGACTAGTTTCATTAATAAGTGCCTGCACTTTTTCCCTTCTTGACTATGCAATTTCTGGTTTAGGTGGTGGTTTATTTTGCACAACAGCTGCTAGGAGGCAGCAAAGGCTGTAAACCAGCCGTAAATCCAGACTGTCAGCCCTTCGTGCCCGGTTGTGAAAGCAGAAAAAAAAAAATTATGATCTCTGCTTCATTGGCTCCACTTTCCTTCACTTGAGGCCATTTCCTTTTGCAGTTGAGTTAAGCCATCCAGGGAGGTGATTGCTGCAAGAGGAACTGTACTGGGATCAGCACATCTCTGATCTTGACACTTTTAGTATTACTTGTCATTGCTTTTAGAGCTTTTTTTAATCCGGGGAAAAAAGGTATTTAAACTAGGAAAAACTAACTGGTCTCCAAACAATGCACACCAGGTGATATTTGAATTATTTTCTCCAACCCTGTGTGTCTGACCAGGCCACAGCTAATTTTTTTAAGAGGAGAGTCTCAGGGACAGAGCCTTCCCCTAGATAAGTGATTTTGCTCAGAAAGAGAAGCCAGAATTCTCTTTTACCTTCTTGTCCTTGGAGTACAAATCCATACACAGTGAGCATCTATGAAATGCATCAGTCCTTTAACCCTCAATGGTGCGAAAGGCTGGTGGAAAAGCTGTATGTAGGAAGGCAGGATGTGAAAACCCTGGCTGGTCTGGGGTCCAGACATCTTCTAGTGTGTCTCTATCCTGGAGGGTGAGATGGGATCAGGACCTGAAAGTGGCATTTTAAGAAGTGACTCTAAAGAAGCCACATGCCCTGTGTTTGAAGTGTGATCTGCTGAGCCTGGATAGAGTCTTTCATCACTCCTGTCGCAACAAATGAGCAAACAAAAAAAAACAACAACAAAAACAAAACCCAACTATATAAAGAAAAGCGTTTAGTGAGCAAGAGAAATGGAACAATTTATTGCCAGTAAGTAAAGGAAAATAAAAACAAATGGGCTTAAGGGATACCAGAAAAACAACTCTCTGCATTCTTCTTACCAGAGAGGCAGACACATTGTAGGGGACTAAGGCATGTGATTCCTGCCAGAGCTGGTGTGGGTTGTGTGGCTGTCTCCTGGCCAGCTGTAAAAATCACTTCCAATATGTATGTCTGTGGGGATGTGTAAATTATGGCAGGGAAGACAGCTCAGCCAAGTTTGCAGTGCTAGTCCAAATGAAGATATTATTTTCTACTCTGCTTGAATCTCTCTCATTTCCACTGGTAAAATACTCTTAACCGTTGATGCTCACATTGTATTTATTGTGAACCTGGAAACTCAGAGGAGCTGTTCTGCCAGCCTCAGGGCCCAGAGGGGACCTACCTGCTGTTTTTATCAGCTTGCAATTACATCAACATCTTGAGGGTTGGATTTAGGATTTCCTGCTAGTAAAAGTGTGGTGGTGTTAATGGGCCAGTGATCAGGAGACAGAATTAAGGGGGGCATGGCCACAGCGGGCCTGGGACATTGTGCACATCCCGCAGCAAACCCCGAGCGCCTCAGCTGCAAACCTGCAGGCGGAGTGTCGGCTTTCTGCAGGGTGGTTTGAGTTACTGCATAATTCCCGCTTCTTTGTGCAACTTCTGGGAAGAAAACCCGAGGCTGGTGGTGCCGCGGGGCAGCGGCTGCTGACACAGGCAGTGCTGCAGTGGTATCGCTGTGGTGGGGCGCAGCCCTTGCCCAAACCCTCACCCACAGCTCCCAGAGTGCTGCTGCGTCTCCTCTGGTGTGCAGAAACCAGCTGGTGGCCAGAGCTTGGGTTTCTGCACCGACACACACCGCCTGCGCCCAGCCGAGGCGTCCTGTCTCCACACTTTGCCCCGTGGCACACGGGCAGGGGAGGGCTTGTCCTTTGTGAGCATCTCCTCATCCTCTGGCCACACCGGGCAGGAGGGAGAGGTCCTTTGCAGTTAGCTGGGGCTGAGACAGCCGTGACCTTCCACAACACAACCGACACTTCAGACTTGCCTAGACATGGATATCGGTTTGGGTTACGGCAAGGTGTGCGTTTGAGGCAGGGCAGCTGTGCTGGTCCAGTTCCATACGTGACTGCTTTTATCCCAGGGTCAGGAGAGCCTCAGCCCCACTTTGACTCGATCTACTGAGCAGGATTGATTCAAAGCTGAAACGTGAGCGTGCCTGAGGTTGCTGCGCTAACAGCCGCTGTTGTCTGCTCAGGGACAAATGCAAACTGTTTGGCCACAGAATACATAGTTTTCACATGTGTACATGGAATTAGCGAAACCAAACCCCTCAATTTTTATTTTTTAACATTTCCATACGTTTTTACTGTCTATTCTGTTGCAAAGTGCTGGTGCTGCAAGTTTGGTCTTCCCTGGGTTAAAGGGAATGAATGCCTGACGGAGGCTTTCATATGCTCCATCTCTCAGTTTGTGGTTGTTGAGTTCAGCATTTTTTGGGGGGGGGGGGGGTGTTTTAAGGAGNTGGGGGGGGGGGTGTGTTTTAAGGAGTGATTGGCTTATTTTTGCTCAGGGCTAGCTCAGTTTCAGCTAGGAGCAGGGCAAGGAGGATATGGATTCGGTTTTGCAAAACCTCATCAGTCACTTTCAATTTGCTAATCCAAACCTAGGACTAAAGGGTGGCTTGGGTCCAGCTTCCAATTTGTCTAAACCAAAGTGATTGAAAACCAAAGCTGACATCTGGGAGCATGGATCTCCTTTTAACCCTCTCTTGTTCCATCATTTTATCTTCTCTCTGCAGAAAGAGCTGGTAGGAAGCTTTCTGAATCAGCATCAAATACCAGGAAACTTTGGATGGGATCTTTTTTGATGTTGTGCTTTTTTCCTGATTGTGATTTATTTCCCACTGGTGTCACCTTTTGCAAAGCTCAGTGACACACTGCTCTGGACTGTAGCTGCTGGGGGGAGTCTCTATGTGGAGCAGATTTCCATCCGGAGCAACACGGGAGCAGTGGGACTCTGATGCCCATACTAAGTTTGCTTACACCTAAGGAAGAGTCTGGACAGTCTCTGTGGACATAAGTGAGTCCTCACAGTCCCAGCCACGCAGCCTCTTCCCAACTTAGTCCTGCCCCTGATAAACCCAGGATGTAACTGGGCAAAGGGACATTGTCCCATGTTATGGCTGGGAAACAAGGCTGAGAAGCAGAAACCGTTTGTCCAAGGAAACACAGCAGAGCCAAATGCTAAATTTTGGGTTTCTAGCTCTTTTTCTGTTCCCTCTGACAGAGGCTCACCTTTCTTTACTGGCCTCAGGGCCACTGCTTGGGGCTGGGGGGTACAGAGGACAGCTGTGATTTCAGCCCTGCTCAGTGGCAGAGAGATCCTTTACCCTCCCACATAGGCAGGCAGTGCACAACAGAATCCTTTTGGCCCCTTTCTTCCCCCGTCTCTTCTGGGTACGCTCCTGCGTGAGCGGAGCAAAGCCCTCCGCACAGCCTGTGGTAGGGAGCAGCTCAAACAAAAGAGTTCGTGTCAGAGGATTTTATTTCCACTTCAGCATTTCAGATTTCCGAGAGCCTCCAAAACACAGTGCTGGAGTATCTGCGAGCGCGCAGGAATTGAACATCTGGTAAAGGTTAGGGTCAAACATATAAATGGGGGAAGCACAGCACATTTCATTAAAATACTCAATCTGTGACGTCAATTGAACTGATCAAGCCCTTCTGCCTTGCAGTTAGGGAACCATCAACTTTATCCAGTGGAGAGTGTTTATATGGAAAATATGAATCCAGGAAGTTTCTCCTGCTTATGATATTAGGGCTATCAAAGGAGCTCACTTTCTCCTTTTTTAATCTCCTGTGCGTTGCTTTTCCACCCCATTACCGTAACACCAGCCTCTTTCCCAGCCCCTGTGGGTGCCACTTGCTGCCTCCTTGCCAGCTGAGCTGCCTTCAGCTTCTCATGGACTTGGATGCCATAGGAGCCTGTGGAGCCACAACTAGTCATCCCATTTGCAGGGAGTTGTGCGAGGCAGCTTCCTACCGCACGTGCACAGGTTGGCCTTAGTCCAAAGTACACTTGGAAGAATGAAGATTAGGTTTAGGAGTGTAATAAAAAATAGATTCCATGGGAACAAAATTTCTGCTCTTGCAGTTATTTAAAAATCAAGACATAAAATATCAGGAGATCGATGTATGACGCCCCAGCGTGCTCACAGAGCACTTACGGTTGCTGGTCTTCTGCGTAAAACATTAAAGGCTTTATGTTTTTCACCAATAATTCTGATTCATTCAAAGCCTGTTTGGTTCCTGCCAGGCAAGTAGGGGTCCTGATTTCTGTTCTCCAGGGGAAAAAAAAAAACAACAAGCTGCCATTGAATAACTTGATTACAGTGTCTGGTTCTTGGAAATCTGACCAGCGCTAAAACTGGAAGCATTTGTTATGTGCCCCAGGAAACCTTCTCCCTCACCAGCTCCTGGAGGTGGCTGTCCCACTGGGACATGTGGCTCTATTTCACTTCCTAAATTACTGTGATAGCACCAGGGTAGGTGGTATCTCGTGATGGTCAGACGGGAACTTTATGCTGGCACTTCCCCAGACCAGGCATCTACCTTTGGGGATGGTCTGCTATGGATCTTCCTCTCTTGGAGCATATTCTGCAGGTCCTCTCCCAGGACCAGTGTCCTGAGCATGCTCAAGACAACAGGGCTGGGAAGTGCTGGGGCAGATGGCTGCCTTCTGACAGCCTTCAGAAGGGGTTACATTGCTGGCTGGGTGTGTTTTGTTGGCTGGCTGCAATTTGCTCACAGCTAAAGGTTATGCACCTTGGTCTTGAAGAATAAAATCAGAGTATTTAGATGTGTCCCAAAATATCTGTGAGAGCTCTGCAGCTGTCTGGGGTGGGACCACTTGTTTAGGACAGTGCAACGTGGGCCTGTCTCTATTTTCCCACAGAAACAGAGACCTGACCCATATTCCAAGAAAAAAAAAAAATTAGGAAAGAAGCATCTCCTTCCCTTTTGCTCCCTTGGGTATTCAGTGAACACAGACAAGGATGGGGGAGGAGAGCCTGGGCTGGGACTGGGAGCAGGTGGACTTCTGACTTCTTTCTCCTTTCTTCCGTTGTTATTCAGGTGACTTAACAGCTCTTAATACCCTGCAGACATGCTTGGATACCATCCTTGCAGCATCTATTACAATCACACATCAAGTTTGTGGCTGTGGTAGGAAGTGAGCTGCTATGTTCTGAATCCATCAATTTGAGTATCAATATCCTTTTAGCCAGTTGCTTATGCCCTCCTTAGTTGTTCTGATGTCTATCAAGAAAGGAGTTTGATCCCTTGTCTTAAATCCTGGGTATATATTTCTGTTGCTGAAGTCTTTTTCCTGAAATTCTCTTACTTTAAGGAGATAGTCAAATCTCGCCCAGTGCACACGCCTTGGCAATGTTAGTCATGGGCCTGTTCAGCCTTGGATTTCTTGCAGAAAGGCCTCTAAAGCAAACTCTTCCTTCTTGAAGAAGGGGGCTCCCTGCAGGTGGGCTTTTTTCTTTTTTCTTCTTTTTAAACTTGAAAGAGCTTTTGTTTAACTTCTGAGCGAGCTCTTTGCTTTCAGTGACCTGATCTCAGGCACACAAACCAGCACACAAACCAGCTGGGAAAACAAAAGGGCTGTAAAAGCAGCAGTCCAGCAAAGACATGGCTGAAACCATGAGAAAAATGGGTTACTTGCCATGCATCTGGGTGGTCCACATAGAGCCTGAGTGTTGTGCTGAGTCTTGTGAAACTGAACACACCTCTGAGTGCAAATATCTTCTCTGCAGGATCAGGCATCTCATTTACCTCCTGTTACACCCCTTTCCCTAAAGCCATGTGCTGCTGCTTTAAAACTCTGCCCTTTGTGGAGCTGAAGGACAAGTACTGGGGAATGGCTACAGATTTCCACCTAAGCCATGAAGATTTGTGGCTTCTTATGAGGTTTCAGCCTTGGATCTGAAAAACACACTTTGGTATGAATCCAGCCCAAAAGAATGATTTTGCTCAGTCAAACTGAAACAGATATTGCCACAGAAGACCCAGGGATGCAACACACCCAGGGATGCAACACACCCAGGTGTCACTGAGCACAGCCTCTTCTGGTGGCCTGAGCTTGTGGTGGCCTTCAGCACAGCTGATCTGGCTCTCTGCCCTTGCAGCCTGGGTCAGGACACCCAGATAAACCCACCACCCAGGAGCAGAATGCCCCTTCACTGATGTCCTTTGGTCACCTTGTCTCCAAGCACTCCTGGTATGGATCTGTCCTGGCATGTGGTGGTTCAGCCCTTTTCCTTGCCTGCTTCACCAACAGCAGGGGTAAGGCAGGCTTGTCACAGAAAGACTGATCCCTACCCTTGGAAACAACCACCTCAAGCACATACTCAACAGAAAGGTGAGAGGATCTCTAGAAAGTGGTGGGATGTATGGAAAGCCTTAAAGCAAAATCGCTGTATCTGTGAAAAAGACATACCCTCCGTGTTTTTTCCATGTGAATCTGACCTCTAAATCCTTACACTTACCAGCACACACACTCACACAAGTGAGCCATTCCCTTCCTCACTAAAGAACAATCCATGTCTACTGTGGGGCTTCTTGTACGTGGCTTTGTGGTTCAGAGCCGTTCAGCTGGGGTTGGGATAACACACTAGTGTGGGTCATTCTAGACCTCTCTATGTCTCCCTTGAAACAGTGTCAAGGGGCCGACGGGCAACTCCTCTCCCCTTACTGCAGCTGTGAAGCTTGAGCATCCATTTAATGAGACAAGGCACAGGCCTTATTTTCAAAAATATCTATGTGAAGCTCTTGAGGTTGCGATCCAGGATGGGTCAGCCAATGTGCTGTTTAAAAAGCACTACGGGACTCAAAATGAAATAATTTTTCTCCTTTGAATCACGGCAAACAACTGAAGTGCTTCCAGACCAGAGCCAACTGTTTGAAATTGGATATTTAATTTGTTTTGTGTAGTTTAGCACTGAGTCTCCAGGTTGTCGGAGCAAAAATAAATAAATAAGTAAACGTTTCAAAGTCAAAAGGATTTGCCAAGCATAAGAATATTATTTTGCACTCTAATTAGCTGATCTGTCAGAATGAGAAGGAAAACAACACTTGGCTGCACTTAGTTTACTGAGGTACTGCCCAATCCAGGACAATACTGATGGTGAAGCTCAGACTTTTCACTATCAGGAGGTTCAGCCACCCCTGCCCAGATGTAGCGTTCAAGTTAACTGAAGTGTGATCAGTGAAGTGACACCAGAGAGGAGGTTGGCATCTACCAGTCTCACATCCAACAAAGTTTTCCTTCAGTTTGGTTGTGTCTTGTCTCTGCGCGGATTGGGTTTGTGTGGGCGGCAGCTGCTGGAATCCATCACTGACTCACAGACAAAGGTGGCACATAACTAACAATTTGACTAGAGCATCGTTGTCCCGAGGGATTATCGATTATTTGAGGATTAATTGTGACCAAGAACTGCTAAGCATTAGACAGGTTTGGTGTATTAAATTGAAAATAGCTGTTTCCACCAAATGACCCAAGACACAGTTAAGCGCTACCAGGTAGTTAATTACATACTTGAAAGCATGAAGAGAAGTCATTTTGTTCACATGTGTATCAAGTTGGCCCTTCACTTGAAGATCTGGCAAACCAGGACCTCAGCAGTCACTTGGAGATAGAAAACAGAATTCTGTTTCCATACAAGATTTTCTACAGCAGTGAAGTAGAAGTAAATGCCAGTGAAAACAGGCGTGAGCCTCTGGCTGCAACCAGAGCAGCTGAGGGACCTTAGAGACAAGGATGTACGCACCTGTGGCTCTGTCCAGATATATTCTTCTTTTGGAACTAGTTTATTGACTTGTGGGCTGATGTAGACATCTGACTGTGGTTTTGTGGAGTCGTAATTTATTTCCGTATCTATATTTCAAATTGAGTTCCAGATTGGAGTGGATCTCAGCTGTGACACTTGTATTCTACCAGTGTAGGAAAGTGTTAATATCACCATTTTTAGGGAAAAGCAACCTGAAGTATCAGTGCAGAGCTCAACCAGAACTATGGCTATTGAACTGGTTTTTCAACAAATCACGTGAAATTCTAAGCAGTGCCTGATTTCAAAACAGAACTGTATTTTGGCAGAAGTTCACACAAATGGGTCTGTAGAGCATCACAGGGGTTTCAGTCAGCTGGGCTCAGCTCTGCAGCTCTGGGGAAAGCTCAGGGCAACCGAGCCCTCATTTCATACTGTGCTTGTGAACATTTTCATTGTCTCCTTCCCACCACCTTGACTTCCACTTCACCTGAAAGCTCTTTGGTCAGGTGAAAGATACATTTGACTTGAGTTCAACAGAGTTTTCTCTCAGAGAGGTTGAAATACATTGACAAGAACAGAGCAAAACCAGAATATTATGAATTAGGAGTAACAAGACATCTGATGAATGACATCAAAACTTGACTGAAGCTAAGCCTACAGTGATACACAAAGAGCCAGAAGACAGATAGGAGCTGCTGAGGAAGCCAGAAAGGAACAACGCAGCATTGATAAGATAGCAGCTGGGAGAGAACAATGAAAAAATGATTAGGGCTACATTTGCAGGAGAAAACTGTGCCTGGTGCCAAGAAAGAAACCTGAGCAACATGGCAGGACTGACTGCAGTATAACTGATGGATCTAGACAAGAGGGAGAGCCCAAGTGTCAGAAGCAAGGCTAGAAGGAGATTATCAGAGACCCAAACCTCCTGACAGCCTGGGGATGTGGTTACTCGTTCAGAGACAAAGAATTCCCAGGAAAAGTCCCCTGCTGCAGACTGGAGCCCCACTTTTGTCCGAGGGAATACAAAATCAAAAAGTGGGTGTGGAAGAAGCAGCGAGAGAAAAAATAAAATCCTGGTGGTAAACAGAGTGGAAGTGGGTGAGGCAGGGGAACAGGATTCAGTTCAGAGTGACACCTCGGTTATTTATTGCTGTTTGTATCCCGATATCTTACATCTCAAAAGGAAGGCGAAGGCTTTGTCCTCCAGGGGCGGTTATCTGCGCCCAAGGGCGGCTGGCAGCAGCGCGGTTCCCGTGACGAGGGACCACGTCCCTGTGATGGAGATGGCGCCAGGCTGACCTTGTGCGTCAGCCGTGAGGTGTGGTGATGGGAATGGGAGCTCGGGGCGCTGGGATGGTCATGGGCTGCTGTTACTTTTAACCTTTCCCTAGGGGCAACTAACTAACTAAAAGACAGGTGGGTTGCTGTGAAGAAGGGAAAAGAGAGGTGACGATGCTGGATAGGTGTGAACATAGATGGAATGGCCGAGTTCAAGAAGCCCATCTCTATTCAGCAAAAACACATAGGTACGTGCCTGGCTGTAGGCATTGAACGAGTCCTGCAGCCTTGACTGAGGATTACATATAAGACTTTTCTGTTTTTCTGAATTAAACTGATGCTTTAAAAACTTTACAAACTTGAAATCAGGGACAGCAAAGCCAGCCTTGCTCTATTTTTCATATTTGTTCCCAGAGGCTTGTTGGCAAAATTGTACTCTGTGTTCTCTTACATAAGAAATCTAGGACACAATTATTTGAATAGAGAGCTATATGTGATAAAAATCTGTTTGTACCACAACATCTCCAGCCAAATGATTGATGTATACATTTCTGTCCTCCCATTGATGTAACTTTTCAATTTCCTGTTGATGTCTAAGCTTGATTTATTTTTCCATTTATTTGGGTTTTACAAAGAGCACTAAAGAGCTTGGCACTTGGATCTCTTTTTTTTTTGTCAGTTCAACCCTCTTAGTCCTCCATCACTTCATTGTTTCTGCAAACAATGAAAAAGAGAGATGGAAAGAACAGCTGTGAACAGCTGGTTTGTTCACCAGGTGCCTGACTGGTATTCAAGTATCCTCTTTTGAGGCAGGCCTCCATTGCCTGAAAACCCCTAAAAAGTGAAATTCGGAGTTCGTTTTATTTGCTGCCTTCACATTTAATGTGAGACAGATTTGCAGAGCTCCTAGCAAGAAGCTTGAAAAATCCAAACAAACAAGAAAAGCTGCTTCAGGAAACCTCAGGGGTTTTTTTTCTCTGGATGCACCCCAAACTGAATCAAACAGAAAGCTCTGCAAGACTATCTTAGGCAGATTTTGCCAGGCTATTTTTAGAGAACTCTTCCTTTTCTCATCATCCAACTCCTCTCTGTCTTCTTCACCCAACATCATATCCAACAAAGCCATGGTCAGGAGTTAGAGCTGGTAACCACTGTTTTTGCAGACACCAGCCATGCCTTGCTCGTGACTGTGGGGTCTCTTGTATTTTATTCTGCCTACAAATCTGCACACTTGGGCAAAGAGCCTCTACCTATTCCCAGCTCATAAAAGTCCTCTGGTTCCTTGAAAAGTAGTGACGTATTGCCAGTTATCTCAAGGTAGCAGAGTCTTGAAAGCAAATCAAGAAAAACCAGATTGAATTCATAAGCAAAACTGATTTATTGCCCGCAGATTTGTAACATGATCAGACCAGCACTCAAACGTGCCCCAGGAATAGTGATGTATTCCTTACATCCCACTCAATGAAGGTTTATTCAGGGCAAAGAAAAAGAGAGGCAAACACACAGATCACCCTGAGGAAAGACGTGCGGATTTTGTGCCAAACAGAATCGGGGAACTGCTCGGCAGCAATGTCTGCAATGGCCAAAATTGGTGTGCAGCACTGCCAAAAATTGGAGGTGCCAGTTCCTGACCTTCCCTCTCTCAGCCTGGAGGGTGGAATTTCTCCTGCATGTCTGTAGCACCTGACTTTTCTGGGAGGTCACCTAAGAGTGCCAGCACCTATTTTCCTCTTCGACACTGCAGTTGTGCTGGTGAAGAGGTTACATCCCCAGCACACCCCCAGCTCTCGATGCACCAAGTGCCTCTCGCTCACATGCTCCAGCTGCTCCAGTCAGAGCGAGCCAGATCGGCAAAATCCTGATTTACTGGGAATAAGGAAGAATATAGCTCTTAATCTTCACAAGCAATAAAACCAGAAGCTGTAATGCTCTAAACCAAAAGCTATAACTCTCACTTTGTGATTCTTCATGTTAAGTACTTCATTAACTACCATAATAATTGTATTTCTGGCAGCCACGAAATAGTTAATAGCCCAAGTCTGGCTAAACACACAGGCCTGAGCTGAACGCTGTGTGCACCTAAATCCACCCCAGCAAAGCATATGAGCATGTGCTTCAGTGCTAGGGGAATAAGGGAAGTGTATCCGTAAAGACTTGGCTAAAGTTATATGTGCAGCACCAAGTCAGAATAGTGGAAAGGATGGGAGAGTTTATACGGTGTAATTTTGAGTTTGATTCTCAAAACTAGATGGGGTAAGCAAAGGGAGATTCACTGAATTTGATGCAAGCATGTCTATATCACTCTGATTTTATGTCTGCATTATCTTGGTTAGTTCTGGCAGGAGATAAGTTACAGGACAGAAGATAAACTGAGTGAGCAGCTTAGTTTGAGCAGAATTGAAACCCAGTTTGAGTCTGCTTTACACATGCATGACCAGCATTCCAGCAGACTTGCATCCAATATCAAACAATTTAATTTCCTTCCCCTGTTTTAAAGTCCTTTCACTATTAATAATGAGAAGGCATTCATATTTGCATATGCTTCTCAAGAAGCCGTGGGCAAGTGGACCAACTAAATATTACAGAGCACATCAAACAAGACTTGCCACAGTTTGAAGCAGCTTTGTGTGCTTGCTTGTCTCCTGGGTGCAGCATTACCAAGGTGTTTCTCAGCTGTCAGAATCCTCACATGCTGCCTTGGCTTTCATTGGAAAGTTACCTAGAGATGGAAAATAAGCATGTTCCCTTTCTTCAGGTATTAATCCTCTATAGGCTCTCCCCCTCCAGAGTGGCACTGACTAATACGCACTGTTGATATCAGCCCAGTTATGTTGATAAAGTTATAGAGATTTATCTCACATGAAGATTTGGGCCACTGTTCTAAAATCACATCATGGGTTTTACCTTTCACATCAAATCTCCCTTCCTGGTTAACAAAAAAAAGTCAATTAAAATTTAATTGCATGCAACTGGAGATCATGAAGAGGAGTGCTGCCTGCCTGTCACAGACACTGGTTAGGACTGGGCCTTCTAGCCCCTCAGTTCCCTTGTCATGCTTGCTGGGCTTGTGCACACTCCTCTATAGAAAAAAAATTATTTTTTGCTTGCAAAACCCATGTCCAAAGCAAGTATCATAATACAGAATCAGATCTTTCAGGGGTTTTCTTCTTGCAGCATCAAATAAAGCCAGCCCTGATGCCAGCAGAGAGCTCAGGTAGGAGGAAACACCAGCACCCCATTTCTGTTTGATCCATCTCAGCTGGATAGTTTGAAGGAGAGCACCTCACCTTGAGCCCTGAGACAAAGACAAAGCAATGAGAAAAATAGCTGATCACCATCTGCCACCTCATGGCAACTGGTTTTATTTTACTGAGGACCAGATCTTCTCCAGCTGAGGCTTTTCTAGGAGGTTGATTTGCAGATAAAGCAAATTGGATTTAAGTCAGTGTGTTGCCCTGCTGGGTATAAAGAGCTGTAGGTGAGGGGAGTTTTCAAGAATGTGTTTGTGATGGTGTCTAAGGTTGTGGGGAGAGGAGCTGAAGGCACACAGGCATTGCTTAGTACGGTAAGACTTCTGTCTTTGTTTTGAGTTTTGGAGCCTTTTTCAGCAAGATTCAGGATGTGCTTAACCTCAAGTGCCAGTTTTCTCTTTCACCTCTGCAGGACTATTCATAGTCTCAAAGTCAAGCTGTATTTGTGGGTTTAGGGTGCCAGGATGGAAAGTAGAAGTTCTGGATCATAATGACTATTTTGTAATTTTTTTTTTCTCTTCATCTTCCTTCTTGAATTTCTATTCCTTTCTCAAAAGCAGCATTTTAATAGCTGTTTTCTAATGCTGTAGAGATGAATTAGATAACAAATGCACCTCTAAAGCAGGAAATGGTTTAACCACCGCACTCAAATGCTTCCTGAGAAAGAGCATAGTGTAAACCCTGAACAAAAACAGTGGAAACTCCTTTCTCTCTTCAGATGCTGACAAAGGAGTGACACCATTGACTAAAAGAGCTTTAAAAAGTAGAGATCTGCTTCTTAAGAAGCGATGCAGTATCTTGCACAGAGGAACTTGCTTGAAGTCTGGGGTCCTGGGCAATGCCCATGATCTTGCGATGCCACCTCCTGGGCTCGGGCGCTGCGGCAGCCGGAGCCCAGCAGCTCCTCGCTGCTCCCTGGGATTTTTGGAAGTTTTCATAAGGAAAGCAACAGCACCTACGTGTGGTCAGCCTGAATTAGGCACGTGTAACGCCGTGGTGATAATCTGGCAAAACCTGAGCTGAAAGAGGCCTGTAGAAAACAGGGGCATAAAGTCCTGATGTTACCTCGACAACTTGCTGTGCTTCGATTGCAGTGAATTTCGGGGTGCGGTGCTGCTGCGTTGTTCTCCCGTGTGCTGCTGGGCTCCTGGCTGTGCTTTGCCTCTCGTTGGTTTTAGTGGCACTGGTCAGTTCCAGGCCCCTTCCACCAAAGTTCTCAAATATATTAAATTACATCTTGCACTACAGAAATAATCAGGCAATAGGGGAGACCTGGGCAAGTGGCTCCTTGTAGTACAGAGGGGAGAAAGGGAGGGGGCCCAAGTTCTCTTACGCCCTGGCAGAGCTTGTGCTAGAGGAAGGTGAGATCCCCAAAGCCCCAGGCTAAACAGACACTCGTGTGTGGCCTCTTATGCACACCAAGCAACCCAGAGGTGTCCCCAAGTTGGAGCTCAGTGGCCGTGTTTCTGCCGCTGGTGTCCGCACACGGCGTGCTAACAAATCTGCTTTCATTGGATTTGCTCGGGGCGCTTGAGATGTGGACCGCAGGGGTTGGAGTAAATGTGCTTTGCTTCCTGATCACTGCCAGGTTTTGCCCTGTGGCCCATAAATCTCTGCAGTTTCTCTCATAATTTCTAACTTCTTGTGTGAGGAAGGCAAGGGACTGGGGCAGCTGCCTGCAGCCTGGAAGCTTCCACTTCTGCTATCCCGAGCTACAGAGATGAGGCAGGACAGGGTGTTTCCCAGGAGGTAGGTCTGTCCTTTCTGATACCCTGTCTCGCTTATTATTCTATCTGAAATATACTGGGATTGCTGTCATCCGTATTTCCCCTCATTCACACTGCAGCAGGATTGAAGAGATTTATTTCCTAGGGGCTATGTTTAGCGATGACACCACAGTTAAGCCAATCAAGCCTGGCAGTGACAACTACCTCGCTGGGTCACAGCTCCGAGCTGCAGCCGGCTGGAATCGGGTCAGCCACGCCAGGCGTGTCGAGCAGCGTTTTCTGCAGCACACGGTGCTCTGCCAGCACTCCAGCTACTCAGGCTTCATCTGGGAAGCACCAGGACTGGAAACAGCTTTTTGCTTCCATATGGCTGAGTCCAGCAGAGCCCGGTCCCTTTTGGATATTCTGCTGTGTGCACCCAGCTCGATGCATCGTGTGACAGGTCACGCTTCTGAGCTGCTGTGTCTTGGATCTGCCAGCCAAAATGCTTTTGTGATCAGCCCAAGCCTGCTACAGTTAGAAAAGAGCCATCACAACAGGGACCTATTATTTAGCTGTAGTTTCTCACAGATGGATTTCCTCAGCCATTCATTGCCCTTTGTGACTTGTGCTGGAGTTGCTCTCAAAACAGAGCACTTGTAGCTCTCTCCCACTAGAAACTCTTCTCAATAATTTCTTTTTTAAAATCTGTTTGTTTTTTTTCTCTGAATATAGAATTCTTTGCTGCTTTCAATAACCTCTGAACTTTTGTACTGTGCAATTCACTGTATAATGGCTTCAAGCAAAAATTATTAACAGTATGTACAATGTTCTCTCATGTCTCATCCCAGTTCAACTGGGTGCTTGCAGAAGAGGTGCTTTCTGTCCAGAAGCGTCTATAAATCAAGGTGAACAAAATGAGAGGAAAAAACAAAACAATGAGGAAGAACTGAGTGTGGAGTTGATGGCTTTGGGTCTCCAGCTGGGAGTTCTGTCCCTCAGGGTAGGCTTTTAGTCAAACCCTGAATAATGGAATAGCAGAATAAATAAATAGCAGACTCCTACTAATCCCCTTTTAGGGGATATATCGGAGATTTTGTGTGACTCGCTGTCTCTGCACCGTGGTACAGCTGGTGGCAGAGCTGGACTGGCCTTGGAAGCAATTATAGCAGAGATGAATTCTGGACATCTGGGGAAAGTGGGTCCCATAGATGCAGTCTCATCTGTCACTGCTGGAGACAACCTGCACAAGCACAAGGCAGCACTTTCCATGACCATCAGCCAGGCTCCTGGCACTGCCTGGGGAGGCACAAAGACAGCTTGCTTATGTTTTTCCCAGTCCTCCACAACTCCTGTGATTCTCGGTTGCTTCAGCGAAATGTGCAGCTGCTTGCTGCAGAGCTGGGAGAGCTGTCAGTACTCCACCGGCGTAGATGGCAACAGGGATTGGAAGGACTTGTCTTAAACAGATGCATGAGGACGGTGAGGTGGTGAAAGCTGGTGAGGCATGGTCAGCTATGGAGCTGTGACTGCAGGATGGGCAGGGAGCAGTCTCGGGCACGGGAGGACTTCAGGACACTGACCCTGGGAGTAGTGCCAGCTTGCTGGAGTGAACCTTCACTATAAAAAGCCTCAGAGTGTGCACAGATGTGATTCCCAAGGTGGTGTGATGCTCCTCCTCCTGGGACAGGGGTGCCAGCAGGCAGCATTAGACTCTGGGCACAGGAGTGTCAAACAATGAACATCTACAGTCTGCCCTGGATGTGGGCTGGGAGGAGTAGGTATTGGTGTCAAAGCCAAATCGCCTCATAGACGCTGGTTTTCAGTGTGCTGACTCCAGACGCAGGCTGCCGTGAGCAGCTCTGCCTCAGTGACAAGGATCCTGGGAATACAACAAAAGTGTGTTGCAAGATCTCCTTATTGAAAACCAGGCCCTGGGTACAGCCTTCAGGAGGTGTTTTGAAAGTATAACATAATCTCATTCTAAGAGAGTATTTTAAGAAGCTGCAGAGATGTAGAAACATGGAGGCTTTTCTCTCTCCAAGAGATCCTGTCTGCAGCAACACAGAAGGTAGGGCAGAAATCTAGGACCAGATTTTACATTTACAAAAGTGCCCCCTAAAAGCTGGCATGATGCCTATTTAAATTAAACATTTAATGTCATGTATCTCTCAGCTGCAATATTAGACAGAAATCTGAAACTAAGCTATCAGCATGGAGGACTTCAAGAGGAAACAAGTCAAGTTTGGCAAACTTGCTGGTACAAAAATCCCATAAACTTTCTTTTGCAAGCACAGTGCTAAATTTTCAGAATCCACGCTATCATCTGGGGACTAGTTTAAAAGAATTAAACTCACATAAAATCCCACATCTCTCTCAACATGTGAACTATAGAGTATTTACTACTTTGGTACTAATTTTCTGTAGCACAACGTCATTGAAATTTAAGACCATAAACTCTATTGCCCTTCAAAGGCACTGATGCTTCTGAAGCATTTTGAAGGAGTATTCAAAAGAATTTCAGTTTCCCAGTAGGCACTGAAACCAAATCCCACCTTCAATCCTCATTGCTTTGGAGGAGAAGCACATAATCAAAAGCCTGAAGTCTGTCTTGATAAATCTCAGCCTCATCTAAACTATATTAAGCAGCCAAACGTCTGGGCTGCCTCAGACGTGGCACGTGATGTGCAGCAGACGCACAACATTAGGGTCACTCAAATGTGCATCTTTGGTGCTGTGGGGGTCCCCCCTCCCTGCTGAGCATGCCTCTTGGCATTGCTTTTCGATACAAACTACTTCTCAGCTAAAGAGCCACGGGGGCAGATGGTGGGAGATGGAGCTGATATTGGCCTTAAAATGAGTGGCATGTGTCGAGGTCGGCGGCAGCAGGATGGCCTCATGACATATTTCTTACAGCTTAGACGCGCCGGATCGGATTCCTGCTGACACGTAAAGCCCTTTTCCACAGCTCTGGCAGTGCTAAGAGCTGGGACAGCCTAATCTCTTCCTAAAAGCCTCCTGCGCTGTAATGCTGACCAAAACCTTGGAGTTTTGCGTGGAAGCGGCGAGCATGCTGACATAGCGTCTGTGGTGCTCATCAGCACCAGCTCCTGCCCTTCCCATCTGCTCTCCAGCTGTCTATGCACTGGTACATCTTTGGTTTTTTTGGAGGAGGGATGGTCTCTCTAAGCAGAGTTTTCTGGGGAAACCAGCAAGTAGCGTGTGGGCAGTGTGTGGCAGCTACTCGCTCATCAGCTTCACAGATGTAAATCTGGAAAATGGAAGAAGTACTTGCAGGTTTTGTGGCTGGGCAGCCTGGCACTGCTGCCAGGCAGGGCAAAGCCACATCAGAAACTTCATAGTTTTAGCAAGCAAAGGGTTCATGTATGAAAAAGAAATGAATGGTGCCCAGGTTACAAAAATACTCCAGTCGTGTTGCACCTTCTCACATGTGTGAGACTCAAAGGGGATTGAGCAGCCTGTGAGAAGTGGGATCCTGCAGCTGAGCTTGTGCAAGGGCTGGCAGGGCAGTGTGTGATACAGTGGTGTGATGTGTCTCAGTAATCCTGATAGATAATTGGGGAATAAAAGTCTTAAACTTGCTTTAGAAACTCTTCTGTAGCACTAGCACAGGGCAAAAAGGTCTGTGTTGAAACAGGAACTGGGCTCATTAGATTTTGAGCAAAGTTACCTTGCAAATTACTTTCTCCCTAATATATTTCTGTATTCATTTACTAATTACACAGCTCAGTTTTCCTCAACCCATAAGCCCAAAACTCACTTGTAGAAGGGAGGTTCTGCAAAATGCCCTTAGAGAATAAACAGTTTGGTACTTGCCCATCAAGGAAAGAGAGTCCCTGAGCAAGAGGAGTGTTTTCCTGCCAATATAGCATTCAAATTTAGCTTCTGCCATTGTAGGCAACGTGGCATTAGAAGAAGGAGATTAAGTTATTAAACTGAGCTGCTTTAATCATCCAGTTCGGGGAAATCCATTGCTACAGGAGACCTGAGGATTAATGTATTTTTACCGCAAAGCCAATACATCTATTCTGATCAGTTAGCGGTCACTCACTTGTGCATATGAAACTTCATTCTCCAGGTTTGCGCTCCATAGTATGGGACCAAATGGAGTTTTATTTGGAGATTGACCCTGTTACCTTGAATCTCATCATTCTGGTAGCTAGCTATGTTATTTTGCTTCTGGTTTTCCTGATCTCCTGCGTGCTCTATGACTGCAGGGGGAAGGATCCCAGCAAGGAATATGCTCCCGAGGTCCCTGCAGACACCCAGCCTCCAATCCGGCTGGTGGTGATGCAGCAGGGCTCCCCCGGCACCCGCTGGGCAAAGGGACTCGTCTCTGCCTATGAAAACTCCTCTGACGGGCCGGGGAAAAGGACTACTGTTGTGTAAGGGGACCCTGCCATCGGAGCTCCGGTTCCTGCCCATCCGCTTGCCTCGTCGGCTATGTTTACTCTCCGTTTGCAAAAGGATAATGCGTTCACTAGGTAAGTTGAGATGCCGATTTATTTGATGCAGTGCCATTGCCAAGGGGTTGTTTTGTGTTCAGCTGCGTTCTGCTCTGATACAGGCTTTCAAACCTGCCTGCCATCCATAAAGAGACTCATTTTCATTTACGTTGCTGCTGCTTGCAGCCCACAGCAGCGACGCTGTTATCCACTCAGGCATTGAAGAAGGGCCTCGGTTTAATCTCGAGTTGTGCTCGGTACTGTTATTTTTGCAGGAACGCAGTGTTGTTCAAAGCACCCCCACCCCTGAGGGGCTGAGCCGCGCTGCCCCGCAGCCTCCGTGCGTCTTCCTTAGCTGGCAGAGTGCAAATGACCTTGGTAGGCTGTTCATCTCTCTAGCGAGAAAAGAAACATTAAGGGTTTTAAAAGGATAGAGATAGTGCCTTTCTGATAGAAGCCAGCTGCTGCTCCCATCAGAATTTAATACTTTCCATGTTGTCTGTAAGCTCCCTGGAGAGCGGTGCCAAGCCCGTCTTGGCACTTATTTTCCGTAGGTAGAACATGAGCTCTACTCTTACGGGGCAAAGTACTCCTTGCCCTGCACAAATCCCTTGACAGGATACAATATGCTTCCTGGAAGAGCTGGGTAAAATGCCTCCTGCCCGAGGGAAAGTGTGAACCAGGGTAAATTTACCAGTGATGCGATAGGTGTGAGTCATCGCCACCAACCGCCCCACTGAAACAGGAATTTCTGACCCTCTGCAGCAAGCTCGACCCACGTCCTGGCTTTCAATGTGCGTCTTCTTATGTCTGACCCTGCCTCTCACCCCCAAGCCTTTCTTCAGCTGTACCATGTTCCAGCTGGGCCACAGGAAGGCTGTTATTGCATCTCCAGTAAATCTAATGTTACCTCCATCAGCACCTATTATTCTTCCCGTAAGTTGGGAAGATCAAGGCCTTTTTGATGAACAAGTTTCTTCTGCATCTTGCTGGATTTCTTCCTCTCTGTGCTTGATAGACTTAAATTCACATCTCTTGACAGGAAATGTTTTCTTCGTCCTTCAGATGAAGCACAAAGGGTCAGAGACAAGAGGGTTGTTGATCTTGTAGCCACAGAAGTGGCTGTATTGTTGTGTGGCTGTTCCCAAGCACAGCCAACCCACCTGAGAAGGTGGGGAGGCACTGCCCATGTTGGTCCCTGCTGTGTTGCGTGCTGGCAGAGACACCTTGTCACTGGTGGCCAAACCAGCTTTTACACAGATTTGGCTTCAGGGAATCTGTGGCTTAAGTTGGTTTGTTCCACCCAACCATGTCCATGATCAAGAAAAAAAAAAAATGAAATCTGTTTTTTTGCAATCCTAAAATGGGATGTTTAACACCAGGTTACTGTGTCCTTCTAGATAGTGCTTGAATTGTTGTGTATCATACTCTTCAACTGGTGGATTTTAACTGGTCATTCAGGCAAAAATAGCACTGGACCCACATTGTTGCAGGTGTCTGTCCCATATGCTATTTTACATCGCATTAATGCAAAGTACCCGCAGAGTCCTATAGAAAGCTTCAGTAGACACAGTGAGATTTATTGCCTGCCTACGTCAGGTGTCGCGGATGACTCACTGGATGCAGTGGTCCTGATGTCTTGGGACAGGCATTTTAAACACTTCCAGAAATAACTGCAGTGAATTTGAACCACAACTGAGCAAAGCTGTTGTCTGGATTGCGTGGTTTGCACTCCAGCTGGGCAGTAACTGGCCGCCTGTGCTACGTCCCTGGGCGTGCTGGTTTATGCATCAGTCGGTAGAGCATCCTGGCCCTGGCAAAGGCATCTTGAGATATGGACTATCTTTTTATTCATCTGTATTTAAAAAAAAGAAAAAATATGCAGCCAGAATGGTTTGTGGTTTTTCTTTTGGTTTCTAAATTCTTGAGGGTGGAGGCAGGTTTTGTTTTCAAATTGTCCTTTGCACCCCTGTGAGTTAGAGACACCTGGGTTTGGAAGGAAGCCAGAATTGGAAGGAAGGCTCCTAAGAGCTGCAAGCTTGAGTAAAACTCATGATGTGATGCAACTGGTAATAAATCAGAAGTTGGTGGCATGATCCTCTGCCACATATCATGCTGAAATAATTATGTTGAATGTCTCGTTTCAGTTATTTAGTATTGAAAAAGTGCAATAAGTTCACTGCAAATTGTAGCTGCTGTGGCAACCCTTGGCAGTGACTAGGCTGCTGGTTTGTTATGGCCACCGTCACCCACGCAGGCCGGTGTTATCTTTCCTTGGGCTCTCCTATCTGCCTTATCTCCAGCTTGTAAGCTCTTTAAAGCTTTTGTGTGTTCATACATCATCTAACATGCTAGGAGCCGTCTTGGTGATAAGGGATCCTTGGTGTCAGAGGACAGAAATAATTATCTTTGCTAAGGAGACCTGGAGGGGTGGAGGGGAGGAGAAAAAGAGCTCAAAAATACCACAGCGTGTGGCACAGCTGTTTTCTTTGATGGTGAGATGTCTTGTAAAATGCCACAATGCTAGCAGGAAAGCGCTGTGGTTTTTTTATGAAGGTTGTACAAATAATTCAATGATACCATGATACGTCTGCTGTATCTTTGACGCAGTGTTCATGTAAGTAATACTTGCAGAGACTGAGACTTTCAAGGCCATGGGAATAAATACTTTTAGATAGCTGAAATTCTCCAGTTATAGGGTTTTCTCTAACAGCAAACCTTTTGTGTACACCAACCCTTGGCTCCTTGAAACTCAACGGCAAAGTGCTTGATTTTGTTGTGGTCAAGTTTTCTTGCTTAAGCTTTAGGAAGTCAGGTGTAGTGCCGCAGGGAGTGCCCAGGGGGGCTGCAGACAGGGCAGCAGGATCTCTGGGCACAGTGTTCACTTATAAGAAAATTTATCAGTTGTGATAGAGCTGGTGGATTCTGCCCAAAAACGTGGAGGGAAAAGCAGTAAATGACACTTTCCTCCTGATAGTATTTCTAAACAGTGGGTAAAATCCTCTTCCAGGAAATGAAAGACTAAAGTGCATCAGGACTTTGCCTTCCCAATGGGCTTCTTAGTTTTGTCTATACTAGAACAATATTGGTGTGTTAAAGTAGTGAGAGAGCCCTCGGTACGTACAGAGAATTGCAAGTAATCCGGTCACTGCAAGTGCAATTCGTGGAGGTCTTGGCTACCGCACTTTACTTAATGACTGTGGCAGGATTAATGCATGCAAATGGGCTTTTATCAGGCTAAACTTGCAGGAAATCACCCTGGAAGCTGCATTCCCTCGTGTGCTCGCAGTCCTCTGCCGCATCCTTTGCATCACTGAGAGGAAACAGGCACAAATATTCTCATAGCAGTGCAGCTGTTTTCCCTAAATGGTGCTGTGTAAAACGCGTATCACTTGCTGGAACTCACACGGTATGAAAAGCATCCTGAAACCAGGCTTTGCTGGTAGCCATCCTGGGGAGCTCTGTGGAGACTGAGACATCCCTCTGAGATATCTGCAGCATCTTGCAAGCTCCAGTCCACAGCTGGCAGCACTGGGCGAGCACCAGGAGGTTCCGCTGTGGGGATCTACAGCTGCAGTAAAGCAGTGCTCACCACCCAGCTCTTTGCACATGCTCTGTGTCTGGCTTTTCATCACTCTTCAGTTGCTGATGGTTTTGTGCCTTGCTTAATCTTAACTGTGCCTACATAGACTTATGTCTTGCCTAGAGGATTAGGTTGTATTTTAAGGCCTGGATATTTAGCCTACTGTTTTGAAGTAGGTGCAAATGAGTAAGATGTTGGTAAAGGTAGTGTTAACATTCATTCAGAAGCAGTATGAGCTGGAGAGAGTCGAATGGCTAGACAAGGATTAAGGAAATATGCTCTGTTCCCAATTCTGCCCTTGGGCAGCTCATGTTCCCACTGTGCTTCGCTCCATGTGTCTCTGCTCCGCAATAATTGTCTCTGCTCACCCTTCTGTCCTCTGTGCTGAGATTTCTTTCTCTTCTTAGACATTTGTGCAGTTCATAAGGGAGTTAGTTGCTACAAAACTGGCACGCAGGGGCTGCGCTTGAATTTCACTCTATGAACCAACCCCAGCAGGTTCAAAGAAAACAAAATAAAATACACTCCAACAAAAAATGGCTGCAGTGGGTGGAGCAGAGAAGCTGATGACCAAGCCACGGTAAATCTGGGGAAACCATGGACACAGAGCCTTAGGACGTTTGCTTTGGGTGAGCGATGGTCATCGTAGCAGTCTGACCATCTGCAGCTCTGTGGTCTGAAGAGAGCTGAGAGGCGGTGGGAGGATTTATGGCTGTTCTGCAGGAAGGGGGAATCCAGTCTGCACTGGCTCGCTTTCAATTGGCTTTAATGGCCTTTTAAAGTTACATATTACTGCTTCTGTAAAGCCTTTACTAAAGCATATCACAGAAACAACAGGAAAAGAAAAAAACGAACCCAGATTTCTCCAACATTAATTTAAGTCAAACATGTCACTTCACTCGGTGAAGATACATCTTTCATGTGAGCCTGTTCCACTGTAAATATACTGTCTAAGCCTTCAGATGGTTTTTTTTTAAATCCCTAATACGCCACTACGTATGAATAGAAGATTAGTCCAGACAGACTAACCCATATTCACAAAGGAAATTTCCTTCCCATACCATGAATTTTTTTTGCATTTAGAAAGGAATAAATCTTCTCTCTTTTTTTTATTATCACACTGTTCTTATGGTGCAAATGCTCGTCCTCTAATAGCGCTAAGTATAGAAGACCAGTAACATGTCCAAGTCAAACCCCTTGGTTGTAAGAAGAGCTTAAGCATAGTTTTTACTGCCTAGAACCACATCACCTTGTGTTGTCAGCTATTCAGCTTGTGTAATGTTGGCACTTTGAGAATACTAAGAGGTAAGAATTGATACTGGGCATTTAATTGGAAATGCTACTCTTCCACTATGAGTCAATACTACTTCATGCTTAGGGGAGCCCTACAGCCCAGCATGTGTCTTTTAGAGGGATTAAAAACTACAAGCCTAAATCTCTCAAGCTACTTTTGCACTTTTTATAAGGCAAAGCATTGACCTGTGTCTCCTGGTCCTGCTCCAGTCCAAATGATTTTGTGACTCTCCCAAGTGCTTGACTCCCTGTGCTGAAGCTGTCCTGTCACAGAGGCTCTGGTTGTTGAGAGCAAATGTGTGTGTACTGCCCGTGTCCCTAAGAAACTCGGCAGCCTGTACCCAAAATAGCTGCCTTTCAGTGATGGTTCTGACTGTCATTTCACCCACAGTGAGGACACATGCGTGAGGGAGGTGTGAAGGATGGGGGAATGTGTGCTGGAGTCTGCTGGTTGTTCTCGCTGCCCAGGAGGAAAGCAGGTGGACTCCTGGAGTGGCTGTCAGGACTCTGAGGTAGAGATATGGTCCTTCATACTTGAGTGATTGAAATTAATTTTTTATAAATAAATTACTGACATTCACAGCAGAAAGCTATGTAACTTAAAAAGAGAAAATCGTATAGGAAATAAAATAGGAACATCAAAATGACTGCCATCTCTAGCTTCTGTTCCAACTCCTCGCTCCCTCCTCCTCACATGTGCGGGTTTCCTTGGAGATGCTGCTGCTTAGTTTCCCTCTAATAATGACACTGTTCGACATTAACCTTTCAAAGAGGCATTTCCCACCTAACGTGACAATCCGGGTGCAGTTTTTGGAGGCAGATGGTTGTCACGAGGCATCCGAATCCAGCATCTGATCGCTCAACCCAGGCTGCAGCTTGGTCAGTCTCTTCCCAGATCTGCAGCAGATGCTCTGTGTGGGCAATGAAACTGTGCCCTAGTTTCTCCATCTGTTAATGGCGCTAATAATTGTTATGCAACTGGGGTGTTCGGTTGATTTAATTAATATTTATGAAGGAACACCAGAGCCCTTCGCAGGCAGTGCTACAGAGATACTGTTAATTATGAATGGCTATATGTTTGTGTCTTTGAGCACATAGGGAACTTGGACATATTGTTTAAGCAGCCACATTTCACACTTCTTCAGTACAGAAGCTTATTGGACCCAAAGTACAGCTCTTCATTACCCTAAAAATACACTGAACTTAATGCTATTGACTTCAGCACAAGCAAAGGATATAGGCTTGGCATCCACCTCTATTTGTGTTAATGTTACTGCCTCAGTCATCGATATTTTTGTATAGCTTCACTAGGTACTACCTGTCATGTTCTTATTTTAGCCCAACCACTTATTTAAAATAAAATAGATGTTCAAATTCAGGCCAATTCTAGGTCTAAACCTTTCCAGAAAGGGGAGGAGAAGGAGGAATCAGGCACATCATTCCATCTGTACCTTCTTCAAATGACACAACAGAGTCCCCAAAGTTCTGGAGAATTAATGTGAAGTTTATTGCTGGAAAGTGGACATTCAGAAATCAAATCTAAAAAATCCAAAACCCAAAAAAACAAGACAGTACTTGATGGAAGCATATTAATAGCACTTATTGCAGGTGATTTTTTTCCAATTCTCTGCATGTTCTTCCCCTCTCAGGAGCACAGTAAGCACAGACTTGACATAAGCCACATAGTTGTTGCCTCAAAAAGAGGAAACCTACCTGTTTGCCTTCCAAAAGAAGAGCCTTGCCTTGGCAGAGGACACACACTTAACTTGTCCTGAGCCCTAAGGACATGTCCCTTGGCAGAGAGAAAGGATCTGTCTGAATTCCAGTTGATTCCCTGTTTGGGGCCGCACAGGGATGTGGTTTGCTATCTACAGGGCTCATGGCAATGTTTCCATTGAATCATTTGTCATCAGCCACCAACAGCTCTGCAATTTCCAGTCCTCCAGGCAAAGCACTCAGGTTACTATTGCAGATAAGGTGTGAACCAGGGACACTGAAGGGAAAGAAAAGCTTTTTACTGAGATGGGGACAGTGTTTATCACTTTCCAGGGCGTTAGTTTTAGACAGAGTTTACACTGGAACCAAGGTGGTTTAATAATAGGTGGGTGTTTTTATTACTAGCAAAAACTCCGATGCAGACACGATTACACTAGGAAAAAGTAATTTGACAATAAACCTCATTTTACTTGCTGAAACTACATGTACTGACCTGGCAAATAACCTCCTTAATTAATTGAAGCTCTATTTACAGTTGATGGAGAGAGACAGCTTGTAGGGACATGCCATCGAGTCTGTTCTAGTGCAGGCGAGGCTCTGTAAAGCTACATATTTATTTATATACATCTGCAGAATTGAAAATCGGGGCAGCGCTTGTAAAGCCAAGTGTCTTGTCCCTGGAGTATTGAATAGAAGGCAAATCTTTGGCATCAGGAGGCTTGGTGTTTGTTTTGGGAAGGAGAGCTGGCAGGGATCCCAACGCTAACTCTGAACATCTAAGGAAGAGGCTGGCTGGAAAGAATTATGTTGTGACGCAGACAGGGGAAAGCCAGGAAATTCAAAGCCAGGACAGAGACTCCTACCTTAACTCATTCTGGCATGCAAAAAATAATTGAGAGGTGTTAACATCAGATCCTTGGGACACATATTTACAAAACGTGCCCACGTTTAAAAGTTCCTTGGGAAGAAAGAGGTTTTTACTAATTCATTATAGTAGAGCTTAGAAAACTGTTGGGACAAGTGGGAGCTTTAAGACATAACTGGAGAAGATGTGGCTCATTGTTGAGTCTGTGTGTTTCTACAACTGTCTTGGCCAGGTTCTTTGGCCTGGAGGACACGTGCTGCTCTCCTGTTATTACCTCAATAGAGTTGAAGGAACAAAGGATACTTTTTCTTTCCCTCCAACTAACTTTGTCTTGTGAGCTTTGTAATGTGGCAGATCCCAGGGGCTCCCTCCTCTTGTGATTTTGCGTCCTCAGTATTACAAAAGTTCATCTGCTTCTTGAGGTGACAGTTAAACTGCCATTAGGAGGATGTAAGATACTGTCATGGGCTGGTTAATGGGAAATGGTTTTGCAGATGGACTTGCCACTCTTCCCCTTTTACAAACAGAAAGTGCTTTGTATACTTCACCTCCTCAAGGTGAATGTATGGGTTTATTTTGCTGCCTATTTGCTCTGTTAGTGTGCAGTGGAGAAGAGGATCACCCAGCCTGGCGTACAGCATCCCAGAGGAGCAGGCAGCAGTGTTTGCAGCGAGAGGGCAAAGAAAGGTTCCAGCACCGGAGGGGCTGAACAGTGCTTGTTAAACCTTCCCCTGAAAGGTTACCGAAGCCAGGCAGAGCTTCAAAGCCCGGTCATGCTGCAGGGCCACTATTTCCTGTTTTGTTTTAACAGCTGCTTGGGAGGAGGTGGGTTGTGACCACGGTTTTTCTGTGCCCTCTCTGCCGGGAAGTGCACAGGGTAACCTGGAGTAACAGATGTTAGAGAAGCCAGATCACTTCCATCCTTTTAGCGCAGAAGTCAGAGCATACTTAGTGGATGAAACGGATGAAGGAAAATGCCTTAAGGCCAGGCCGTGCCCTCACCACACAAGGATGAAGCACCTCTCTTTGTTTCTACACTTGGCAAAGTCTTACTCTTACCTGGACTGGAACAGGTCCAGCTTTTTGCTATTCCTTGCTTTCCAGACAGGTGTACAGCAGCACTCTCACCTGCCTGAGATGCAGAGGGCACCCTTTGATCTCCAGGTCCTTCCCATCCCATGCAGATGGCTGGAGCAAAAGCTGGGACTCAGCAAGTGCTCGGAGGCCAGACTCTGCAGGATGAGCACCCGGACCTTGGTGGGATCACAGCAAGGGCCAGGCAGGACAAGTGCTGCCAGCAGCAGGGCTCTGAGTCGGAGCCACACATAATGAAGCCGCAGCTTCCTGTCACCACATCCTGTTCAGCGCAGGGCTGGAAAGCATCCTCTTGGGTCAGAAGCATTTTACGGCTCTCATTTGATTTGTGCTACCGTGTCAGATTAGCTCTGCTCCTACAGGGCACCAGCTTTTCTGTCTTAATGGATAAACCTCCGTCAGCCAGATCACGTCCGTCTCAAACTTGCAGAGTAACCTGCCAGAAGGCAACAAGGGCTCAGATAAGCTCTGAGTTCAAAGGGGCACTTTGGGCTTAAAACTTGCAGTGTGCCTGATCATGTCTTTAACCTGGGGTGGGGACAGCAAGTACCCGAGATGACTGGAGCAAGGCAAGGCTGCCCCAGTTCAGAGAGAGAAATAGGTTTGTAGGTACAGCCTTGGCTGCTGGCACTGCACAGGCTCCTGCAAGTCAGAAAATGGTTTAGTGTTTTGCCATGGATTTAAAAAATAGAAACAATCATAGTGCATATCTCCTAATGAATGATGATATAGAAAGAAAAGCAACTCTATCATCTTTGGTTGTTGTACCCACATTACCGTGTAACGCATGCACACACCTACACATGCAGAGACCTGTGTCTCCGTTGCTCATAATTACAGGCTGTTGTATCAAGATGGCAGGTGCTTCTATTTTAACCCTGCATTAGAGTACCTTGAATTCAATACAGAAGTCAACCCAGCTTGATTGTCATTCTTCACCTTGGATCACCCTCTTTCTCTTCTCCAGAAGCTCAAGGGGCAATCCAGATAATTTGATAGTCAACTGCATAAAGCAACTACTGTCCTAAGCGTCACCTTTTCAAGAAGCATGTTCTGAGACTCAGGTACAGTTCACGCTCTGCACTTTGTGTCTTCCTACGAATCACTGATCTTTCCATGCTCGAATTTTTGGACTTGCAGGGGCCAGGTTCTGCTGCCTGGGACTCGGGTGTCAATCTGGACGGGTTCTGAGGCTGGCGGGCTGTGCTCTGCTCTCCTTTTCCCCGCTGCGGGCCAGAGGTTACTCAAGGTAATTCAACAGGATTTCAATGTATATACCCAGGGGTGACATGAGTGCAAGCACATGCGGGAGAGAAGGTCCAAATGTGCATGGATACAATCACAATTAATGTCTGGCTGACATGCTTCAGAGCCTGTGTCAGGACACCATTTGGCTGCTGGACGTGCTGCCTGAGTGTTTCTGCCATCTGCCTCTGGTTTCAGGTGGAGCTGTTGTTTTTCACACTCCCTTTGTTGCTCTTTGTACAACATGACCGCTAATCGCTCCAGTTAATTAACTGCTAAAAGACCTTGTCTTGGTCCTCAGACTCAACCCATGGATTTGAAGAAAGCTTTCCTGAGAAGCAGAGGCAGTTACAGTTATGAACATCTTACAGCCATGTCACTAGAGCCTGCACCTGGAAGAGACAACACTTTGTTTTCCTTTTGAGGGCCTCGAGCAATATTTTTTCTTAGTCATCAATCAGGATGCTTTGTAGTGGACAGACCGCATTTTTCAAGTGGAGATGAGATGAATGAAATCAAACATTTGTTTCAGTTTGAACTAAAATAATTTGTCTAATCAGACCGTCTTCCTCTGATGTCTGTCAATGAAATATAAACTACAAAGTGGAAAGCGACAGCTCAGGACTTAAACTTGAGTCCCTCCCGAACAGACTGAGTGTCCTGCTCAGCAGAGATTTCTCTGGCTTCCCAGGGTGTTCTGGCATTATTTAAGGTTTGGTGCAGCAACAAAATTAGCTTCTTTGCTTTTTTTGAAGACTTTACTGTCTGGCAAAGCACCCCATTCTCTGTGTAGCTCTGCACCTTTAGAACTGGGGTCCTATGGGTATAACCCCTCCCAAAACCTTCCGGTCAGAAGGGATGTGTAATGCTACTGATACAGCAGCGCTGGCTGCTCCTTAGCCCCTTGGGTTTCTTGACCAGAGGTCTTGTTTCTGGCAGACCCCTACAATGATCTGCCTGTGCGTGGCAGCAGCCAGACTTGTGTAAATCATCAGGTCTTTACTTTCACTACCTTTTACGCAGGAGGTAATAACAGTCCTACTTTCTTTTGACAACACGGTCATTTATCATTTGACAGTGGCTTAATGAAAACCCTGCTGCTGTTCTCACTGCAATTTGAGAATCGACATTACAAAGAAGTCCTTCCTTGACCTTTCCCTCTTGGCCACTGCTGAAAATTAGAGTGTCTTCATTTTAATGAGCTCAGAGGATTAGGGAGTTGCAAAAAAAAACCCAAAAACAGGCAACAGAAAAAATGAGCTTCAAAAATACCTAGCCTCCTCTTGTGAATATGTCAGGACATGTTTTTAGATACAGAACTCTCTTACCTGAACAAACTTGTGCTCTCCTAATTCTGTGCTTTTTCCAGCTGAGCTATTTCTTGGCTTCAGTCTATGGTTTATGATGCAAGGCCATGTTTCCTTTACATGAGGTATGTTGCAACATATAGACCAGATCTTCAGCTGGTGTAAACCACCCCAGTCTTTGCTCCCCTCCCTCCTTCTGTAGTCAAATCTAGGTGGCAAACGGTGGGTCACCTGTCTCTGCATGTGTGTGTATATATATATAAGCACACATATACATGTTTGCAATATATATACTTCTTTGTGGGGCTTCCAGGAGCTGTGTCTAAACTGACAACACAATCATACAAGCAAAACAGAAGAAAATGTGCTAATGGAAACGACAATAAGAACAGAACGGGATCAGGAGATGCTGATTTCACGGCCAGGGCTTTGCCAAGGGTAGATGGAGGGATCCCTAGAGCTGCTCGATTCCCTCCCCACAGGTCCGTTCCTTGGCCACATGGGCTCTGAACTTTGTCCATGTGCAGGAATGAACTGCGGATGATGTGGATCTAGAGGCCAGCAGCTGGGAGTGCTGCCAGTCTGCAGTGCTCGCACTGCCTGGGACTGCACTTCTGCTTCAGGGCCAGGTGACTGCTGCTTTTCTGTGAGCGATGGCTTGAGACTAAGTACCCACTGGCTACAGAAATTTGTAGAGGAAAACAAAATACCTGTCAGCAGTTGAAAAAATTCAGATGAATATTGGGGTTTTTTTTACCAAAAACTTTCAAAACTGGCCAGGCATCTTGTTGCCTCTTTAGGGTATTGAAAGTTTTCCTTGGTTTATCTTTTCTGTTCAGTGAGATTATTTCTTTCAGAACTAGTGTTATGGGGTCCATCAGATTTCGAGGCCGAGCTCATGGCTCTGGAAACTCTCCTCCTCTCCTTTACCAACTCAAGTGTCTGACTAGAAACCCAGTCTGCTTTCATAGCCAAGGGAGAGGGATGGGTACCTCCAGAGGAAATTCAGATCTCAGCTGGATTTTGTTTCTTCTGAGAGAAAGCTGAAGGTGATTTCATCTGGATGCTTAAGGTTCAAGGGGAAGAACACAGGTTTGGTCTTTCTTGTACGTTTTGGGTTTCTAGTCCTGGCAGTGGTGTGAGCATAGCTGTAGAGAAGAGCCACTGCAGCGCCATGTCTTAGAAAAGGTTTGCTGTGTGAACTATACGTTGGAATTTGTATAGGTTTGGATGGTATGTAAATAATAGTCTTCTGTAGTAATACACACACACTATCTTGCATGCATATTTATTTAGCAGCAAGTCAGAAAGCTTGGAAGAGAACCATGTTTGCAAAGGGCTGTAATAGCAAATGTTTCTTTCTCCTGTCAATGTGCGGCATGTAACGGATGCCGATATAGAACTGAGAATCTGTAGGAAAGGTAATTAATTCTATCAATGTCAAAAACACATAGAAAACATTATGGCTTTTTATTTATATTTGTGAAGTTTATTAGCACAAATACTGATGAAGTGAACAAGAAACAAATCATAGAGGACAGAAACCATACTGAAATATGGGAGAAGTGTCAATAAACCTTTCCTTGCTCCTGCTTCGGTGGATTTATCCAGCACCAGCGCTGAGCACTCCCAAACCAGGAGTGAGGAGTTCAGCTACATGGAAAGCCAAGGAGGAAAAGATAGTGATTATTGTTTATGAAACCAGGGTAAAATCTGAATGGAGCAGCTGTATGTAAACATGGATGTTGCTATATGAAGGGGTGAATGTGCATATATAAAATTCTCTTAGGCTTTAAATGACAAGGAAAGTCTCGCAGTGCTGCTGCCCCAGGGTGGGATTGCTCTGCACAGTGGACCTGCCATTAGCCAAGGGGTTCTTTGGTGAAGCGGGTGGCTTTAGCCTTTGCTGGGTTTAGCCCAGTTTTAATAACAAAAAAAGAAGAGCTTTGCTACCTCACTTGCAGGACAGCAGAAGACAGGGCTCACTCACTCAATGCTGCCTCAGAAAAATAAGAAAAGTGATTGCAATTTCCTTGATCATGTCAAAACCAGTTTGCCATAGCTGACAGTTTCTGACTGTGGCCTCTCTGGGGAGCTGGGTGTTATTTTTCCAAGTGAGCTGGCTAACAGGTAACAGCTTTGCCACTATGAAATGAGGAGAACAGCTGCAGTTTTTGCCGCCAGGTAGCTAAGCACGGTCAGCCCTGAGTAGGAATAGTGTGTTATGCTCACCTAGCTGTGGCGCAGTAAAAATTGCACACGCCTCATCTCCCCAGGGATTTTACAGCTATGGAGCTGAGACACATTAATTATTCTGCCGTCAAAACAAACCATTCTGCGCTGAGGACAAAGCTGCTGCTGGGAGCTGGCCTCAGGAGCTGGAATAACAGGGGCTACGTGAGGTCAGGGCCGGAGGTGAGCTGGCAGAGCTGCCCAGGGCAGGCGCACAGAGAGGCTGCCCGTGTTCCCATGTGCTCAGCTCAAGCTCAGGCTACGGCCCCTGCTATTGTGCCCGTTTTTGACAACAAAACAGAAGAGCTTTGCCACCTCCTCCGTTTGAACGCTGGAGGAAGGGTGGGCATCATCTCATTCCCCTCCAAGCTGGGAACTCTCTCCAGCATAGACACACCACAGCCCACGCTGTGACCAGCCCGTTTTCAGCAGCTGGGAGCGCAGTGTTTGTGGAGGGGTCAGAATGGGAACCTCTGCTGGGGACCCATCCTCGTAAAGCTTCAAAATCAGTAGCAGATGACTGGGATGCAGTCTTGTGAGGGCTGATCAGTCTTTCACAGGTACTAAGACTGAGCTGGTGATGAGCAAAGTTGGTGTCTTCATAGTGCTGTTCTCCATCCCTCTTCCATCAAACCCTAGTGGCAGTGGGTAAATTGTGACCGAAACAGAGACTCTGAACTGCTTGGTTTTTGTTTTTACATTTCAGTATGAAAAGCAGGATTTGGGATGCAAAGCTGTGCAGCCAATTAGCCAGAAAAAAGGTCCAGAGAGCAGCCTGGGCTTACACCGGCTGCGCTGGAGTCACAGCTCTCAAGACCAGCTGAGGATCTGCCCTTCAGGCTGAAAAGAACGGCCGGTTCATTCCTGTCGTGCCACATTGAGCGTCGAGTGCAGGGCTGCTTTCGGAGGCAGGCACATTTATAACCCACAGCAAAGTTTAATGGAGAGCCAACCTTTTTAGCAGCTTTTTATTGCAGGGAGAGGAGAGGTTTTACGTGAACTGGATTTGTGAAGGCGATTGTACAAATATTTGCTCTCTGCTCCTTAGCAGCAACGGGATGAGTGCAAACAACATCTCCATTTAAGGTCCCACTCACTTGTTACAAAAGACTTGATCCCATTTTGGTTTTGTTACAGACTTCTGGCTCGTTCTGTGGGTTGTGTAATGTGCAGCTCAGTCCCTACTCCATAGCACTGAATGGAGGCGAGTCTTGACAGAGCGATGCTGCAACGATGGGAATCTCCTCCATTAGGAAGAGCTTTAGTCTGCATGGTTACTGTGAAAAGGACACCTTTGGGATCCTTGGTCACCAGCACAATTCCCTCCTTATGTAGTTATCACAAGCATATATCTGCACCCTGTGAACGCAGGCTCTCACCATGAGCATCCAAGCAATGGCACAGGTGGTTATTTACCCAGTGAGACTCAGCTGCTCCAGGCACTTCTCTCTCTTGCAGTTGCTGCATCCGAAGATACTGTTCCTACTAGAGAAAAAAAAAAAATTCAAAAGAAAGAAAAAACACAGAAAAAATGTTAGCAAGCAGATTCAGTGCACAAATTAGATTAGGACTGCGCTGCAAACGATCCAGCATCAGATCAGATTATCAAGAGTGCAGTTTATAAAACCTCTCCCTTCCATCTTGGATTAAACCTTAGGCCACATATCAAAAAGTAAAGAGAAAATGAGGTATTGAATAGCTGCCCCCAAAGCGAATGTGATCTATCCACTGTCTGATTTTTCCTACAGGAAAAATACTGTTTGATTATGGCATTAAACACTGTGCCATATTAGACATATACAGAAAGACTAAGCCAGAGCTGACTTTAATTCTGGTGCTCCCTAATGTTAAGGCCTTTGATTTTGCAACTTTACTACTATGTTTTTATGCTGTAGGTGGAGAGGGTTTATGCTTGAAAATGTTAATTTTTAAACCAATCTTTCTGTGGTGGATCACAGGTCTCTGCTGTACCTTCTACGCCGCAGGCGTGACTCCAGGGGCACAGCGGACCCCTCGGTGTCGGGCGGTTAATGTACCCCCTGAAGGCTGGGCCTCAGCTCCCCAAAACTCTCGAATAAGAGGAGAGAGACAAGCTCCTCCAGAGCATCACCTGTCCTCTGCTTTGAGCTCCTCCAGAGCATCACCTGTCCTCTGCTGATGGGAGTCTTTCCTCGAAGGAGATTCTCTCCTTTTAGTCTTGAAGCGCACTAAGGATCTTTTCAATAGTTAATGTTAGTTCAAATGTACCGGATATAGCTCTACTGCCAAAATATGGGAAACTGGATTTCCACTGAAAAACGCCTTTAGAAAATTCTGATTAAAACTTTTGTCACTTTCACCGAAACCTCCACAGAGGTTTTCCTGGTGCCAAGGGAGGTAATAGCTTTGGGGCTCTTTTCTACAGTTAAAAAAGCTAGTATTTGAGTAAAATTGCAAGACTCCGGTGAAATCACAAAGAATTGGTAGCAATTTAAAAATCAACATTCCCATTTCTATCAGATGTGAGCCTGTTTGAAATGAGTCACGTGCAGCCGGTAACAGCAGTGTAAGGCACAGTTGTCAGTGAGGGGACAGCCGAGGGCACAGGCAAATGCCACCGTGGTGGTTGGCCTTGTGCCACGTGCCGCCGGGCAAGCAGTCATGTGCCTTCCCCATCCTCACCCTCACACCACGGCTGTATCTCGCCTTGTAATTTATAAAATTGATCGTGCTAAAACCAAACAGAAAGGAGAAGAGTGGTGTGACCTCAACCAAGAGGAATGGTCCAAGCACAGCACAGGAATTCCTGGGCTTTGATCTGCTGCCAGTATCGCGTCCCGGCCACGGGGGAAGCTACTGGGGAAACAGATTTTGAAAGCGTGGCCTTCTTCCAAGGCTCTAGGTTCCGTTCACAGAAATGTGGCCTTGCAATTTTGCATCCATGAGCTACAGATAAGAAGATTCTAATGTCCAGTGGAACAGAACAAGGTAAGCCCCAGTGAGGACTCCTGCTCATCTCTTCGAACAACCAGCACCAGCTCAGAAGTGACAGCTCTGGAGAAGGAGAAGTTCCTGAAAAGCCATGCCCTGTACATGCAGACGTCTCTATTTCAGCTGATCATGAGGGACGTTGTCTATTTATTTCTTGATTTTGTTAAACCAACTTAGCTTCTCCTTGTAAATATTGCTTTTGAGCCTCAAGATCCAGGAAACCGGAGGACAGGAATTTGCTATCTAAGGGTTTAGTCTTGAAAAACAGCTTGAGGGACTCCTGTGTCCTTCTGGGTTGTTGTTTACTCACTTGCTGTCCAACTGGTCTCTAAAAACCTCCCAATTATTAGGGTTTTTTTCCCCTTCAAGCCTTCCAGCAGTTATGCGATGGGTCAGAGTCTCATCAGTGTAAGTCCAATCACTCATTTACATCACTGAAACGCTGCAGACTTTCATCCATCACAACAGAAAGAGAAGTCAGGTCAGAGTCTGTCTGAAAACTTATCCCTTCCACCAAAGATAACACAATTTATAACTTTATCTCAAGGGTGGGGTGAAAATTAACTGGAAGAGGCCTCACAAAGGTTGCCAATAGCAGTACCATCTGTTTTGCAATCACTGTTTGCCAGCTGAGTAGACAAATTTGCCCTGGAATCAAACCTCTTGAAGTCTCTGTCTCTTGCAAGTCCTCTAACCTCTCAGCAACTTGGCCTGTCCACCAGTAATCAAATGGCACATACCAAGCGTTTCCTGTTGCCCAGAAAGGACATTGTGAAACAGAACTCCTTTTACTCTGTAACAAACCACAACTAAGAGAAAGAGCATTTGGAGTTTTGTCCTTGAATACCATAAATTATTTCTGCAGAAACACTGACAAAAAAAGTCTCCCAGCATATCAGGGGAATTGCAAGTTAGGCGATGACCTGGCTCTTCTTGTCCCTGCCAGCCCCCCCACTCCCTGTTTCCAAGGCTAACAAGCATTACTTAGATTGGGAGATACAGCAGGGATAGTGTGTCTGATGTTTGTTGGGCTCCAGTAAAGAACGTATTCCTTTTGCTTCTGAGTTATATCTGCAAACATTTGCAAGCAGTAGAGAAAAATAGCTTCATATTTTATTAAGTCTGTTTACAAAACCTAGAAGACGTGAGATAATGCCGTGAGTCGAAGTATAGATGTTTGCTCTCTTTCCAACTGTATTTAAGGAATATAAAGGAAATAAAACTAACAAGCTGGCAGCAAGATGCTTTGTGAGAAAGCCCCACGCGTTGCTGGCAGGAAGGGCAAAGTGAGTTCACGGGCTCCTGGGCTCCGAGCAGCCCCTGCCATGAGGCTGAGCCTCGCTGCAGGCCGGTGTTTTGTGACCCATGCAGGACAGTCAGGCACCTCTTCGATTTAACTGACTTCCATTCATCTTGATCTTTATCTCCTACGTTTGGGTTTTTTTCTAAATATTGAGAAAGCACAGCACCATTTTAAGCTAAACCACAATCATAGAAAGATAACATAATTCAAGCAAACTTATCTTACAACTCTCCGAAAGAGAGACTATCCAATCATGGTAAAATCTCAACCATTTAACCACTGACAAGAAATAAATTTGTTTTCTTTTGCTAAATATGTTTATAATCTCTTAGCAGTCATTTCCTCTCAGATGACAAATGACAGGCTAAATTCCGCCCCCCTCGATTCACTTCAGGCTTGACCTCGAGCTGACAGGAAACAATGAGAGTCTTTCGGTTAACTTAAATGGATTTTATGTCAGACCCATTAAGTAACAGCTTATTTCACTTCATTGATTGTGATGTCAAAAATGAGGTACTAAGAGTGATTATGGATGGCAGACATGTTCACACAGCAAAAACCCAATGGTGAGAAGAAAAAAGGAGGGTAAAAGTTTTTGCATGTCAACGTCATAAACATCGATTAAAGATGGTTCAATTTGCCTGCGGTGAGAGACGTAAACATGGAATATTTTATGCTGGCTTTGGTATAAGCATGAACATTTCTCGTTTACTTTTGAAAAGGCAAAAATTGGTGGATGTATAAAATATTGGGCCCAAAGTGAAATAATTAGTTCTGCATGGGTAACACATTGCTAAAAAAAAAATCTTCAAAAACCTTCATTTTTGAAGGCTTAGTGCGCGTGCCAAAATCCAACATCTGCAAGAGGACAATTGATGNTGTAACTGGTAGTATTTTTTAAAGCTTTTTTTTTTTTTTTTTTAAATCCCCTGAGTGGGGTGCTGCTTGTGGTGAAACGTTTCTTTGCAGGCCAAACTAATGAGAACCTATCAGTGCAACTGGAGGATTGAGTGGGAGAGTTGTCTCCTAGGATCTACTGACACGGAAAGTAGATGTTGTTCTAATACAATTAGAGTAATTATTTATTCTCTACTCTAAACTTACTAAAGGCAGACTTTGACGCAGAATCTCAGGACTCTGTTATCCCTTTGGTTTAAAAAACTGAACTGTGTTTTCTCAAGGTTCTTGACAGTATGGTCCAAACCGAACCCGAAGACAATGGCAGCTGCTTAGTCAAGTTGTCCTGGTTTGGCCTTCTGTATAAAATTCTCTTTATGTGTGAATTTTACCTTTATATCGCCTTTTAATAAATTTCTATTTGCCTATTAGCTTAAATGACATACTGATTTCTGCTGGAGGAGCCAATAGATATTAGGCGCGCTATGGGCCACTCAACCATAACCAGCAGTTTAAAATCCCCGATTACCGTTTTTTTATCGTGCAATTACTAAAAGCCAAAACCCCTGACATTTCTTATTTCTAAACAAGCCTTGAATTCTGATACCTTTATGACTAAAGCTTCCCAAAGGAAATACTACAGAATCAATATCTGACAGCAGAGTATTTCTGTATTTTTTTGAGGTAAAACTTCTCTGCAGTCATTAACAGGACTTGATTCATCTGATGACTCAGAATTTGTGCAGCTGGTCCAAGGCCAGGACAGGGACTGACGAGAGCGGCTTTTCTCTCCTTCTCTGAAGATGTGATCTTGTCTCAGTTATGCAAAACACCTCCTGCCCTTGTGTCAACCACCTCACCTAAGGAGAAGGTGGAATGTGTAACAAACAACAAGGAGGAATTTGATTTTTCACTCCAGCAGAAAAGTTCTTTTTGTAACAAATGAATGAGTGTGATCCTACTAGAAAATATTACTGATTGAACTGCATTTAAGGTGCCTCATGAATCCAAAGAAGCCCAAGTTTGCTAATCAAAACAAGGAAAAAATAGCAGTGTTTTTGAAACAGTCTCAACAACTGGTAAATTAGAAGATGTGCTTTTAGAATCAAGTATGCCCTGAGAGCTTGGCAACCTTCAAAAAAAGACTTTTTCATGTTTTCCTTTGTTTGAGAAAATAGGTTAATAACAAATTTGATCTTCTTTGTTTTTCTCAACATGCATTTTGAAACCTATGTAATTTTGTTTACTACTAGAAACGCAATACATGGCAGGACTATTATGTGATACATAGACCAAGTGACTGTGAAATAATGTTTCTCCATTATTTTCCTGAAGATGCAATTAAATTTCATTAGTCACACAGATAATCGAATTATAATTTCGTGTTTGTCTCGTTTAGGAGCTTAACTCTCGTTGAAGTCCCTAAATCAGTGAACAACCAATATATATTTCCTCTGCATTTTGGTTTAAGTTTTCTAAACAATTGGATCTTACATTTTCTATGACATATTTAGGTTTTATTTTTATTGTAAAATTCCAGACTCACATGAAATTTTAAAACGTTAGTAATTCAGCCAGTGCTTTCAAAGAGGTTCAATGGCTCAGTTCAGAGACAATTGAAATAGTCAAATAATTTGAAAACATCGCTTTTCTCTGAGAGTTTATAGCTACGCTACTCATTTCACATTTATTGCTCTTGTATTAAAGGTTCCTATCGACATGAAGGACTTTTGTATTATTCCCCAGGGCAACTGTTTGTTGTCCCCAGAAAATCTTGTAGGTTTGTGGCCATGAAAAATATACTATTCTCAGAAATACTGACAAAAGAGAAACCCTTCAGCAGAATTTGAAATTTCTTTATCTAGCCTCATATAATCTAATACAAGGCACATCCCTCTTGTCTTCCTGGCAGTAAGTCTCCTTTATTGTATTACTAGTAATGCTGTAATCCCATTTCAGGTTTAATGCTGGCAGCAAGAGCGCTGTGACATCAGGTAAATGTTTATGTTTCAACATTTCCGCTGCAAGTGGCTGCGTATGCCAAGGAGCCAGCCCTTCTTAGATACCCGTGTCACCCTGGAAAAGTCGTCCAAGCCAGAACTAATTGCATTGGTGTTTGGGAAGCTATTTATAAGCCTGCCTTTAGTGGGATGGCCTTAATAATTAGACTAAGGGAAGGCTGAGGGAGGGAGAGGTGCTCATTTCACAAGACTATTGACATGCATCTCAGTAAGAGATGCTTCTCCTTCACACTAAGCTCAAAAGAAGACTGTTAGATAAAGGAGAAATCTGGGTCAGTCTGCAGCAAGGGAAAAAAAAAAAGGGGGGCTACACCCATGCTGCCTGCAGGACCCTCATCCTGGTTCAGACGCAGAGCATAACTTTATAGGATAGCTCTGCTGCTCTATGGCCTCAAATACACTAAGCAAGCCCTTCTCTGAAGGGCTCTGGGTTGATTTGCCCATTTGACCCGTATTACAGAGATGTGCTTGAGGACTTACTAAGAGGGAGCACAACCTCAGGCTTTCCCCTCAGTGCTCCAGAGCACCCACAGCTCACACTTCAGTGTGCGCTTGTGCCCAAAGAGGGGCATACAGCGCTTTATCTTGGGCTCACCTGAGACTTACTGGTCTTACAGTCCACGTTATTGCAAAACGGATCAGTATTAGAAACTTGATAAAGAAATAGAATTTTATTCCAAAATTGCATCAGTAAGTTATGCTTTACCAGCCAAGAAAAAAACTTTTTCAGAAGGTATTTCTACAACAGCCACATACACGTCTGAAGCAGGCCCTCAGTCACAGCCACGCTTAATTCAGAATTTATTCTCTAAGTCTAAGGAAGAAAAAAAGCTTCTAAACCAAACCTTAGTGAATCACCCTCCTCCCTTATCATGTACAGCCCTAAGAGAGGAAGGCTAAATCCTCATGTTTTGTTTGTTACGGAGTCAAAATAAGATAGAAGGATGTTTTTCTCCACCCTTATTTACCAGAAATGCTTGATTTATTCTCCCGTGTGAACTGGGAGTGGAGAGGAGTTTCACCTGTCAAACTTGTTTCCCGTGCCTCATTAAGGGCCCCGTGCTGCTCAGCTTGTCTCTCTGCTGCATTAAATGGGTTAAGAGCTTCCCGAGCCCTAGCGTGCTGTCCTGCTGCCTCCAAAGTCAGCCTGTCACCACTGGCAACTCCAAAAAGTAAGTACCTGGGAACATTAGCAGTGGCTTGTTACTAACATATCCGTTTTGGCAGCTGTGGGGCTGCTTACAACTGTTTGCTTCTCTGTTATCTGCGTAACAAATAAGGAGACTAGTTACTGTGTAGGCTTAGAATAAGAACTTGCCTGTGCTAAACGGCTAGGAGAAACTCGGCTTTTGGGTGAGACGTTTAGTTTTATTAATACAACCTCCTGACAGAATTTCATTCACCATTGACATCTCTTGTGGCACTTCAGTTTTCATCTTGGGTAGGGAAAAGGAAGCTTTCAGCAAGTCCTGCCTACTCATTTGGTAGATATGTGCAATCCAAGACAATTTTGCAATGCGGTGAGAACTACAGACCCCACTTGTGTGTCCCTATTTGCTTAATCCTATAAAAGCATTTGATGCCTGATTCAGAAATTACGTATGTCTATGTGTGTCGATTTAATGCTCATAAATAGCCCAGGACTCCTTCATCCCTAGGCAAGTAGATAGTGCCTGTGAAGGACCGGCAGGAGATTCTGCATGGGTAAAACTGACCTAGAAATAATACGGGCGAACCACGTAACTCAAGTACTCATTGACTTCACTGCTAAGAATGCCAAGAATTGCAACTAGTAACAGATTTGCTATTCAAACACCTTTTATTGGGTGTCAAATGAGTGTCTATTAGGTATCAGACTGGGATTGCCGGGCTCCGTTCGAACAATACATTTTACAAACACCTCACAGCCCTGATCAGAACTAAATTCTCTTTGCCTAAAGGAAAAAAAAATAGGTTGAATTTCTTATTAATGAGCCTTTTTATTTTCAGTACATTTTTCCTTCTTCCAAATGATCCAGAAGCAGGGATGCCTTCAGTAAGGGAAGTTCTTCTGTCTCCTTGCAACTCTGACTCATCTATTAAAACACAGCACTGGCTGGGCTCGCTATGACATATTTCTAGTCTTAAGAATATTTTTTAATCAAATGGACATTAGGTATTTGAAGTTGTTTGGTTTTTTTTCCTTCATACTTTGTAAGAGTAATCAAACTAATACCGTTTTGGCTTCCTTAATTCTGTATGCTTAATGCCAGTTTTTAGGATTTAGATTTAATGGTTACTTAGTTCATAATAGGGGGTTTCTTTTGTTGTGATTTTTTTTTTAAGGCATTCTGATTCATTAGGTCACAAAAAGCAATTAGTGAGATGAGCTCAACCACAGTCACTGGTACTAAAAACAAGTTATTGGTCAGGACCACTTTAATAATATCTAATAATGTTTAATAATATCTATGCTGAGTAATTCCATGGTCTCCTTAAAAGACATAGACATTCATTTCAAAATCTTCCAGTCTCATCATTGCTATCATGATGACTGCTCATCTTCTTAACCTGCTTCCACTCAGTCAAGCTTCATGACTCGAATGTTATTGTTTCCATTCAACATAAACAAGTTTGAAACTGTTGATTATTTCAACCGTACCTTGAATCTGTAAATATTTGATACTCCAGCAACAGGAAGCCACACCAGCTGTTGTTTTAAAGAACGCTCAGTATGTGAGATCTGTGGCTGCAGACGAAAGGAGGAAAAACAGGCTTTGAAAACTGTGAGGAGAAAAACTCTGTGACACATTTGCCAGTAAAGTTTGGATGAAATATGAAAGGCAGCAGGGAAGGAAACGAAAATGAGAGTGGCTTGGGAAGAGACAGAAGAGTCACGGAGGAGCAGAGGGAATGAGAGAAGATAGAGACCAGATATTTTTTTTTTAATTTTTTTTTTTTATAGGAGTCAGCCCAGCTTTTTACCAGAACCACAAAGAAGCCAGCCTTGCAGTTGTGGTGTCCATGATGTCACACATTCTGAACATTTTTACAGCCTGAAAGAGCGAATTATTGGGGCAGTCATAGAGGAATGCAAGGGTGGGTGTGTGGTATTGAGCAGGAAGGTAGCTGTGCCGCCACAAGTTCCACCTCAAAATAAAGCCACGCTGTTGGGGTACTACTGAAGCTTTAGATGTTCAAATGCAGCCGTGCATGTGGCCGTTCAGTGCTGTCCTCAGACTTTGCTCTTTCTGGATTAAGAGATAACATAAGCAATATGAAACTGTATTAGCAGTGACACTGTTAAATCAGGTGACAGATTGTACCAACTTATTAGCAGCGATACCTCACTGAGATTAATGGAAGTACCTCTCAGGGAACTAGTGTGGCTCTGCAATTGAAGAGCTTGCCATTCCAGCAACTAGCTCTACCCTCCCCTTTGAGTGGAGTAATTCGGCTTACAGCGGTCTTCTGGCCCAGGCCCAGACACCCTTCCAGCGACCACCCCTTGGAGATCAAACTCTGCAATTTGTACCAGAAGAGCTTATTCCATCAGGAAATTAGAGACACCGAGGGGCAAGTCTTGCCATGGCAGTTTACAAAGCTATTAGCACCTCATCGTTGGCTCACTTCTGGCACTGGGGAAGAGTGAGTAAAAAGGATTGAGGGCCATGAAAATCCAGCCCCAGCCTGATGGCCAGCCAAGTCATGACACTTACACTGCCTTCTCCTGCCTGTGGTGGAGGTGGTTACCTGGCAGAGGTGACACGTTCGGCCGGAAAGGTGACTTACAAACCATGGTGGCAGCAGTCAGCAGATCCCATCTGCTTCAGTCCTACCATGAAAGATGTCGATGCCAGATACAGTTTATTTGTCTAAACCAGCAGTTTGTTTTGGTGTGCCTACACTAATCACTTTTATTGAGGGTTGGAACCATCCAAAATCCCACTGTAAACAACATCTGAGATTAGAAGACAGAAGCTTGAATCAAACTTAATATCCTCCTAATTCATGCCCCGATTTGTACTACCCAAGGCAGCACCACATTCATCTTACAGAACCATGCCTGACATGATCCCTTTTCTTAGGCAAACAACCATTGCTTGGGCGAGTTTGGTTTGAGTAGATAAGACAATGTTTCACAGCTGGGAGAATGAGGATGACAGCTACCCAGGGTATCGCAAGCTGTCTAGCCATGGTAACTTTGATTTACAGCAGAGTCAAGTACTCCACGTGCAGCTTTACATGACAGCAGAGCCACAGCTTCTCCAGAGGAGCACTGTGCCCTGCTCTCCTGTGCCAGGCTGGGCAGCAGCCATTTGCAGAGGGCCCCAGGCCTGTGCTGGCTCCCACAGCCAACGCCTCAGCCAGCCTAGGCCAGATCCCTCATAGAAGGGCTCTTTCAACTGTTAGAATTTAAAAATCTGGCATGTTGAAATCGCTCAGTCCTCATCTGTTTACTTGGGTGAATGCGCTGAGACAATGGCAATTCAACCATTATCTCCCGTCCCTCGGTACTGTTGAACCGCGGCCGCTCCTCCCAGGGCTGCGGTGGATGAGCAGAACCCCTGGGAAGCCTCAGCCCCGGCGCTGCTGCTGCTGTGGTTGTTGTTGTTGCTGTTGTTGTTTTCCAGGCCGACCACTGGAAACCGTCCCGGCCCGGGCCACCCTCGGCGCGACCCCACGGCCAGGCCGCGGCTTCCGCTCCTCGTCGGCTCCCGCCTGGCGCCTCCACCCCGAGCCCCCATCTCCC
>VWZK01018242.1:240413-267593 GCA_013396935.1 Baryphthengus martii | reverse complement strand
CGGCCCCGGCTCCTCCGCCTCCCTGGCCCCTCCGCAGAGCGCTGGTGCTCTTTGTTCAGGTGTCTCGCAGAGCGGAGTGAAGATGCTGCTGGTAATCGCGGGGGGTCGGCTGAGCAACAGCGGGGTGGACGTGTCTGTAGGTCGGCTTATTGACTTAATTGCTCAACGTCCAGATGCAAGGCCGGTAACTGTTGAGTGACAGCCTATCTCCCGGGTAGGACCAGTTTCTACGATGGTTTCCCTCAGCAGGTACACTGCTGTAGGGCTGCCCTGCTCGCTTTACACCAACTTGCTCAAGAAACCAAAGCCTACATATTAAAAGGAGAATAATATTGAAAGAAAAATATGACTGTGGTCAGACCTGGTTTCTGTACCAGCCCATACCTAGTCTTTTACGCTGGCTGATCCCTTGCCCCTGAGCTGAGATGTGCTGCAGCACCTGGTGTGACATCTGTTCGCTTCCCACTCTTCACTTGAAATTTTGCCTTTAGTACTTGCCAGAAGGTTGAGGAGTCTTTTGGGAGGTCAGTGGGATGCACAGACACTTTATTTCCGTGATCTAATGTACTTATGATACCACAATTGTTAGTGGATTCTCAGGGCATTGTAGATTTCATTTTATCTTTAGTGTTGTGCTGTAAGTACGTGAACGTTTACGCAGCGTGAGATTTCACTGGTATTTCCAAATAAGCTTCTGTACTGATCTGAATTATTTCTGTGACTCAGTTGTTCACTGATAGTCAAGATCATGGAAACAGTTAAAAACCACAACTAGATATTTTCTAATCCCGGAAGAAAGGTGCCTACTCCAGAGGAATATGGCTCTGCTTTTAACGGAATGGACTGAATTCATAAAGGGGAAATATCAGCCAATTTGATCAAAAGAAACCAAGCTTTTTATAAACCTATTTATTTATCTTCGAAATCTTACCTAAATGGTCATCAGGAAGATGCAGTGCTGTTCTATTTTGACCCACTTGTGATATTTTTGTGGTTTTCTTCTGGAAAACAAAGAGCCCAGATAACATAAAAATTGTTTCAGTATCTAAATATGTAACCCCATTTAATGTGTGCTATTGCTGGTTTTGTGGAGTTATCTCCACCTTGCTGCAGTTTCTCATATGCTGTTATTTGTGGCTTATTAGGTTTAAATGGCCTTTCCTGCTGCTGGAAAGCACAAGAAAATAAAAAATACAAAAAGGGATAATGTGCTTTTAAGCTAATAAAAGGAAGTATGAGGCCTTCTGAGATGAATAATGGAGATGTACTTCCTGAAAAGACAAAAAACCCAGACCTTTGAGGCTATTATCAGTGCTTACTGGTTTTACTGACATTTTACTTCATGCTTCAAAGAGTAATTCATTCAGCAGATGGGAAGCAAGACTAAGGCAAGATTTGAAAAGTGCTTTTCCCTTCTGCACCTTTGGGTATGAGCTTGCTATGATACCAAACAAATGTCACAGAGATATGCCCAATAGATTTAGGATTTCATGATTTATTTTCTAAGCTGGGCTTGCATGCAAATACAGAGCATTAAGAACCCTCAGACATTCCTCCTGCTTTCTCTCCCAAACAGTATTAATTCTGGAATCACTATGAAACATACGGCATCCACTCCTTGGAAATGAATGGGAACTTGAAATCAGGGGTCTCTCACAATGAAAGGATCAGTCCATATGTTTAATATTTTAAATATAGAAAGTATTTCAAGATCAAAGTAGTGTAAATGGTGGGATAGGAGTTTCTTCTCTCTTGTTTTAAATTGTGATGTGTCTTTCTCAGTACACCTTTCCATGTGTATTGGGAATGTGCTCATCAAAGAAGGTTGTTTGCGTGCTGTGAAATTATGAAGCGTGGACTTCCTTGACCTCAAGTAGTTCTTGAGCTTTAAGAATGCATCTGAATTGTGAAAATGAGCTCATAACTCAGTTCCTGCTCTCATAGCTGGCTGCAAGTAGTTAGTAGTCTGTTAATTTCAGAAATTTCACATTCTGATCTTGAAGGAATTAGTATTTTATGTGAGAGATCTTGGATTGCCAGAATCTTAACTGGAGAAGTATTTGTGTGTTCTTGTGACATAATGCTGGGTATCCCCTGATTAAATGACTCCAGCTTCACTAGAGCTCCTGTTGAAGAGTACTTTAGAGATTTATTAGAGAATCAAAAGGCTCCACTTTAAGATATTTGCTGTAAACTGTAGTCTAGTTCAGTGGGACTTTACCAGACTGTCCTGCATGTGATGATAACCTTAATGGTTGTGTTCTCAAGAGCCTTTAGTGCGGAGTAAGCTGTTTGCTGTAGAGCGAGTTTCCACTTCAAGGAAGGTGAGTTTATATTCCTCACAATTATATTTGCAGAAGCAGCAAATTTCACCTGTAGATGAGAAGAAAAACAATGTCGCTGTGTTGCAGTGTTCATATGCAGAAAACAAAAAGCATCTGTTGTTGGTCCTGAGGGGTTTGTTTATTTTTTCTCTTTAAGAAGGAACAGAACAGTTCTTGCCTCTAAACTGAATACGACCAGATTCTTCCGCCTTCATATTACGATGTCACACGTCTATATAACTACAGGAGTATATGACTGACTTTTTAAACTGTGTGCATCAAGATAATTTTTCCTGGTTTTGATGAGTACGTGATGCAGGATCACAAAACAGCTCTTCTCAAACTTCAGGTCTGTTTCTTAAGACATTAAACACAAACTGAAAAGGAAACGAACTCACGAGAGCCATTGACTGAAATTACTGCCCCAGTCAGCCACTTTTTAAATGATCCTTCCTCTAAAGTTATTCCTGATCCCGTTTATAAACGGTGTTATAAAAAAGGTGCAGCGACCTGAGCAAATGCGCTCCAGTGTTTTGCAGCCTGGGTCTTCCAACCTTTTGGAGCCAACACCTTTCAGCAAGGAGAGGTGCAGGTGGGGCAGACAGACAGCACCGTTAGGTCTTCTGAGATCCTTTTCTTTAAGGCAGAGGTACAGTCTAACTCTTCCTCCCCTGCCAAAACACACTGGTGGTGGTGGTGTCAGGGTGAACATGTAGGTGAAGGAGATGGGTAAGGTATTGCTACTGGTGGTATTCTGCTGGAACTCTGGTGAGTAAAAGGGAGTTTCAGCTGCTGTGGGAGTCAGTACAGCTTTCTGTTCCACAGCCTTATTACTAACCATTTTTGTTGGTGTTTTAAATTAAATGATCAGAATTGAAGTATATATTAAACATTTCAAACTTTTTTGTTTAAAAGTGTGAAGTTTGCTGAAACCTAATGCTTGTCTCTCTTGCCAGGCTGAAGTTAGCAGGCAGATGACTGGATATTTGCATCATTCCCCTGCTGACACAAACAAAGTAGGGGGGAAAAACCCAGCCCTTTGTGTAGATAACAGAGAAAGGATAGCTTTGTTACTGTCTGTATCTTCTGCTTTACTGCTAATAACACTGTCTTTAAAGTAGTGACGATAAGAGGTCCTAATAATAAATGGGACTTTTTGGAAGTGTTTGTTCATAATTGTGTGTAAAATCTAATGTTACACTGGGCTTTGTTGTGACTGCCTTGGAAAGATCCAATATCTTTTCTACTAAATACATAGAAATGACAAGGGGGGAAAAAAAATTCAAAGTCGTCCTCTAATGGCTAATAGAAGGTCCCGTCAGCAGACTGCCTTTAATTATTTATAGATTTTTAGGTTATAATAATGTCTTGTATAGAAATTTGGAACAACAGAAATTATAAAGCTAGTAGTGAGGATAAGCTTATTGCTTTTGGTTCTTTAACTTGGAAGGGGTGGGGGTGTTTATTTTTTACTTGCTGTGGGGCTTCCAAAGTATGACCACAGCCTTTGGAGAAATGGATTAATGTTCTAGATATAATCAGTGAAAAGTTTCCCATGACTTTGAATTTATGGAGTTGGGCAAGGGCAGTGTAATCCTGGTCACTCACTGAGCCAACAGATGCTTTTATTTTTAAGTATTTTCCTAACTTGGAAGGAGAACCGAGTAAACTGAATGTTCCATCTGCAGAGGATGCTGAGATTGTCTTCAGCAGCTGCTGAAGACCTGCATGCACTGGGCAACAAAACCATTTCCAAATGTTCTCCGAGTATGTGTGTATGACTCCACTGTCACTGTCCTCCTGGAGATGAGAGCAAGGTGTCATTTGTCACTGATGAAAGGATTGCCATTTTTTAACAATTATTAACTCCCGTGGGGTTATTGATTTGCTGACAGCCATTTCTACTTGGTATCCGTGAATCAAATTCACATTTTTCTTATCCTTTGTATTAGTAAGAGTTGAAACTGTTTTCTGAAATTGCCACAATTTGGAGAGGGATCATGCCAATGTTATTTTATCAATGCTGTTAAGCTTTCATATATCAGTTTAGGAAAAAAATGATTTACAAATAGCTTAATAAATCAGTCAAGACAACCAAGTGTCTTGTATCCCAGAAATCTGAAAGTGTTATTCAAACTGTAAATTTCTGTTTGATTTGTTTGGGGGTTTTTTTGGTTGGTTGTTTTTCCCTGGTTTGAGATTGGCCGATATTTTATGGATGCCATAAAAATAGGACTGGTTTTGACTTAAACCAGGAGGGACATGGGGGAAGACTCAAGTTTGTCTAACAAGCTCTTCATTATACAAACCTGGCTAGCAAAGCTGCACTCTGTTCTGAACATACAGACGCATTCTGTAGTTGTGAAGCTGTTCCTGCCCTGTTATCCAACCTGACTAAATTGTCAGTGAATAGTTTTGTAATATTCTGGAGTAAACTGGAATTTATTAGTGCAGGGGACTCACTTTTGTATGGTAGTAGGTTGTGCTGGGCTAACATACAGGGTCCTGTAGCTGGAGTAGTTCATAGCTCTGGTTTGATTGTCCGGTCACATATAAATGTGTTGTCTTTTTAAAGGTTTTTATACATGGATTTAAATTGTGTAGCTTCACAGAAACAACTTAAGTGTTTGGTCTTTTAGAGTAGTTAAATGTGACGTTTGTATTGGCAAGTTCTTCCAAAACTTTCTCAAGTTTCGTCATATTTTGTTTGCCTTGCATCCACTGTGTTTGGTGTGATTGATTGTTTGCTAGGGAATGTTTGAAAATTCTTAGAGAAAACAGTGGAACATCTCTGGTAAGCCTCTTGAAACTTTTCCTCTTCAGAGTTAACCATTGGAGTCTCCTTTCATCTCTATGTAACTTTGGTCTTAATTAAGAAAGAAGACAGGACTAGCCTCAAAAATCCCAACCATCTAATGCTCCAAACACGAACACAAACATTGCCATAGGAATTGGAAAGGCGATGACCAAGGTGGTTTATTTTGAGGGCTTAGAGAATTACAATATTGCTGCCATTCCAAGAACTTCTTAAAAGAACAGTAACCCTTGGCAGCTGTGATGAAGTCTGTATTTCAAGAGCAATGAGTCCAGATTATGTAATTTAAATAGGATATAGTTCATTCTTCATCTGACCAAACTGTAGGAAAAGAGGGGGTCTGATTTCTACATCCAAAGTCGTGATTAAAGAACCGTCTGCTGTGACAGGCAGTCACAGAAATTTATTTAACATGTTGCTGTTAAGAGAGCTTACAATTTAAGTAACACATCTGTAGTTACAGCTTTAACACTACTAGGTTGGAGGTAGTCCTTCATTGCACTCCGAAGAGATGATTTATTAACTTTCCTAAAAATATTTCTTAATTATTCAACAGGTTCATGAACCACCCAGCGCCAGCAAACAGCCGCTACAAACCCACTTGCTATGAACATGCTGCTAACTGTTACACACATGCAGTAAGTACATTTCTGGTTTGTTTTGGTGTTTTGTTTTGTTTTTTTTAAACCAGATGCTCTGGTAAAGGTGGCTTTCAATCACCAAATACTTACCTTTGCCTGAGTGTATTTATATTTACGACCTCTTCAGTTTTGTTATATACGCTTCAGCTATAACAGTCCAAAAAAATGTAATGGGAATTAGATGGCTCGTAACCGCCAATCCCTGTTCTGAATCTCTAGGAGCTCCAAATGCTTCATAAGATTCCTTTTCACCAAAATAAGTTACACCTCTTTAGATACTTTTTTCCCCTGTCCCAGTCCAAAGGATTTTTATGGTAAAATGAATATAGGCCTATACTAGTTAGTCTTGCAGGGCAGATTTCCCCTGTACTGTGCTGACACAATATTGTACAAATTGTATAGTGCAGCTATAAGAAAGATTTATTCATGTTAGAAGTGGAAGGCTTCATAAGGCTATCACATGGGTATTGGCTAAAAAAGCTGGCATGGCTTAGTTCTGATACTTAATAGTCATGAGTTGATTCTTTGAGAAATCTGCTCTTTGGAAAGAGGCACCAATAATGCTGACAACCCTGCGAAAAGGCCTAGGCTTTTCATAACTAGGTTTGAATACACGATATATACAAAATTAGAAAAGCAGTCCCCTTGGGATTTTTTAAATTATTGTAGTAATTGGGAAGTTTAATTTGTCATCTGGCACTTTGAAAAGGACTTAAAAATGTGTGTGTTTGTTTTTGAGATAGCATTTGCCCTTTTATAAACGCAGCTTGTGCTTCTCCTCAGTCCCTTGTTTAACTCCAAACATCTGAAGTGTGTTTGACTTTGTCCTCCTTCTCTTATCTCCAGTGTGTCTGAGTGAGCTACAGATACGAATGCTCCAGGTAGCACACGGGACTCTTCAGCTCTAGAGAGAGCTCGGTTCTTAAGAATTCCTTGTGTGTATTTTATCAATTAATCAACATATAACTGTGTTGCTGGTTTAAAAAAAGAACTACCTTGGTTTACATATAGAAAAGCTAAGTGAACTTAGGTGGTTTTAAGCCAAGGGTCTCATGTACAGCACTATGTAAATATATGCTTATTTGTCTAGAGAATGAGGCAACATTCTGTTAGTTAGCTCAAATACGTAGTTTATCTCATAATCCTTGTACAAATCTTGTTTACTCTGGCCAAAAAGTTGGATTTCAAAATGTCTGGCAGAAGTTGCTGGACTCCTTAGCAATTCTGGCTTCGTCTGGTTGAAAAGCAGGCATGTCTTATTCCTGCCTCTTAGCAGAAGGTTACAGCCAAGATGTCATATCAGTATTTTTTGGTATGCCACAGTTTCTGGTGAGGCTGTCTAATTGTTTTCTGAGCAGTCAACCTCTGTGCTAAATCCTACCCTGAACTGTTAACAACTTGGGGATGTGCAATGTTAACATCCTCTTTGGAAGGAAGTCAAGTGTAGTATAAAAGAGGGATTGTTAGTCCTTAAATAAAATTGTATACAATAAAGAACTTTAATTACAATTTAAAACCTTGAAATAGGAATCTAATCTGGGAAAGCACAGGGGATTATACAGAAAAAGCTGGAGAAGGGAAGCTCACTTCTGTTTTACTCAGTGTTAGGTGGTTCAGTAGTTGAGTCTTTGCCGCTAGATTACAGTGTGAGTTTTCATTTAGACATTGATGTAATTTCTACAAAACAGAATTTAGCAGTGGTTCTCCACATATTTTTTTTCAAAGCTTTATTCATAATTCAGATAGTAGTCAACTTGTGTTTTATGACTGTGGCTGTACTTCTCAGTAGGAATCCCATCTGGTTTTTGACTTAAAAATAAACAATAGTCTGTTTAGGCAGCTGCTTCAAAAGAAAAAAAACAACAAACAAACAAAAAAACCCCAACAATAAACGGGAATATAGAATCCATGCATGGCTTTTTGTTACAATACTTCAAAAGATAACTTCGTGCAGCATAGTAAGATATCTTCAAATTTCTAACTAGTAAGGCTATTTAAACTGTCTTAATGTATTTCAACTTTAAATGAAGCACTGACTTGTCTTTAGACGCTAGGAGACAGGAAGGGCAGCTAAGCAGTTGGCTACAGAGACAGAAAAGACCGCTCTGTTTAGAAGAACAGAGAGGAAGCGATGTATGAGAGAAACAGGAGTTGTAAAAATTTGAGTTTAAGGTAAGCTAAATCTAAAGGGAGGGGTGGCTCTTTTATTGTGAAACTTTCTGGTGTACGTAAGGTTTATCAGACAAAAGATATGCCCTGTTGGCTTGAAACCTCCCAATTTAGACACAGCTTGCTTTATACTGCTCTAAAAGTTTCTTCTAAGTGCCTTAAAAGGAGGAAGTATTCTTAAAATAAGTTAGTCTCTCTATTCCAGGCTTAATTTGTGCAGTGCACGAAAAGAAAGAAGTATAAATATTTAAAAAATGAGGCAAGTCTGTTCTTGCAGGTTCCAGCCTCTAGCTGTAAATAAATACAACTTAATCCTTTGTCTTCCTTCTCATTGCAAAGAGTTTTGTAAGGGATTGATTTCTCCATTCTGAAGATTAAAATGCAGTTCTTGTGCTGAAGATTTTTTTCACATGAACATGGGAAAATCTGCCTTGTTTGCTTGACTGAAGTGGTGCATTTCTTTTGTAACCTGGATGTTAGATACAGGGAAGTCCGTTGTATCTCTGGTATCTGTTGTAACATTAGCATCTAAAGAACTTTTATCCAGTTGGCTGGAACAGCAGGATATCATTTCTGGATTTTGTCTTTAGCTATTTTTGGTCAGAGAAAGAGTAATAAAACACCTCTTGTTTAGTCTAACTGTTCCCATGATGCGTATCAGGCACAGAGGGAAGGTGTGTCCACATAGGATACTTAAAAAAACCCCAAACCAATAAGTGCTTCTTTTGGTAATATAGTGCTCTTTCCTCTCAGAAGTAGAATCCGAGTTCTTCAGAGCCAGGACAAGGCAGAAAAGAGATTAATTCAAATTCAAGTCTTCATCCATGTACCAATTGGTAGCATATTCTTCATTTTGAAGGCGTAAAGAGAGAGTTGATAATAAAAATATTCATTTATTTTAACCCTGTAACTTTATGTACAATAGTTACTGGAAAAAGTGATTGGCATCAAACTCTATAGGGGCTCATTTGAACATTACACATCGTATCTTAACTTGGGAAATATTTATTTTGGTAGACTAGTAAAAAGCTGGGATATCTGTGTAAGAGAGGTGAGTTATTCTGTATAATATCTAAATCTAGTCTCCAAAGAGGTCTTCCTTCCTATGAAATGATCTTACTCAGAGCTCCAGGCAGAATCTCTGAGCAGCTCATGCCCAGGCTTTTAGCAGGGAATTAGTAAGGATTTGCTATTTTACCCTGTGCTTGTGTTCATGATACTTGTGGGTCCATAATCTCTCTGAAACCTTTTAGTTCCCTGTCAAGTTTAGTCAAAATTGAAATCTGCACTAGAAACTGGGAAGGAAACTGCTGGAAGCGGATACAGCACAACTGCACGGCTTAAAGGAACACGGCTGAAAAACTGTTTCTGGAGCTTAGTATCATCCTGTCTCCTGCAAAAACTACACGAAACAACTGCCACATCTCACCAGTTCCTTGCTGTCTAGTGTGACTAATCTCCTGAGGAGTGAGGCACTTGAAGCTTTCCTGAATTGGGGGGCTATCCAGGATATGGATATGGAAATTTACGGTTTGTGATAAATGAGGAGCCAGGCTGGCAGACTATTTTTGGCTTTAAAGTGCACCAGGTCAACTTCCATCGTCTCATTACAAAACTCGGAAAGTCTTTTTACCTCTGCTCCAAATGCTGTGGATACAGGAATGTTGTGCTTCTCGTTTCCGTGGCTCCACAGCTTTTGGCATAAATGTACTAAATTTTGCAAAAAGGAAGATGATGAAGCTACAGTTGATATATTTAAAAAAACAGAAGTAAAAGCATCTCTATTTGTTTTGTTTAGGTTTTTTTTTTTTTAATTCTCTGAAGTAACCAACTACTTTTGGGGGTCATTTGGTATACTCTGCATCTTCTGCATTGTAGCTGTGATCAGAGCCTCAGTTCCTTTTAATCTGTGAGCAGATAAAGGATAAAGACAACACAGGCTAGACCAGAACTTTGCTCTTTGAGCTCTCAAACCTGTAATGCAAAGCAGAGTTGTCGGGTGTCTTTGAACATCACTTGTTCCTGCCCTTAATTGTTTAGCCTGTGAGACTTGGTGTAAACTGTGAATAATTTAACCTATGAAGCTTATTTACAAGTCAAGTGAACTAATTAGCATCTTAAGACACACTGTAGGGCTTGGAAGGGAACTTGTGCATCAATTTTAACTTAGAAGGCTGAAAAGATGCACCATCGTAGTGGAAGGAGATGGGTAGAAATGTCTGAGCCAGTGGGTTCTTTTCTTTAAATATTTCTATTTCTACACATCTAAATGTTTTATTTTTTCATTTGGGGTTTAAGTTTATTTTAGTCTGTCTTGTGCTCTGCCCCTGTGCCCAAGAGGTGATTTAGATCCGAGCCTAGAGTAAGATCAAGACATTTTTAAACTGTGAAGCAGAACGTAAAAGCACTACTAAGACATAGCAAATTCTTTTGGTTTTTTTTGATTTTTGTGTCACGACTAGAGGAGCCAATAACCAAGCCTCATAATACCACGTGAGGAGAAATGTAGCACGATCAGGTATAACCTTATGTCTGAGACAGTGCTGAAGTCTTGACGCTTGTGTGTCAACATCCAACTAAACGAAAGACTCGCTCCGGTTAGGAGCACGCCGTCAAATGTCCCATGTATGGTCTTGTAAAGCACACTGCAGCTTTATTTATCTCCCTGCTGTCGCTGTGCTGTGAGCGGTACTACACTGGCTTCCAGTAAAGCCCTAACAATGGCCTTTTGTTTCCTTAGTTCCTCATTGTTCCTGCGATCGTGGGTAGTGCCCTTCTCCACCGGCTTTCTGATGATCGATGGGAAAAGATAACGGCATGGATGTACGGCATGGGGCTCTGCGCGCTCTTCATTGTCTCCACAGTATTTCATATCGTTTCTTGGAAGAAGAGTCACCTAAGGTATCACTGTAGCTCTTGTATAAGATGGTTTATTTTCACGTTCTGTCGTGGTTTTCCATTGTGTTTCTCAAGTGATCAAACAAACCATTTTACCGAAGGCTGGCGTGTTACCTTGCACCGAATCACAAAAAAACCCCACCTTTGATTCTGTTGGAAGAAACAGTGAGCCAACCTCATCTAGAAAATGAACTCTTAATGTCTTCTGCCTTTTCACAAGGAAAAAACATATTTTCTAGGCCCTAGTGGGTCTTAATTCAGAAACTGCATGGGAAAAAACATAATGAAAGTGCATGTCAGATACAATCCCACTGCAGAAATGAGAACGTTGTCTGGGACTGCGGCATGCTCGAGTACTTTGAGGAACACAGATTGTGCCAAGAGAGTTATACAATGCACAGCTGATGAGCAGAAAGCCTCCTCGGGAGCAAGGCAGCAATAGCAAAACTAAGATGTGGTTTTAATATGTTTAGTTTGTTTATTTATTTTGGTCCCATTAAGACTCCTGTATAATTCTGGGCCATAAGCTGGATTTAACCCTTGGTCACTGAATAGTTACAGTTGGTTTCTGGATTAGGCAGAGTGGGTGTGACAGCTCTCTGCCTCCTTGCCAGAGAGCAGGATGCATGATGGGGTGGAGAAGGAGAGGAATGGAGGAGTGCTTCTCTCCTACGTGTCTCACTTACGACCTCGTGAAGTTGAGGTCAACTGGACAGTCTTCCAAATGGTTTTGAGAGGTTACGAAGCTGATGGTATTTCCCCCAGAGTAATTCCAAAGCGTGCCAGGAAACTGAGAGGTTACAAAAATCTCTCTAAAATCTGCCGTGGCGACCTCTTCTTTCTCTTACTAGGACAATGGAGCATTGCTTTCACATGTGTGACAGAATGATGATCTACGTCTTTATTGCGGCATCGTACGCACCGTGGTACGTAATTTGAAGCGCAGCTTTCAGAGTTAAAACTTTCTTTTTCAACGTAAACAGTATCACTGCAGCTTTCCAAAATTTACAGCTATCTCTTTTAGATGTGATAGATCACCTCCTGCATTGTGAAATGCACCATAATGTAATCTCCTGGGATTTGTTGAATGGAAAGTGCTATTAGTGAACAGCAGAAAATAGTTTATTTGTATTCCACATACTCCAATTTATGCTCCCCTCACATCAATGCAAACACACCTTTTGCCTCTCTGTCTAGAATGTCCCAGTGTCTTCTCCCTCACCGTGCCTAACTTATAGCCCTGAATATTTACTTATTTTTATGAAGCCCTACTACTTTTGTGTCAGTGTGATCCGTGTGTTCATCCCTGTGAGCTCTTGAAATCTTTGTACCTCCAGGTTAAATCTACGTGAGCTTGGACCTCTAGCATCTCACATGCGTTGGTTTATCTGGCTGATGGCTGCTGGAGGAACCATTTATGTATTTCTTTACCATGAAAAGTAAGAATTATTATTTGCATTTAACCTTAAACTGAAATTGAAAAGTGAGGGCTTTCTTGCTTTCTGAGTGCTCCCAGCCAGCCTTTCACACATTGAAATAAGAGCTTTGAAACAGTGGAAAGACGTGATGGGAATGGTGCAAACTTTCATCTTGTCAGGAGAGAATTGTATTCGCTCCGTCATAACATGTCTTCAGGCTAGATCGTTGTCTTCTCTTAAAGGGGTGGGAGGGAAGCATCCACTTCTGAAACTTTTGCTACAAGAAAGCAAGGCTGAGAGTGGGTAGGATAAGAAATGGTGGCTTTCTTATGCCCATAATTTATGTGCCACTGTGTATAGATTATGCTGCAACATTATCTTGTTTCTATGTACTGAAGTGTATTGACTCCTGCTACCTTCTTGGTTTTGAGATGGGTGGTCCTTGAGTTTCAGGTCTGAATTCTTGAGCCTGCTTTCATTACTTATCCCCAGGGAGCAAGACCCAACATTTTGCTGTGGACATGAGCCACTGAGCTTCAAATAAGAAAATATAAATTGCCTCTGTGTTTTATTCTCACTAGTACTTAATGCAAAAGAATGCATCTAGGTGGCAGAGAAGAAGGTATTGCCTGCAACAGTACAATGCAGAGAGAAAAACTAGCTTTATTTTTTATCATAAAATATTGGTTATCTGTCTGCATGGAAAGCTTTTTGAGTCCTTTACTGGACCCATGCTAACGCAAAATGTAAAATGTTTTCTTTACAGTTGAAGGAAATGTTCATCCTCTTGTACACCTCCTTTAATGACTCAAATTGTTCCTTTTTAGGTACAAGATCGTTGAACTCTTTTTCTATTTAGCGATGGGATTTTCTCCTGCGCTGGTAGTGACATCCATGGTAAGGAATGTGACTATTTACATTACAAACACACAGACTTTCCTTTATGACTAGCTTAAATTCCAGTGCAGCTCTCTTTCATCTGAAAACACATTCATTTTAGTCCACCATAATTGTAAATGTTCTCTGCAGAAGAACCAAATATAGTCAGTTATTTTGGGTTTACAGTTTACATTTCAATGAAGTGCTACCTTGTTTTGTTGAATCTGGGCTGCAGGGTGTAGATAAAAAGAGCTTAGGTTCTAAACTTCCCTTCTGAAGGCCCTCACTTCTGAAAGGGTATTGGACATAATAATTCAGTCACTCCCATTTGGGTGAAAATGCTAAAGAGGTGAAGTACCTCAGCCTGTTGAGGAGTATTTCTAGCTTTTACTAATTAGGAGTTTAATTCGTGTCCATTTATCACTTGCAAATTGGGAAAGAAGCTTTTTCATGATAAAAGTGGAATGGACTTCTGATAACACGCTGTCTTTTTTCTTGTTACATGTAAGAGCTCGCTGGAAAATCTAGTCAATTGGTGCTGTGGTCTGGACCATGATGGAGGAATTAAATTGGCTCTTGCCCCTTTCAAAATTACTTAGAGGCAGCAAAGTTAAAAAATTCTTTTTTATCAAAGCTCAGAAGTAGTTGGACTGTATCAAACCAATGCATTGTATCTGGGATACTTGATCTCTCAGTAATTGGTGGTTCGGTTTGTTTTTTTGTTTGTTTTTCAAAAGATGTCTTGATACATCTGTAAAGCATCTTATTCCATTGTGTCCACCTCAAAACTTTGAGTTATTTATAGTTGTATGTTTTAAATAACTTTGAATAACCTTCTCTGCTGCTGACATAAACCTGGCACCTCTACAAGGTAATGCCTTAAGTGTTCCACACAAATGCTGTGCTCTACCTACACCTTGCTGGACACTTCAGCCACCTCACAGGAGCTGCATTAAAGTCAAGCTTATGTGCAGTAATGTGTTTTTTAAATTTTTTTTTTTTCTCCATTTTTGTCTGCTCTGCTAATGAGCATGAAGCAAGACATCAAACCGGTTGTAATTTTGGAGTTATCCTTCTATGACTTCTGTAGTGCTATTGAGATGTTCTATAGAATCATAGAATGGTAGGAGTTGGAAGGGACCTCTGGAGCTAGAGGCCAGCCCCTCTGATAAATATAGCATTATATATTTCACAAAGAGTGCTATAAACATACTGCTTTTCTCACTTGTCCACCTGCCATATCCAAGATGACGCGAGTTGACAGCCAGCTGCTTCTCTTGGGAGGAGAGCGCTCTCTGTATTATGTGCATAAAATACCCTTTCCCTCCTTTACACCCCATCCCTAATCTTTCCCTGTTAATTGACAGAGCAACACGGATGGACTTCAGGAGGTTGCCTGGGGAGGCTTGATATATTGTCTGGGTGTGGTGTTCTTCAAGAGCGATGGAGTCATCCCGTTTGCCCACGCCATCTGGCACCTCTTTGTGGCCACAGCAGCCGCTGTTCATTACTATGCCATTTGGAAGTACCTTTACAGAAGTCCTGCAGATATAATTCGTCATTTATGAGATACGTAATCTATAAAAATAATCTGCCCTTGGCCTCTGTAACAGTATTATCTGACTTAAGGAATTCGGGGAAATTGGAAAATTGCACAGAAAAACTGCACTGACTTTGGTAGTTCTCTGAACACAGTTACTGTGAACTGATGTCGTGTGTGTCCTGCAACTGCCCATCCTGCGGCAAGTGCTGTAAATAACCAAGATACTGTACTGCCGTACCAAGAGTCCATTCCGTGTTAGTAGAAGTGGCTACCTGATGTTTACAAATACATTTTGTATTCGAGTTTAATTTTACAATTTTTAACTACGTGACTTTTTCTAAATTCGTGATTCGAATGGTGAAGTCAGTGCAACAGGGAAAGTGTTAACTCTTGATTTGAAATCGATTTCAATCACCTTTCCGCTAGTCATTTATTAAACACGAATCGCAGACTAAAATAACCTACTTTTACCACTCATTATCTTGGTATAATGTGACTTTTTATATAAAAAACTTTTTTGTGTTTTTTTGTAAACTTTAAAAGTACGTTTCGTGAACTGAAAACACACAACTGTCATCTATGCAGTTACTCACATTGCAGAACCTGGCAAGCAATGGTTACATTCCACATGCTGTACTGACAAGCAAACGTTGTACCTCTGCCGACGGTTGTATTACAAGTGTAATTGTACTAACCACTTTTATGAGCTAAAATCGAAATGTGATTCTGCTGAGTTTTGACGTGATAATATTCTGCTCATCGATAGGACCACTGAAACAGCACCTTAATTTGGCTTTATCCATGATGGAAATGAAGTGCTTTAAAAGAAACAATGATGTGATTTTTCTCCTTCTGATTCCCGGTTCTAGGCCGTGCTGCCCAAGCAGGCAGCGGCTGGGATGGAGCTGACTTGTCCAGGGGCTGGCAATGTGAAGGAGGGTGGACAGCTCGTGCCCCAGAGGAGCTCGTTTCTCCAGAAGCCCTATACTCATATGGGTGCTGTAATATTAAGGCTTGGATTTTCAAAGGGATTTAAATTGGCCAACGGAACCTGTTCCCACCAATTTTCGTTGGACTCGTTCCGTTGGGATCTCCTGGTCAGAGCAGCAGGTACCAAGTGATTGCTGACCACTTTGAATTCCTGATTCTTCACAAGCACAGCCTTTCAGGGAGGGGAGCTTGAAGAACTTGTTATGGTGTCCCTTGTCACTCTGGGATTAACGCAGAGTAAAACCGGTCTTTAGCTGTATTGTCTTCCTGTACAGGAAAACCAAGTGTGGTAGCAAGTCATGGTTGTAGGACGTGTGCATTAAATGACCAGGTGTAGAAGAGTCATTGTAATACTGTTTGCCCAATAATTGTCTCCTGTCCCACTCTATAATGAATGTCTTATATTAAGATTGACTTTATCCTTTTTCTAATTTACTCAGTTTTTTCACATCGGTATTTAAAAACAAAACGAAAACGTGTTGCCTTTTTCAGATTTTGTTCTGGATATTGCCTGTCTGCAAGCGATTAAGTAGCAAGATAGGGATGTTTTTCAAGGTACCGTTTAATATCGCACCTCGATTTGCCAGTGGGTTGCAGCTTTTAGAATATCTACGTTTATATTTGGAATTTACAAGAGGGACAACCTTTAACTTCAAGGCATTTGAAGAATCGCTGTGTGGTGTCAGCAGGGGATTGGAAGAGCGGCACCACTACGGCAGACTAGTTGACTGCCCCAGCAGAGAGCGAACGGAACAGCCGGGCAGGTAATTCCTAGCGCAACGGTCTCACCAATCTGGATGCCTCAGTTTTTTTAACATTGTGTCTATTTTAATATTTTCCACTTTTTGTGAGTTCATATATTTTGTTTAAAAGCAGTACTGTTAAAACCACTAAAATACATGTAAAGGTTTTCTGTAGTCAAAAGTGAAACTAGTGCTCCGACTGTATTTTGTTTGAATTTTAAGTTAATTTTTCATGGCATTGCTTTTTGGAGTGTTTGAAATGGTTTTTAAAAAATTTCAATTCGCCAAAAAAATATTTTGAATTACTGTATTCTAGTCAATATGATACTGAATGTACTAGACTAACAATAAACATTTTGTGCAATTTGGAAACTTTTATTCTCGGTGGTTGGTTTTATTTTTCTTTTCCCCTTCAATACTTAGGCAGGGAAGTGAGGAACTTAGCACTGTTACCAGAGATCCAGAGTTAACCCTCATGACCTTCTAATGCTTGCTCCGTCAACTTTTTAAAATAAGTAGTAGGAAAGATTATAATCCAAATTATTCAATTTGTGCTATGGAAAAAATATATATGTCTAAGTTTTGGTCAATATTGGGAACTTGCTAATTTCTCCCTTGCTGTTCTGGATCCATTTTCTTGTACTGCTCACAGAATCACAGAATCATCTAGGTTGGAAAAGGCCTTCAAGATCATCAAGTCCAACCATTTACCCTACTCTACCAAGCCCATCACTACACCCTGGCCCCAAGGACCACATCTACACGGCTTTTAAACACCTCCAGGGATGGGGACTCAACCACCTCCCTGGGCAGCCTGTTCCAATGCCTGACAACTCGTTCCATCAAAAAATCTTTCCTAATGTCTAATCTAAACCTCCCCGGGTGCAGTTTGAGGCCATTCCTTCTCATTCTGTCACTAGTTACTGGTGAGAAGAGGCTGGTGCCTACCTCTCTACAATGTCCTTTCAGGTAGTTGTAGAGAGCAATAAAGTCTCCCCTCAGCCTCCTTTTCTTCAGACTAAACAGCCCCAGTTCCCTCAGCCGCTCCTCGCAGGACTTGTTCTCCAGGCCCTGCACTGGCCTTGTTGCCCTTCTCTGGACCCGCTCGAGCCCCTCGATGTCTTTCTTGTATTGAGGTGCCCAAAACTGAGCCCAGTACTCGAAGTGTGGCCGCACCAATGCTGAGTACCGGGGGACAATCACCTCCTTGGTCCTGCTGGCCACGCCATTTCTAATACAGGTGAGGATGCCACTGGTGGTCTTGGCCACCTGGGCACACTGCCGGCTCATCTTCATCCACCCATCGATCAGCAACCCCAAGTCCTTTTCTTCTGGGCAGCTTTCCAACCTGATATATACTGGGTTTGTTTTTTTTCAATTATACAACAGTAAAATACACAGTTTTGCTCCTATCCCTGTAGAAGCATCATGGCTTAAAATACAGACAAGCTGAACTACAAATGCATTTCTGTCTGGAAACCAAGTACATCAATTAGCCTTTTTTTCTTTTTTCCCCTCTGCCTACTGGCAGCTCTCGGGCTGATTCCTCCCAGCAGTAGCAACAGCGTGTTTTCCAGCTGTGTTTGCTGCGGCAGCAGAGATGTGATTTCTTTGTCTTCCTGAAGCAAATGTTTTTTAAAACCACTTGCTTCTGTATTTCTCGTGCCTCTAGGTTTTAGCCGTGCAACAAGGACGCCGAGTCTAAATGACACGGCGATAGCAGGCATTTTAGTTTTGCAGATGGACCTTTCTGGAGGACGTCTGGGATGCAACAGGTACTTCATACTGGTTACTTTCCATTTCATCACTTCTGGCTTGTGTTTTTCTAACACAATACTTTGTGCAGCTGAAAAATAGTTTGGTTATCTGAAGGGATTCATCCTAGTGTGCCCTTCTTTGTATTTTATCATGTTTTTTTTTTAATTCAACGGCAACAAGGAACGCACAAAGTATTCATTTTTTCTTTCTGTTAACCAAAGCAGCCTCCTTTTCCCATTCTGTCTTCTTCACATCCCTCTTGGTTACTTACGGTTATGGTAAGAAACTATATTCCTGTCTTCCAGTTCCAGGTAAGTAACAAAGTCCTTTCAAAGGAGACTTCAATGTCCAAACATGGGCTTTGCAATCTTTGCTTTACTGAATTCCATGAAAATGGGATACTTCAAAGACTTTGAAACAGTTTTTGTGGTTTCCCAGTATTTCCAAACGTTGCCTAAATTCCCGATCAGTGTTAGCAGACAGGTAAGATGGTGCCATTTAATGTGTTTTTTTTTATGCAGTTTTGTTCTAATTAGTTGGGTTTTGCCTGATTTGAAGCACCAAGCCTGTCAGATGCGCAGCGTTCTGGTTGTTCTGTGTCCCAGCGTTTCCGCAGTGCTGGTGGTGGCCTGGATGGAGTAAAGCTCTTCTGAGGCTCAGGGTTGTCACAGTGGTAGAGCAGAGATTGCAGTGTGCTTTCTTACAGGCTTTTCAAAGCTGGACCCTGGACTCTGACCTGCTGAAATGTGACTTCTGTAAATCAAACAGGTGTCATAGCATTTTTTAGAGCTGCTTCTTGGTGGAGTGTGCGTGTGTGTTGGGGGCAAGTTAGAAGAGAAGACACTAAAGAAATGTCCCTCATGCTCAAGATCCTGTCATTTGTTTGGAAACCTCTTTGAGTCACCTACACAATTCCTTTATCTAGCTCTGGTTATGTAGCCACGTGATATCTCTGGAGGCTAAGGCTGTCATGTTCACATCATGTGCTTGACTAAGTCTTTTCTCCATGCTTTGCTATTTTTAAAAGAACGCAGGATGTTTGTCTCTGCTCTCTAATTGCTTTCACCATCAATAGGTGTTGCAAGATTAAGGCTAAAAATAGTTAACGAAAGAATGGCCAGGATGGCACGTCGACCGCTGGCCTGCTCCGCGGCCTTCCCTGTGACGCTGAGCAGGTTGCTGGGCCTGTGGTGTGGACCGTTGCTCTTCAGCAGCTAGAGGCTGCCCTTCTGCTGCTTGACAGGGTTTCATTCATCATTTGTCTGAATAAATTCACTAAGCACTCTCCTAATCTGGAGAAGGAATGGATGTGAGATGGCCGAAATGTTCACTAGTGGCGATGTGGAAGCGTTTGGCTGCTGTCGATTTGGTGTTACAGAAGTGATGGGAGGATCGGGGCTGCCCGACTGTGGCACAAGCAGCAGTGTGGTGGTGATACCGTGCCTGGGGCCGAACACCCCCAGGCTGCTCGGTGTCTGGTTTTAGATGCGCTTTGCAGCCTATCTTGAAAATTCAGCACAAAGTTTGGGGTGAAACACCTTCAAAGTGTCTGTACCAGATACAACCTCTTCGGTCTCACAGGTCCAGCCTCTCAGGAAAGCAGGGGTTTTAGAAAAGACTTTTCAAATTCCCATTTGGATGGTTTGTAGCAGGCTGGTATCTTGTCCTGAGCCGGATGTCTCTTTGCTAGCTTGTTTTCACACCAGGCATCCTCCCTCCTGTTTGTGGTGAGCCTGATGCCAGCAGCAGAGGTGGCAAAGCTTGTTCCCTTGGTAGAACCAGGGCACTTAGGAACGTTACTAAGGATAAGCTGGGGAACCAAAATCCTCTTGAAAAGGCCAGCAGTGAAGCCAGTCCCAGTTTTGTAACAGAAGTTACATCACTGACTAATGAGGCTACTGTGCTTTCCCAAGGATATATTCAGATGTCTTTGTTGCTTAGCAGCACCATGAGCCCTGCTGGCAGTGGATTTGTGTGCCCAAATCCTCTAGGTGCCTTTGCAAATCTCCCTTAAATTTTCACAGAGGTGAAAAGCTGTGAGATCTACTGAATTTGGGGGTTTTGGCTCCAGCAGACCTCTCCTTGCTTCCTGCTGTGTCGTGTTTGCTTCCAGGAGTGATGCAGAGTGTGCAGGCAGTGACCAGCCACAGTATGTGGTTTCTGTGACATGGCCAGCAAGTGACAGAGCCTGTCTCTGGTAGGACCATCAGAGCAGGCCACAGGATGCCTGAATGGAGAGCTGTAGTTATCAAGGATGTTGAAACACACACCCGGGCCACACCATCTATTGAACCTGAGGAACCTGTGGCGTGTTTGGCTTCAAACAGCAATGATTCAGGGGTGTCATAAATGCTAAAGGATTGAACATCATTGCTGTAGGAACTCAACCATCTTCAGAAATGAAGAAGCTAAGGATTAGTTTAGGAAGGAAATATGGATTTATTTGTTAAAAAAATACGTGTCTTCATATGTGAACACGTTTAACTGAATGAAAATGTCTTTTGTCTTGAAGCTGATGGTGGTGCTGAGCAGCTTAATCAGCCTTCTGCTAAATCACTGAAAATAAAGCTTGAAGGGACTCTGAGATATTTTTAGCCTATCCTCTGCCTGCAGGCAGGATGAACTCTGCCTGTCATTCCTGACGTGCTTGTCCAACGTGTTCTAAAAAGCCTCTAACAATGGGATTTCACAATCCTCCCAGGCAGTGGTTTTTTTTTTCCAGTGTTTCACCCTCTGCCCTCTTAGATTTTTTTCTGCTGTCCAAGCAGTATTGTCTTTACTGTAATTTAAGCCCGTTATTCCTTGTCCTGTCTGCAGTGGGCTCAGAGAAGAGCCCTTAGAGGCGGCTTTTATAGAGCTGGAGAGTGTCGTGTCTCCCCTTGCTTTTTTTCTCCTCTCGATTGAAATAAACTCACTCCTTTCAATTTTTGGTCACAGCCAGCTCGTTTAACAGTCAGTGGGGTGTTCTAAAGTGACTACAGACACAATTTTCCCAGTTGATAACATGACAGATGAACATGAGAAATGAGTGATGGTGCAGGAGGAGAGAGAGGTGGAAGCAGGAGCTGTGATCCTGTGTTTCAGGAGCAAGGGACAGCGGGGCCAGGGCAGGCAATCCCCAGAAACCAGTGGAGATCCAAGAGGAAGTGCTGTGGAAGAGAAGTTGGCCCCTTCTGGGGCATGGGACCATCTTGGAAGGAGGAAAGTCCCTGAAGGTCTGAGCAGGAAAGGAAAAGGGAGCAATACTTGTCAGGGAGTGGGCTGTCACCCAGTTGCCTTTGTTGTCTGTCCTGGGTTGTTTTTTTTAAAAAAAAAAAAACCAACAAATTCTCCTTGGTTTACTTTTGAGGCTTTTTTTTTAGTGTTTTAATGCAATACCTCAGTCATTCTCAGCGCTGTGCTTGTTTCCCGCAGAGCTCCCAGCCGTCCCTCCAGGACACTCCCCTGCATCCCAGCCGGGCTGTGCTTGGGGTCCCACCGACCACAAGCTTCTTTCCATCCAGCCACAAAGTGCTCGTCACGCAGCAAATAACGTCCCACTCCCGGTAAGGTCAGTCCTCGGTGGGGGGAGCGGGGCTGAGCCTCCTGCCCTGTCGTTCAGAGCGAGGGAGACGCCGACACTCGCCCTCGGCTGGCACAGGGTGACACCGACTGGCGCAGGCAAGTGCCCAGGCGGGCAGCAAGTGCTTTGTCCATCTTTTCTGCTCTGGGGGGGGAGCAGATCTGACTCTTCACCGAAGCATGGAGCAGGGTGCTGGGAATGGGCCGTGCCCTGGCCAGGAGCCTGAGCTGACCCACCAGGGCCGGGGTCCAACTATTCCTCACTAAACCTTCTGCTGCCCAGCAGCATCCTCCGGCTCTGCGTCTGGCAACGCCGTCGTTCATTTGCAGCTGAGGTGGCTGCAGCCTCGAGGGACTTTGTCTTGGCAATCCCATTGTGCAACCCCAGTTGCCGACTCTTTCCCAGCCTCATCCTGCTGGGCAAGACGGGGGCAAATAGCAGGGGAGAGCCCAAAAGGCTCTGAAACTGGGACAGGGCAACAGGTCTTTTCCCAGCACGGGGCATCACTGCCTATCCTGCCCACGCTACCGTGGGACGTTCCACCTCACGGCCTCTGGGACCTCGCAGCCTTGGCACGTGGGTGCAGGGTCCAGGGCTGAGCAGGTGAAGGTGTCTTCTCCCGGAGGTGATGTTTCTGGCTGAAGGCTGCAGAGGTACAGCAGGGGCTGAAATACAGGTGAGACCAACAAGGTCACTGGGCTTCTTTGTTAGAAGAAATTGCCTCTGGCAGGTTTCCCTAATCCCAGGTGAACTTTTGCTGCTGATTGCTATCTAAAAGTGGGGCTAGTTCTCCTGTTTCCAATTAATCACAAAATCACAGAATGCCTGTGATTGGAAGAGACCTTCAAGCTCATCAAGTCCAACCTTTGACTCCACACTGCAAGCTCAAAATTAATATTGCTTCTATTGATAGGCAAAATGATTGAGCATCATCCTTTTTAGGCAAAATATGTTTTACAGTCCCAGGTGGCAGCTGAAGCATCTTGGACAGATGCTGCCCCTGTTTCCCATCCGGAGCCCTGTGAGCACCCCTGGGGAGCTCCAGGAGAGCCCTGTTGAGTGTCAGGGTGAGTGCGCGGCAAAGCCGTGGCACTGAGGGGGTGATGCTGCATTTGTCCCCTGGCCCCTGGTGACATTTTTGAGCTTCAGTCCCGCAGCCCCTCGCCACTGGGCTGGGCAAGTCCCTGGCTGAGTAGCTTTTCAGAAGCTCTAGGGAGGATATACCAAATACTAAGGAGAGAAAAAAACCTGCTGGCTGTGCAGAGCTGAGCGGCGCACAGCTCTTGCGTGACCCCTTGTGTCGATGCTGCCGGAGGGAGCCCAGCTGCGGGGCTCTGGACCACGGCACAAATGCAGCTCTGCCCACACACCCATGGGTGTCTCCTGGGTCTCCCCTCCACATTCACATTTCAGAGTTAGATGACGTGTGAAAATGAAATGCCAAAGAGCACTGGTCATACTCAGCCAAGGTGACAAGTCCTATTGACTTTGTAGTACCGCTTTAAAGCTTCGTTTTCCTCTGGTCAGACTTGCTGTTTATTTTGCTCCTGAATTATTTTTTTTCTAGCAACTGGACAAGTTTAGTAGGGAGTTTAAAAAGACTTGAGGATTCTTAAATTCCCACAGGTTTCATGAAAACTGGGACCAGAGTAAAAGAAACTAAAAAGAGAACTATGCAAAACAATCTTGGATGCGCAGGAGCTGCCAGCTGCACGGGTAAAGGGGTGCCTCGGGGATGGGCTGGTTTATGGTGGATAACGTTGGGCACTCACCATCCCTGTGTGCAGGTCCCCGCGTTCAGGAGCTCTCCTGGAGGTACCAGAAGCGATGCGAAGCCTTGGCTGCGTTGGAGCCCAGGTTTCCAAAGCTACCGCTGCTTCTCGGCCAGCAGGCAGCGCTTGCAACACTATAAATAAGTGATGGCCCGGAAGCCAAACCATGGTCTTTGCACTTCGTGAAGATGTGTTTGTTTTACATCTCTTGGCCTTGGGGAGAAGGATGAGCTGGAAGAGCTGGTCCTGGGCATTGACCGCAGGCTGGCACAGCTTTTGCCAGGCAGTGCCTGAGCGGCTCAGCACTGGAAAAAAAGATCTGCAGCAAACTGAGCTCAAATGGAGCAGCCGAAAGCCCCCATCCGTTCTCCAGCTGGGGCTGGAACCAGGGACAAACTCTGGCGGGGACAAGAGCCGGCCTCTCCTTGCTCTGCTTTTCATGAGGAAGACCAGGACCCGTCACCCCGTACCGTGATTTACAGCCCTGCAAGGCCGTGCCCGGGTGACTTCACATGGGCTGCTGCTGGAGGCACTGCTCATAAATATGATGCTGTGTTTTACATCTTTACCCTGCCTGGCTTGGGTGGGATGGCGATTTCCAGTCCCTGAGGTGAGGGGCGGTGGGAATGGAGAGGTTGTGGTTCTGGATCTCCATGGGCAGCTCCCAAGGGCACCTGAAAACAGTGGCTTAAAATTGCAATTAAAAGTCACCTTGTTTGAGCTGCTTCTGGGTCAGCACAGGCACCTGCAGCAGGTTTGCTTTCAAAACACAGAGGTGTAGGTACACCTCTGTGTATACATATATATATGTGTATGTGTTTGTGTGTGTTTAAACCTATGTTTATGTGTAAATCCTTACCTATAAATATATCAATAACCATAGTTTTACAGCTATCTACACATGCAGTGTAAAGCTTTATCTATCCCTGTAATCCCTATTATAGACCTAAAGAAGTTTATTTTATAGACTTCTGTATTGTATTAAAATGCTACTAGTTGTGCTAGATTAATAACAATGCTTAAATTCTCTAGGTATATCTAAACATACTGTGTATGCTACTCCATAGCTCACTGCACGTAAAAATTTGTCACGTGTATCTAGAAAATACAAATTTCTCCTACAGAATTGTTTAGATATTATGTTATGTACCTTATATAAAAATATAATAATAAACCAGCTGCTAAATATACGCTCTAACCCATTATCCATGTACATTGTGTGGTTACAGAGATTTTTTTTGTCTTGGAGTGGGACTTCTTGGCATGTGACAAAGTTCAGTTCCTGTGTGCTCCAGGGACAGGGCGGCACTGATCGAGCAGGACAGTTTTATTTTCTTTTTCTTTCCTGTAAGCACGAGGGCAGCCTACACTGCTGAGAGGCAGAGGGATAAAGTACAGCCTGTGTGCAATCCCTAACATGCATGTGGATTAAACCCCATCATTTTCTACCACTAAACTCTAATTTATAGATAGCCATCTAAAAGGAAGTTATTAAAACTGGGCTGCTAAATATGATTCACAAAACGTAATTATTCAATTTGTATTTATCAATATATATACACACAGAGACACTGTACGTGGGACAACAAATACACTTGGTGCATAAAAGATAACATATTTAATACACAGCCCATTAGAGCAACACATTCTGTAATTATAGATGCATAAATATAAAACTAGTATTAAAATTTGAATTTTTAGATAGATAGAGATATACAAGACCATATAATTGATGTCTGTCTGTATACAAAAAAGTGTGTGTATAGATATCTATATCTGTAGTGACAGCTGTATAGCTACAGGTACAGAAGTGGGTGTCTGTGTGCACGTGTGCGTTACAACACCCCTATTTGGGGCACGATGTAGTCCACACCCAATAAACCCAGACCTTTACAGCAATAAAAGCTATTTATATATGTTCTAAAGCTATTTTAATCAGTAAATTGTGTGTATGCCTGTAGCACATGGCTTTTTCACTATGTATATCTATATTTAATAATGATAATTCATATAGGCTATTTAGCACAAAGTCAGGGTGTGTGCCTGTGTTTGTGTGTTGTAGAAAAAAAAAAAACTTTTCTGCATAATATAAAACATATATAGCAAACTCAGCTCTTTATATCAAGAAAACAGGTGTGTGTATGTCTCGATAAAAAGATATAAAGTCCTATTAAGCAAATAAATGCTGCTAAAGCTGCGATATGAAAATATAATGACGGAATTGATATTTGTATCTAGCTGTGTGTGGAGACCACTAAATGTGATACAGCGAGGTGTGTGTATAGAGCAACTATACTTTGTGTCTCATATTTTATATATATATATATAAAATCCCAAGTCTACATAATAATAAAAGCTGCTATATATTTTTTAAATATATACAAAAACAGCTTTAAAAAATAAAATGCAGCTAAATAGGAAAATATAATTTTTTTAACCTTTATCTAAGCCACATTATTTTATATACGTGTCTGTGCGTGAGAGTGTGCAGTAAAAATATATCCACTTTTTGAAATATATCCACTCTTTAAAATATATTCACTTAAAAAAAATATATCTTTCTCCAGTGACTGCACATCCACAGACACACATGTGCACGTATATTGGGAGGAAGAGCCTGAGACTGACAGTGACTGTTTCTATTAATGTTATTAATTAACATTAATTCTACCTTCGTATTTCTATTATTATTCTATAGATGGAGAGCTATACCTATAGGTAGGCATTCGGTGCATAATATCCACTAGGAACTGAAACCAAGACCTTTAGGTGCCAGTGACGACTACTTTTAATTATCTCTTCATATAAAAATAATAATTAAAAAGCAAAATAAAAATGTTAATTCTGTTATGTCTGCTATGTGGAAATTAAATTTTTAAATTTCTATGAGAATAGACAGCCAGGAGGCGGGGCATACATGCACATGCATGTATGGGGTGTGTGTGTGTGAGGTGGGGGGGTGTGTCTCTGTGTCTATATTGTGTATAATATGGCATGTATAGGAAAGCTGGACATTTACATCAATAATTATAGCGACACAAACATAACTGCAGGTTATTAAATTCTGGTGTATGAGACTATAACCGAGTTTCTGCCTGTGCCTACAGAGCTGTAGCTACACCGCTCTTCCCCACAGCCCCTCGCACGCCTGGCAGGCCGCGTACGATGCTAAAGCGTGTGTGTAATACACGGCGTTGAGCGTAAAAAGACCTTTAAAAACCCCAGCCATTATAACGCTCAATGCAATTAGTAAACGCTGCTCCACTCCTCGATGACCTACAATTATTGTGTTCTGTCTGTATCTAGCTATTTACAGAGGCAGCTCCAAGCAGGTGTCCCTGCGCAGCCAGAGCGTACTCGTGTGGTACAGCAGCTGTACTTTGTGCGTACTACAGATGGTAAAACCAGCCCCTTCTAGCACCAAAATGTGTGTATTAAAGTTATTTTAATAAAGTAAATAGCTAAATACCTGCTATGAAAGTAGAATTCTCCAGTTGCTAGAGCTATGGCTAGCCAGCTCCTCACAGAGCTGGATGTGCACGTGGCGGGGGGTGCGTGTGTGTGTGTTTATTAGAACAAATACACTTTCTGGCTCAGCCTTTATACAAATCTACTTAGATATTTATAAATACGCATATATATATATATAAAAAAATGTAAAAAATAAT
>VWZK01018242.1:229708-240121 GCA_013396935.1 Baryphthengus martii | reverse complement strand
TATATATAATAATTTTATATAATAATAGTATATAATATACAAATATCTATCTCGATATAGATATATATGGGTATATGATCCAAATATAAAATAGATATATATATGGGTATATAACCCAAATATAATAAAAAAAATATATATTTTTATATATATATGAGATAGATACATAAACGCAATGAATGCGTGTGTGTGTGTGCACATGTCGGGTGGGACTGAGCAAGCGAGGGCCCGTGGCTGTGTCAGTAAGACAGGCATTCTGTGCATAATTGCTACTATATATTAATCCACAGCCCTTGTCACTTCTACGTGTGCGCCTCTCTAGCTCACGCTGTGCCTCCAGCTCTGCTGCTGGCTACAGAGGGCAGGAGAAAGACCACGTGCATGTACATACACGTACATATATGTGGGTTTGCACATGTCCAGGCTTAAAACAATATATGTTGAACATAATAAATAAATAACATATAGCTATTAAACCCAAACCTTTGCATCAATGACCTCTAGATCTATACCTGTGTATAGATACATATATAGCTACACTCGACAGATATTTTAGTGACTACCTTGTGTAAATAAAGTGTTAGTGGTAAGTGACACTCTTTTTCTCTCCCTGGCTATTCTATAGTCACTCTACACCTAAAAGCCTGTAGTGTATATTGTCTGCTATGTGGGCTGTGCAGAATACTGTACATAATGGCGAGAGATTGAGGAGTTATTTTGTATACTAGAATTAAAAATATGCATTTTGAGGAATGTATTACTGTCTGGGCACTGTATAGGATCACATGATCACATCTCATGGTATATGGTGTGTGTGTATATAAGTGATGTAATATAGCCAACACTGGATCATTTTAATACTTAGATATTATAAAATAGGTATATATTATGAAATAAGTAAAATATTTTATTCACATAGTAAAGAGCACTAAGCAGAATTGGAAATTGTAGTGTATTTGTAGCTAATCTAAACTGTAGCTAATCTAGATTGTAATTAATGGCATCTAACCTACAGCCAGGGTTGCTGTGGTTATACCCGCCGCTGACATCGCTCTGGGGCCCGGAGGCAGTTGGGGGGGCACATCTGCACCCCCCGCCGTTACCGTTACCGGGGAGGTCCGTCCCCGGGCACTCACAGATCGGCTTTAGTGAGGAGAAAAATTACTACCCCTCCCTCCATCCCTCCCAAAAGCCCTGAGCCAGCAAAGCAAGCACACAGGTGAGAGAAGAAAAATTTAAAAGTTTATTAAACATTAAGAATAACAGACCAAAAAAAAAAAAAAAAGAAAAAAAAAAAAAAAGAAAAGATTTGGGCTGAACAGCTTACAGGCTGCGATCCAGTTCATGTCATACAGGTAATTTGATCTTATTTGTTAAACTTGTATTTAAACAGATGCCGTCTTGTGGTGTTGCCAGAAATACGATGGTTGATCACTTATTTTTAATACACTTCTTGTTTTTCACATAAAAAAAAAAAAGTCAACAAAATAAAAATAACCTGCACGTCTCTATTTGTAACTTACATGCAAAAATAGCTTTAAAGCAGTAGTTGGGGTTATTACAAATCCACAGAGGCAAGACATTCCAATGCCAGGGGTCCTTCAGCGTTCCCGAACTCATCCCGCTGTCACTGGCAGCGACCGAGTCAAGCACGAAGCCCCGCTCAGGTGCCTCCCTTTCATTTTGAATTTCTTGCTTTTGTGGATTCAAGTCAGAACTTTATTTCCATGGTGCCAGGTTTTGTGACTTTAGCACCGTTCAAAAAATAAAATAAACAAACCCTCTCCCCCCTTCGCCACGGGCTTTCCCACGGAGAGCCCCAGGGTGCTCGTATTCGCAAACGCGTCTCAAATTCAATTTTTTTTTAGAGGACATTCTTTTTTAAAAAGAAACAAATCATTTCTAAGTTTCAGCAAAAAAAAACACCAAGAAAAAAGACAAGCATTTTACCAATGCTTATGGTTTAATAGAGGTCAGCGAATTATTTAGACACGCTATTCATTATTCTGCAAATATATATATTTCTATTTTTATAAAATTACAATTTCATATACCTACAAGCTCCTTCGTGAGCAACAAAGCCATCAGAGGTGTGACGAGCCCAGCTGAGCTGTCCCTGGGAGCCACAAATGAGCTAAACTTTCATTTAATTGTTGTTATTTGGGGGAGAAAACCTGGGTAGAGTACCTGGGTTTTTTCCCAAGGTTTAGCCCAAATATTTTTGCCTTTTTTTTTTTTTNTGCCCAAAATTTTTTTTCTTTTTTTTTTTTTTTTTTTTTCATACACCAGCCTGGCTGAGGCTGAGCAGCCCGCCTCGCCCACTTCAGCCCAGGTTCAATCCCCTGAGCCCTGCACTCGCCCCATCGCCCTCCCGCACGGCGGGATGGGCCGAGGAGGCATCTGAGCGGCTTTGGGGCAAACTGGGAACCTCTGTGCTCCTCTGTGGCCACGACTTAATAAATCTGTGATATCCAGCCTACAAAAACTACCATCTCCCACCCCTTCCCTGCCCAAGAGAAACAAAACAATTATCTGTCTTTTTTTTTTTTTTTCTTCCCAAGCTGCCTTTAACATTTTTAAAGAAAGTTTTGTGGTCACAACGCAACCGCTGAGGGCCCCGGCGAGGCACGGACCAGCTGACCTCACGCACACCGTTCCTGCTCTCCAAGAACCATCGTGGGGGCCACCACAAGCGGTTGCCCTTTGCTGTGTGGCTGCTAAAAGTGTTAGCGCAGCAGTGGCTGGCCGAGCCCTGCTGTTGTCACCGGCACCTTCCTCCCGAAGCCAAACATGAGCCTTTATTTCGTAGCAGCTGGAGCAGGTACAGCCACTGGTGCCGAAGCCTGTCGCTCTCATTTTTCTACCCACGCATCCAGTGGCTTATACTGACTTTTAGAAAAGAACTTGCTACGCTTTAAACTTTGCTGCAGCGCATGGAAATTCTGTTTGCTGAAGAAATGGTCCACAGGCAAGTACTGCACGTTAAGGGACACTGAGAAATTGGGCGTGTGTGGGGAAAAATACTGGAAAAATGCCATTGATACGAGGGTATTTCTAACGCTGCACAAAATGCCGAGTCCTTGGTAACAATCCCCTGAAGCATGACTAATGATTTAATGGAATGAACAGCCTTTTTATTTGAAAAATAATATCAAAACACTTAGAAAACTGTGAGCAAGATGTAGCACCATATTTTCCTCACACGTTACTAACCGTATGCAGCACGTACACTGGTATACAGGAACAGAGCTAGTTATATAAAAAATATCAGCTGGAAACAGATTCTAGCAGCAGCAGCAGATTAGCAATGACTATGAGTTTTCCTGTGTTACGGATTCTTTTTCTGCCTTTACAAAATCTTTTATCATCCAATCAACAGGTGGCTAAAATTCATGTTGTGCTTTGTCCCTACTGAACAGTTTCTTAATGTGTTTCTGGTGGAAAAACAATAAAGTCTCTCTTTTTCAGCAATACGGAACATCTTGGAAAGCCGTGTTACTTCCATAAAAATTTAATTTAAAGCACAGAATATGCCGGTGTGCCAGTGGTAGGCTTAAAATAGTATAGATTTTAAAAAAACAACAACCCAAAACGACCAACAAACCCCTAAGCATTTCCTTTCTGTACAATAATGGAGAATATATCTCTTTGCTATATATTTTAAACATGGAATAGCTTTTTCTTTTTGCTATATATATCTCTTTCAAAATACATTGTCAGGATTTGTACTTGAAAAATACTGTACAAAACGAACATACTATAATTATTCTGTATAAACTTTATACATTTTATATTTATCTGTCCTTTTGGTCTATAGTAAACACTTAGATTGATTGGATTAACCACAGTATATGACAACACCATCCCCTTCTGAAATACACCAGTGTCTCTTACATTCATTTTCCAGAAGTCCACTTTATATTAGAACATACGTGTTCAAATAGAGTTTAAAACGACAAAGTTCAGAACCATCAGTTCATGTCACACTCAAAACAACAATCACTAGGAAAAAACGGGCTTTGCAAACCAGTGGCTTTTAACTGAATAAAAGTGATTTTTAAAACAGCAAGATAGAATCCACAGAAAATATATTACAAACCATGGGAAAGCAAACAACCGAATTTAGGTATTCATTTCATTTTGAATCACAAAATGGAACCTGAAGAAATGCATAACTAACTGAAAACAAAACAGCCCCTCTGATTTCCACATCGGATCTGATTCGATACTGTTAATTTTGTTCTCCTCCCAACTAATTATCCTGCTCCTTACACAGGCGCTCCCTGGAGCAGGGATACAATTAGCATGCTCACGGCAACGCGTCTTTTACTTGTTAACTTTTTGTTGGTTTGTTTCTTTTTTTTTTTGTTGTCAAAGACATGAAAAACGCCTGTTGGGTAGGGAAACCATCCTACGTCCACTAGGAACATCCGGGCAGCATGCGCGCTAGCGTACAATAGGATTATTGCTTCAGGTACAGGCAGTGCAAAGTACACACTCCGTGGTCTATCGATAGACTCCTACCTACCTGGGGTCCGTGGAGAGCAAAAGGAACCTTAATAGCTACAGAGAAGCCTTTATGGGATCTATCGTGAGTATCGCTAACTCAGGCTAACAGCACTTTTAATCTGAAGACAATTATCACCAAAACTTAAAAATACAACAAAAGCGATCTATAAATTAATAGTTCTGCAGTGTAGTACTAAATTATTATTTGTGCACTTTATTAGCATGTTAACTTTTCTGATTAGACATACTTAAACAATAGCTTGTTACTCTCGAAAGAACTGAGATCTACTTGTTTTTTTTCTTTTTTTTTTTTTCCTTTTTTTTTTTTTTTTTTATCATTTATACTGGGATCTTTCCAAGTAAATCAGGAGGATGGAACTGGTTACGATAACATAAAACCCCTACTCTGAAGCAGCACTGAAAAAAAAAAAAAAATAATAAAAAGCTTACTATGGCGATTCTCAACAGTCCAGGTAAAAATGTGGCACCCTTTGAAGAGGGCTTCATAAAAATGGGAAGTGCCGAGATGCGCGCGCACGCACGCACACACACGCACGCACGCGCACAAGCGCGCGCACGCACACACACGGGTACAGGCGTGTGAGCACACGTGCACGCACACACACACACACGCGGGTACACGCACACGCAAACAACAACAACAAAAAGGTAACGTAAGTCAGTTTTGTTTCTGCTTCTGGTAAAGTGCTGAAGACAGAAAGGTTGGTTTGGGTGTGGTGCTATCAAACAGGAAACACATTGTCCATCTAGTCAAATGCCAACCTGCAACAGAAAAAAAAAAAAAAAAAGAAAAAAAAAAGGAAAAAAAACCCCGCTCCCCAGCCTGGAATTTACAGGGGGCCGTGCCGAGCTTCGTACTTTGCCAGGACGTTCTTGCATTTGCCCAGCTCTTTCCGTAAGTCGGCCACCTCTTGGCGGAGAGCCGAGTTCTCCTTCTCCAGAAAGGAGGCGCGGATGGCGATCTGGTTCTCCTTCAGGCGGCGGGCGTCCCTCGATCGCTTGGCAGCCATGTTGTTCTTTCTACGCCTTGCCCAGTATTTGTCATCCTGCTCATTAAACACAGAAAGAAACAAACAAGATATTAGATTTCAGTAAACTGAGCAGCCACCAGGATGTGCCCTTGGCCACAGCCTCCGGCCGGGAACGACTTCACTCCGCACATTTGCCTCGCCCGGCCCAGCGAGCAGCACCGGGACGACGGTGACGGATCCACACGGCAGCATCCAGCCGGGGAGCGCAGATGCCTGCCCGTGCTTCTGTCAAATGTTTATGCGAGCTCCCTCATCCTCTTGACTGTGAATTCCTCCAAGGAAAAATGAAGCAATATTCCAGTGGTACGATGCATCTCACATCCACGCTGACCTAGTTAGCACACCCACCTTCGCACGTGATGACTCACTCTCTACCCGTTGCTGGAGCAGTACTAATTACCTCTCGAACATCCCTGCTCATCTCTACCAGCCAACACCTGCCTCACTGTCGGTATCATCCATCCCATCTACGGTTCGGCTCTTTTTCTGTTCAAAGTTCTTCCTCTGCTGAGCCCCTGAGAGCTCCGGTTTGCACCCCAGAACAGCAAGTCACCGGAAGGGGATTCCTCGGCACGATGACAACGGCCGCTTCGGTACCATCCGCAAAGAGATTGGTACGATAGGCTTTGACCATAAAAAAAAACCCCAAGCCATCTGCCAGAAATAGGTCCACTAACCTCTGAAGTTTCATAAGCTAACACATTCCCCAAGTGTCATTCCTAAAGACCTGCCTGTAAAAGATCATCTTACTGCATTGGTGCATCAAAGGCTCTAAGTAGTTACTTAATTTCACCCGATTTTTCCACTCTCCCAATGCAGTGGCCTTCAGTGAAACGGCAGCTTCAATGTTGCTTTCAAACTGAATTAAGCTCTAGAAATTTGTAACAGCTCAGTCCATACAAGGTGGGCAGAATCTCTCACGAAAAGTGAAATTCAGTCCCCTGCAGAATAAGAAGGAGGCTGCCATTCGACCCTCAAATTGCCTGCTCAAGTCCCTGAGCTCAAGCCGCCCTCCCAGAGCCAGCCCACCACCTCTGTAGGGGTGCACTTGCCCGTGCAGCTCTTGTTTCACCAAGCACAGCACGAGGCGCAGGAGCCATCTGCTCCCACGTTGCGCTGAAGAAACAAATAGCCCCTGCTCCTCTGCCTTTCAGCACGAAGCACGAAGCCAGGCCTAATACTGCTGCTCTGCATCTTCTCCCGCTGCTTGTGTAACGGAAAGCAAGAGCAAAACAACTGCTGGAAGTGCTCTGGAACTGCTTTATATTAGCTGAGCTTAACAAGGTGTGCAGCAATGCTGATTCGGAGCCACCGTTATCTCTAAATTGCTCTTCATCTGCACTTAGACGGGACCCTACAAAATCCTCTTAAAAACAAGCACGCAGCAAAAAGCTATGACCCAAATCTTGTTTATAATTTCCCATCTCATTCCACTCCATAAAAATCAGCTTTAAGCAATTTATTAGTGTGCCACCTAGGCTTCATCCCTCTTTATTTTAACAAATTGCTATGGCAAATCCCTTAATCCAGGCCTGGAAGAGGTAAGGCTGGCATTTCAAAATCACATGCAACCCAGAGACGATTGACTGGTCTAATCTGCTTACCCTCCCCCAGAACTCGACAGCCGTTCCACATGCCAGGCCAGAAGCAGCACTTGGGTCAAGCACTCTGAAACCAGTCAAGGGCAACTGATGTCTTTCTCTCAGGGAAATGAGAGATCCCAAACTTCTAGTTCAGTCTGAGGCTGAAAACTTCTGTGCCCCACTGCTGCATGCAAGAGACTGGTATTTTCCACCCCTGGCACAGACAGGTCCAACAGCAGCTTTGGCAAAAGTTTGCTTTGACGAATAAGGATAATTAAGAGACACCACAAAATGATGAATGGCACCAAGGAGTAAACTCCAGTCTCCTCACACTCACCCACTCACCATCTCCATCTCGAACCTCTCTCCGCTTGGCACACCACAGAGCCAACAGACCATCACTGGCAGTAAAATCTGCCCAGGTGAGTAATGGCACAGGGCAGATAAACCTTTCTAAAGGAAAGCTGAGGATACTACAGACACAGTGACAGAAATATACCACCTGAACGCTACTGGAATTGTGATTTTCTGTGCTTTTAACCTGCACAACAGTATCCTTAGGGATAAAAACAGTGAACAGCATCAGCTGCTTTCCTTTCCCTAATGCTGTGGGTCTGGTGCAGCCGTGTGGCAGCGCAGTCTCTTTTGCACGCACAGCCAGGGATTCCACCCTCCTCCAACTGCCTTTTGGTCTGTGTCTTGGGGCACAGGAGCAGCAGCAGAAGGAAATTCTGCACTGACTACCTCTGATAAAAAAAAGATCCTCCTGGAAATCACATGCTGGGAGTAGAATCTGGCAAATAATGACAATTTTCACAGTTGTTTGATAGGTTGAATCCGCTCATCAATTTGTTCTGCGCTCTTCACGTCCTTTGCCTCTTCACACCTCAGCAGCAGTGAAAGGCACAGACAAGGCTGCTCCTTCTTTCTAAATGTTGTATTATTATTATATTTTAAATGCTGCATTAGAACACGCTTCTTGGCAGAATCATTTTCTTTTGTTTTCTTACAACTAGTTGAGATTCTATCGCTTTGATGACTAGTGTTTACTGCAGTGTTCCCATTCATTATCGAACACAGAGCTAAAGCAACTTCCAAACGAGACACAAGGTGCTTCGTTCTGTCCTTAGCAGGGACCTCCAAGGACCCTGTAAGAGCAGGACTCTTCCTTGCAGCATTCACAATCTATGCTGATGAAGACAAGCAGAAGATGGAGGAAAAGGAAACACGATCAGACTGTTTCATAAGTGGCAAATATAGGACAAAATAAGTTTGTCCGAGGTCACACAGGAAGTTTCTGGCATAGAAAGGAAATGAATATTGATCTCATGAATTTCAGCTGTTGTGTAACTAATGAGGGACATCCTCCCTTCAGTCTTATTCGGAACAGTTTTATTCTACAACAAAGTCGTTCTTTGTTTGGCAGATCTACCTTACATGAGAAAACAGTTTCACGCTGCAAAACTGCATCTCAGAGAGTAACTGTCACAGAGTCTGTACAAACAACCTCGTCACCAGTTCCAATTTACCTTCAGGTCATCTGGAATGAAGACTTTGCGAGCTTTCTTAATCATCGGCTGTGGTTTCAGCTCTTCTTCAGAGAATTTGCGCTTACGAGGGTCAAACATCTCCTGGCCAGGAATACTGGAAAGAGCAAGGTCTGCGGGGTCAGGTTCATAGCCAACAGGAACTTGGATAGTCTCAGGATCGATGGGACTTGGTGTGTTTCGGTTTGCTGGCAAGATCTGACCTACAGAAATCAAGGACAAATTCAGCTATGTTAGAAGAAAATATGTAAATAATGTCACTGAACATGGATTTAAGATCTCTGAGTACCTTAATTAATACCTTAACTAATTCTTTTAAGCTTTCACTGTAAGTTCAGTATCTACTGTTGCTCAATTAGATCGTCCATTTTGTATGGTGCACATTCAGATCCAGACATGCTCATGCCGTTATTTTCAGAACTGGTTCCTAATTCTGGTTGCTAATCTTGGATGCCCACCTAAGACCACTGAGTTGCTCTAGACTGCAGGCAGAAGCCGTACTGCTCCAGCCTGTACCACTTCATTAAGATCACATCCTCAGTAACAAGTTGTCCACCACACTGCAATCCTTCCCAGTTCCCTCATACACAGATTTCTCCATATACACCTCTGAGGGCACCTTTAGTTTACAATCAGACAACGTACAGTACTTGGAACAGGACGGTATCTCATGGAAATTCACTTTCAAGTGTACTCCACTAAGGAGACCGTCAGTTTCGATGAAATCCTACTGGTGATGTTCTAAAACACTGTAAATGAAACTAGCAACAGAAAAGGCTACAATGACAACTTAAAGACGCTCTTCAAAAATGAAAGAACATGTATTTATGCCACACCGCTCTTTTTTTTTATGGTATATAAAATCTAAAAAGAAGCCCATCCCCAGAAAAGAATTATATCTCCCATATTTTCTGTTTTAATCTTAGGTACAGCCGTCAAGACCTGACAGTACCAATTCAGGCACCGTTCCCACTAAAAATCCAATTTAAAGACTCGACCAAAGGTTCCAAAAATAGGTTCCTAAAGTCAGCTGCCTAAACACAGAGCGTCCCTGAGGGCAGAATTTTCAGAAGTTTTCGGATGCCTTAGAAGTACGAGCCTCACAGACTTCAGAGAGCGGGCTTCTGATTGAAGCCGATATCCTTTTATAACTTTGACTATTAGCTAATTCACTTTGTAGAGATACGATGGCTTTCATAATCACAAAAACATCCTGTGACTGCATAAGATTTCCCTACTTGTGCCCGCATCACAACATTAAATGTCATTTCGAACTCCAAACCAAGGCCAGCGTTAACGACGCAGTTTTTATTTTAATCTACGAGATCACGGCAACAACATGGGAAGCGCAGAGGAAACGCACGGGGGAATTGCACTGCGCAAACCAGGGCTTGCCAACAGAGGGCTCGTCTTTTCTAACTCCTATTTTAAACCAGCGCTGATAAAATCAGCTTCCAGGAAAGGCGAGTAAGGCCCTGGGAGAAGCGAAAAGGAGGATCAAAGTTATTAAAGTCTCTCTACATCTATAGGAGAGGGAACGAGAGGAAAGGAGCCCGCTCGCAGCAGCGGAGCGCTTCCTCCCCCGCCTCCGGGCCCGCCGCGCCGCTGCCAAGACCCCGGCGCTGAAAACTTGACGTTTCCTGCTGCGCCTCATTAACAAAAATCGGAGCCCGCGGCCTGCCCGGCCGCCGGCCAGAGGGGTGGCGGGGCACCGCCAGCGCA
>VWZK01018242.1:201993-229603 GCA_013396935.1 Baryphthengus martii | reverse complement strand
CGGGACGCGAGCGGCGGGGCCGACCGCGGGCTGCGGGGCCGGGTGGCGCAAGCGGGAGCTTCGTCTCTCTCCCTGGAGACAGCCGAGACTAAGGCGTGTGCGCTCCACAGAACCGCGGGATGGTTTGGGTTGGAAAAGACCTCGAAGATGATCGAGCGCAACGTTGGAAACGCGCCTCTGTCTGTGAAGGCGGTGGCAGGAGGGGGAACCCCAGCTGTGGGCGGTTCTGAAGCCGGCCCAAACGGCCCGATGCACCGAGGCATCTTGCAGCCTTGCTTTAAATGGAGGGCTAATCTCATTTCAGTTCTAGGGGCTGGCAGAAACAGGCTTATTTGAAGGATTAAACGCAGGAAAGCTTCCTTTGATGTGAGCATGCTTGTACCAGAGCGGCGAGGTATTTTTTTAACGCGTGTACGAATCTTGCAAATTCTTGTAATATAGATAAAAAATGAAGCGAGACATTAGTTCTGAATACTTTTTGAATATTTCTGGTGGGCATGCGGAGTGTTTCTAAAAGTCAAGTGGATTGTGCAATCTGCCCCAGCTTTCTAATTGCCCTAAACAAAAGAGCCTGTATTTAAATACTGCTGAAGTTCTAGATAGACAGAATCACTTTACATATTATCATTTACCTATAATGTGCTGTATTACACCATTATAAGGGCTTTGTAATCACTGGCCTCAAGAAATTCTACAATATCTCTGAGAAAGTAAAGGGCAAAAATGCTCCTTTTAAACACGAGAAATTGAAATAACACATCTTACCAGTGCAACGGCAAACAGAAAAAAAAAGGAAAGAGCGATGGATCTGCAAGGTGATCTGGGACAAGAACCTACAGCAATCAAGACGCTGCCTTGTTCCCTCTGTGCACACATTGCACTTCCCCTGTCTAAGAAGCTCTGCCAGCAGCCAGTCAGACCCAATCCTTCAGCAAACGTACGACGTCCCAGGTACCAAGGCAAAGCTCATTCAAGATGAATGCTGTTCACCGATGCACAGCCTGAACACATCATGCACTCAGCAAAACATCTCCACCGAAGACCCTGAGGACTCTTGTCCTGTAAGATACTCCTACACGCGCACCTATCCGTCGGTGCGGGCTGACTCTCCGCTCTCTCACGCTCCTGTAAATGATCAGCAATCCCACTGAGAACTGCAGAGTTAATAAGGGCGTCTAAAACCTCAGGCAGAAAAACCAGTATTTCCTTGTCCAGCGTTTTACATTAGGCAACTCCTGGCACAGGGTATCTTTTTATTTATTCTATCGAGTTTTGCCAATAATACAAGCCAGGAACCTGTCTTCGTTAGCTTACTGGCTAATGGCCATTACATCTATGTGGTGCTGGAACTCGTCGTAACCCAAGACGACAGCGTGGGCTGTGCTGGACTTGGCACGGCTATTGCTGCAGCAGTACAGTACCAGGCCTCCCGTTACATCGTTCTCCAAGCTCCTCTCCCTGTGTGTGCATGGCACTTTAGCTGTGCATCCTTCTGCCAAATTTGTTCTGGGTGTTATTTTTATGCACTAAATTCCTCGCAATCAGAGGCAGGTCAAATAAGCACAGCAATCTGAACGTCATGTGCCCAGCAGCCGACTAATCCTTACATCAGCAAGCTTCCCAGCTGTCACAACATCCAGAGAAAGAGCTGGTCAAGGGCCGTGATGCACAAGGAATCGGCCAAGAAGGAAGCCTACAGCACCAGCTGCCGCGGCCAGGCGGAGGTAAAGCACCTTACTGCTCAGCATGGGGAGCCAGATGCCTTTGGGGCCAGGCTCTGTATTATTTAAACACTCTGCACTCACATCAGTGGCCAAATTTTCATAACAGTGAAGTGGCTGGACTGTTTAATGTGCTCGGCTTTGTTCTCAATGGGGGCTGACGATTGCCAAGTGTTCTGGAAAGAACTTGGCCCCTCTGTTTAAGTTGCTGAAACGAGAGCTCTTGAGCATTAAGCTCTTTTGGAAATCCAGCTGCAGAACTCCACGGTGGTGGTGGATGCAAGCTGGGAACAATGGTTAATGGAAACTTCCCCTCATACCACCCTAGTGATGTGTCTCAACCATGGCCTGGAGAGACCACAACTTTGTCAACACTGGCCTTTTGTCTGGAGACTTTCTCACTTGCAGAGCTCCACTCAGGCAGGCAACACTGAGTATGCCGGGAGGACAGACACAGCTCCAGGTGTCTCCTGGCAAAGGAACCGGCAGGTTTTGACAACCCCTCCAGTTATGGCTGCCCCAACTTCTTGCCTTTGCTAATGCTCTTGGTGTTGCTCTGGCAGGTATTAGCAATAGCAGAAAATTTTCCAGAAAAGACTTGAAAGAAAGTTGGCTGTTCCAACCCTTTCAGTCCTCCTCCCAGCACAGCCTGCCAGTGAGGAAGTCCAACATAATGGTAATATTTTCAGTGTAGTTCCTTGTTCAAAGAGAAATGGACTGAGGCCATTCACTTCTGTCATCTAGGTCACCAAATGGCTGGTTAAAAAAAAAAAAAAAAAGCAGCTTCTAATTGTTTTCAATAATTAAAATGCACAATTCAAGAGTACAGTAGCATTTTTATATACCTACAAAACCAAAATGCTGATCTGGTATCATGGGGAGCTCCATCACCATACCCTGACTCTTAATTTCCTCCTTTTGAAATACTCCACCTACCAGCTGTGCCCAGGAGAGTTCAGACCTCTTCAACTGCACCAATGCTTGACAGACTTCTTGTATTGCAAGAGATCCCTGGTGAATTATGTGGAAATCAATTTTGAATCATTCAACTCCCATAGAAATGTGCCTGATTTTCAGAAAAAATATCCCTTCTTACAGCCCTTCCACACTTTTCAGCAGCTCAACAGCTGACTGGAGAGCAACGATGAGAAAAAGAAAAGGGAGTGGAAATGTTCTAATCAAAATATTTCCCCCTATTTTTTACACATCTGTTGGAGGGAAAGAAAAGAGGAGCTTCTCATTCAACTTAGCAGCAGCCCAGAGATAAAAAACGTATTTACTAGTATTTTTTCTTTATATAAACTGAAGGCACTTCAGGTATGTCACTCAGACTATATAGCACAGCAGTTAAATTGACAGCTAATCCTCACCCAGAGCTGCTCCAGAGAGCCCCACTGCTCTGCCAATATGTTTTCCAAATCGTCTATCCACTTGGTGGCTGGCCAGCTATTTGGGATAGTTCTCTTGCTCCAAAATCACAGCCTGTCCCAGACTAATCTGTCATCTACTTCTGCGTTAACCCCCTCAGACTCTTGGGAACGTTACCTCAATGCAGGACCCAAGGCAGGGCACAGGAAACGAGAAAAACAAAAATCCCCACAGACAGTAAAGTAAAAAGAGTATTCTGGAAGTCCAGATTTATCCAAGGACAGTATCTTGTCAGATTACAATTCCTTGGTTACAATATTATAAGAATCACCTAATTTCCTTACTATTAGTATTTCACTGTCTTCCAGAAACTGGAACAATTACATGGACAGTAAGACCATAACCTACACTAGTACTGCAGGGAAGGACAAGTCACACTTTATGATCTTCAAGCCCTCATGTGGCTGGACAAAACCAACGACTCTCTGCTTGGGGGTGAAGAAGACACTTCACCCCTGGGTGTATTTATGTAAGCAGTTATTAGAGGAGCTTTATTTTCTTCTGAAGCAATAGGAGATCAGCGTATTGTGACCAGTACTCCAACCTGGCACAGACATTCCTTTATTTCTTATCTTACACAAAGTCGATTCTGCCAAACACGGGGTGACTGTAAACACTTCCTGCGGAAAGAAGGATCTTAATCCAACGCAACCACAATATACTCACTGCTCTTAACACTCATGAAAAGACTGGCACATAAAAGTGTTTTTAAAATGTGTACTTTTTAAAGATATCGGCATTGTTTACAAACCTCGTGCATTTAATTATAAAAGAATTGTCGTTTCCCCTCTCGGCATTGTGCGCCTCCCGCTCGGGGCCTCCCCAGTATTATTACAGGCAGGACTGGTAGTCTTATTAAGATTGTCTGACACTTCCCATTAGAGGATGCTGTCTGCAGTTCCTTAGACCTTTGCCAGATTTCAACCATTCTGTTTGCATTTGTGTGCGCCAATTATGTTTCTGCCAAAATGGTTCTACATTTTCCCGAAAAAAGGGTCAGTAAAAATACTTTGTTTTGAACCTGTTAAAAATTTCTGGTGAACTTTTCACTGAATTGTGCTAGTGGCCTGGGCGCTGGAGAAGAGGGCAGCTCTTGGATCAATGCTATTGCCATTTTGTTTGCCTTCTAAGTCTACCGTGTGCATGAAAAGGCTGGGTGAGAAAGGGGCAATTTTACTAAGTGATCAGGACTGAATGCTGAGAAGGGCACAAGGAGGTGAGGAAGGTGAGGATGAGGAAGACTTGTAGCCAAAGACGAGAGGGAGGGAGCCTGGAAAATGAAGGCTGCATCAACAAAGGCTGGGATCAATGTGTTCCCTAGAAGAGCGTTGTTGAAGGGAATAGGGCAGGAGAGCGCCTGTGCTGATGGTACAGACACTGCTCCAGAGTCCTGAGTCCCCTCTTCTATCAGCAAATAGTGAAGTGCACTGGGCATAGTGCCCTGTCCCCCTTCAGCTCCTTACAGCAAGAGCAAGGTGGTGTCCTCTACTCACTCCAAGCAGCAGGATGCCGTGGGATGCTGTCAGGTCCATTCCCACTCGTTTCCAATGTGCCTGTTGTAGGGATGGCACGTGAGAAAATCCAGGTTATTTTTTCAATTTGTTTTTAACATCAGGTGCAAGAGTTGTTTTAAGAAGTACAGTCATGGTTATAACAATCTTTCAAGTTTCAATCACATACTATTTCCTCATTCAGGAGTCACTTGTTTCACCCATTTTGATTTCTCCAAATGGGCGCATACATTATTTGCCACAAATTATTCCAACCTCCTGTAGAGACACAATTAGCAACTTTTCAGGAGTACCCTCCAGCACGGAGGACTAACTGCATCTGCATGCTTGACAGAAACTTATTTTTTTCCCCTGCAAGACTCCCATGAAAGAAGGGGCAGCACTTCCTCTTTGCAGGCGAAGGGCAGAAGTACAGACGTTTTAAATCAAAAGTACGTAGCCAGCCTCTCAGGTGAGCCAACGTTGTAGGCGTTGTCTGCATTTCACATCAGCTCTCACCTGCTTCTGGCGCAGGTTGAGGGCTGTACGCTGACACAAGTCAGGGCCAAGGAAGGTATCAAACTGGGCTCCTCACAAAAAAGGGAAGCAAACAGGCAGTGTGACAAGCTCACATCATCATGTGACTTACTCAGAATTCTGCTGAAACTTTGTGGCAAAACCCAGTCTCTCTAGACAAAATCCTCCTGTCCTTCCTGCCAGATTTTCCTTTCTCCTCCTGCCATTCCTGCATCCTCTGACATCTACAGCAAATGAGGTCAAGATCCTACAGACAGCCCCTTCCTTCCTGATATGGCCCTGATTCAACCCAGAGCTGCATTCAAAAAAGGGAAAAGAGAAAAAAAGAAGATATAAGGTAACTAAAGCCTGCATCTCCAGGCAGTCGAGGGGGCGGGGGGTTGCTATCTGAAACTGCACAAGAGGCCTTCAGTCAAGTGTGTGCAGGCTTTTGAGGGCTTGACTTTGCAACTCCAGCCTGCGGTGAGCATAACGTGCATGTCCCGTGCCATGCACCATGCCATGCCTGCTGTGCCAGTAACGTTCTGCCCTTCAAAAGCAATAAACAAACAAATATGAGGCATCATCAGGTAAAATTTTCCGCTATGTCTCCTGGACTTAAGATGCTACTCTTCTATAAGATCCACACTCTGAAAACCTTACCTGATCTTTAGCCTGTGTGAAGGCAGCGTCTCGATCAATGAGGCTCCATTTCTGAAAGCTACCAGGAAATGAAACTTTCATTCTTTCTCAAACCAACCCCTGTAAGACTCCTGGAAAGTTGTTCTGTTCTGTCCATTTCCCTAGCTGAAGCACTAGGCACAGAAGCACGAGGGACTGACACTGCACAAGGATTTCCAAATTCTTGAAAAGCACAAAATCCACAGCCCTCATAAATGTCTCTCTGATTTTTTTGGAGGGTGCTGTTTTCCTTACAAAGATAGGCCAAGATGGCATTCAGTGGGGAACGGGCCCAAGAGAAGCTGCAGGGAAGAACATTCAGACAAGCATTTGATTTCCATTTACTTGGCTTAGAAGCACATTTCACTTCAAGATGCTGATAGTCTCTGGTGCACTGGAGCTTTGTGATATCCTTATGTATATTTTTGTTAATTGGCAATTCACATATAGTAAGGTTCCTCAAAAAGTACAATTCTTTCTTTTCTTAAAGGGAAGGTTCCAGAGATGCAACAGAGTTGTTAACCTGCTCTGAAGGAGACAAGAAGATCCCTTTTTTTTTGACCTTGAACAACTGCATACCCAGCTTTAATAAACCAATCTCAAACAACAGATTTTAGATGGAGCTCCTCCTTTACATAACAGCCTCATATGGCATCCATAAATACGCCCTCACGTGGAATATCACTCAAAACAAAGACAATACTTGTCCTCAAGATGCGTTCACGCCACTGCCAATGCTCTCTGAAAGCCTCCAGACCAAGTAAGTTCCTCTCATATTGTTCTATTTCTCTGGCTAACGAACATCCAGGACGGCTCACTCTCAGGCAGTAAACAGGTCTTGCAAAAAGCCACCGTGTCATCCTGAAAGCATAAGCCACCCATGACTCATGTATCTATTACCCAGTTCTGGTACCCAAGCCCGTCTTGCTTGGGTGTGTTATCAAAACACAGCCAAGGGAGATTTCAACTGGCATGGAAAAGCCACGTGAAGCAAGTACCTTTCCGCTGACTCCCTGTCGGTAGCTAATGGCAAGGCCGAGAGCCAGACACCAGATGCTATCGGCCGCTCTCTGGATACATCCCTGAGGAAAACGGGGTCACTGGGCAGAGTTACAGAAACTTGCAAGTCTCGTCTTCTGATCTGCCCCGGACACACAAACCTGAACTATCTGTTGCAGTAGCTTTTGATTTTGCCATTTTTTGTTCACTAAACCAAAGCATACTCTTTATGTGGCAAAACCAAATGGATGCTTTAGAGAGGGGGATTTGTATAAAATAATCACATTTTAAGAAGCAGATGCCAGAATGGGGCCACACTGTTCCCATAACCTTCTAAGTAAGACTTAGTATGTTTTCTTTTCTCTGCCTTCAATTATGACCCTCTAACATGTTTTGGAAAAAAACCCCAAACCCAAAACCAAACCAGCAACACTCAAAACCGTGTGTTTGGTTTGTTAAAGCCCAGTAACCGCAGAGGTCTGACTTGCTTTTACATACTGGTTTTCTTACCAATGAGCACACACAAAGAAAGGACAAGGGTGTGTGGGTTTATCTTTTTCTCGATTCAGATATTTATCTAAATTTACAAAGTATACAAGTGCATCAGTCTCGGGTAGTCTGAAAAACGGGTCAGAGGAGGAAGGGAACGCGTAACCACGGCTTAGGGAAAATTCCAAGGGAACAGAATGTTGCATGTGGACGTTACCCGTGTGTCTGTAACTGCTTCTTTACAGCTGCTGCACAATACAGGGGTTTGTGGCACATCGGACACAGATAAAACCAGAGAACTTCAAGAAACGAGTCTGATTAAAAGAAATGACAACACTGGACACTGGGCAAGACATTCTTATAAATTCACTTCTAAAAATGAGAGTCCTCTTAGCACCAGAAACCAGCAAGAAACTACAATGCTGGAGTCTCAAAAACCAAACTGATGCCGGCAGAGATTTCTGCACCTACAAACAGCAGTCACATTTTTATAGAAATGCTCCCTTTACCTTCACAACAAATCTCGGGGAAAAGTGACCAGAAAAAGCAACACATACCAAAATCTTTATGTTTTTATCTTTTAAACAGCGAAAAAGGTTGGTGATGGAATATTTCCTGAAGAAATCCTGGAATCCTAATAGTGATTTTCCTTCTTGTGACCTCCTCTGCAAACTGCCCATAGCCCTGACCTGTGACTACGTATGCATGTTCTGAATACAACAGATATGCAGAACCTGGGAAGATTCTGAAGTATGTAAAAAATGAAATGAAAACGCCCCAAGACACAAAGGTCAAACCTCCTTCTGTCTCTTGAGTTGTGCATTTCTCGTGATGCCTTCAGGAGGCATCTCAGCAAAATGGATCAGTGAAATTTAACCCGACTGCCACTTGAGGCTGCCATTTCTTTCAAACTCTTCTCCCCCAATTCACAAGCAATAGAGATTTTACTCTTCCTATCACACAAGGCGTGGCCCTCCATTGCTAGTCAGTGATTCAAGTATTATCAATAAATGAAGTCAATATATTAAAAAAATGTAAATATATACAAAATAAAAATCTATTTGAGTATCATCTTGAGGCCAACGTGAGCTGGCAAATCACTTATCAATTCCCTGCCTGTGGGAGCTTTTAAGCATACGTGTCTGCATTTTATAAATATACAGAGGGGACTCTGTTCCCTGAAAATTGTTATTAAGCATAAGCCAACAGCACTCTTATTTACAGCTACTGCATTTTTAATCCAGTATTTTTCTTCCAGTAACCACAGCTGCTAATTTCAAAATTAGCTGCCAATCCAGAAATCCCAAATAACTTTCAAACAATGTCTTGGCACCGAAGCGTTTCGTTAACAGAGACCCTTCTACCCCCTTTGAACACAGCAAATTTCACAGAGGTCTCTGCCCACCCAGGAACAAAGCTCTGCATGCTGCGCTCCACTCAGTGCTTCCCAGCAACCAGACAACCAGCTCAACACCATTCTGACTAAAACCAATTTGTTTTCCTACTTTCATAGGCAACGTATCACTGGTACAGAACACTACTATTTTAAGTTTATTTAAGATGGGGGAAAAGGCCAATGTACTTACATCTGACACCTTCAGTCTCTACAATACCTCCAGTCCTACAAGAAAGCTGAGGAGGGACTTTTTAAAAGGTCTTGTAGTGACAGGACGAGGGGTAATGGCTTTAAGCTGGATGAAGGTAGACCTAGACTAGATATTAGGAAGAAATTCTTTACCGTGAGGGTGGTGAGACACTGGAACAGGTTGCCCAGGGAAGCTGTGCATGTCCCCTCCCTGGAAGCGTTCAAGGGGCCTTGAGCAACCTGGTCTAGTGGAAGGTGTCTCTGCCCATGGCAATAGGGCTGGAACTAAGTGATCTCTAAGGTCCTTTCCAACCTAAACCATTCTATGATTCTGTGATTTTAATACTTAACAATTTATATTAAATATAACAGTGCTTTACTGAAAGCTGATTTCCACTGAAGTAAATTGACTGGTCTGGCTTCCTTCTTACAATGGTGGTCATCCCACTTGCTATACGGGATACCTGTGAGACAGCACAGGTCTAATAATATTTTTAGAAAAAACTAAAAACGTTCTCCAAGGCTTTTGAGGGGATTTGGGGGCAGGACAGGACACGGCAAAATCCTTCGTGTTATTTTCCTCTTATTCACCCAGTCACCTGTTGGCAAAGACGCTGCTGGCTCCACTGCTCCTGCAGAACTCCCACTCTGAATACAGCAGTGGGTCTGCAGGAGTTGGCCATGCAGAAAAAAATGTGTATCTGTGCCCAAATGAAAGGAGAAACACTGGAGAGTTGGAAAGCTCTGCAAGCTGAGGGCAGCAACAATGCACAGGCTTGGAAAACTATGTGGGCTTTACCTTTTACACTCCTGTTAACGCTGATTTTCATGAAGTAGGTGGTGTTGCTACAGCAACTGTCGTATCACATCATTTCTGCTGTCTCTGTCACAGAGATCATCTTATTTTATCTTAAACTCAGATATGCAGCTTTTCTTCCTCTATTCTAAATCCCTCTGTATTTTGGATATAAAAAATTACACAAAATAGAGCCGTGCCATATAAATGGCGCATTTTTTTTTAAAAGTAGCATAGCTTACAGAACATTTTTATTTGTTCTCCTTTCACAAATGCAGAAGGAATAAAAGAAATGGCACTGACCAGATTTACGGTGCTCTAGAGTTTCAAAAAATAAATTAAGAGCTGGTCTCAAGATGCTTTGTGTCACCTTTAACGTGTTCTTTCTAGAGACGCTAACCCAGTGTTCTGGTGCACTTCACTAGAAGTAACGCAGCTATTCACAGGGGAAAACATCTTGCTTCCTCATGCCCAGGCCGTTTCTGTACGTACATTCCACCTCATTCACACCCAGCTGCCCAGCCACCGCACACAACATGCTCTTCAACTTACATACCTCACCCACTCAACCTGCAGCCTGGAAGAAGCACCTACTTGAAGCAGAAGTCTCAACCCATCTTTACCTGTTTCAAGTTTGTCCAAGCAGCCACCTGGCTTTGCAGCTCCTTTGCTCAGTGACCAGGGAATTTGGCTTGGCTTCCTTTGCCTCCATTTTGCTGCCCAGATAAAGTCTTTGAGGAATCAACGCACAAGCAAAACTCAGTAAAATCCTGATGACGGAAAGGCTCTATTAAATGTTTGTTATTAGCATGCATTCCAACCTGTGCACTCCTAGATCTTCCTTTAAAAAAAATTTAAAAACCAACGTGGAACAGTGGTAAATATTCAGTTATACCCTCAGGCTACTCAGGAAACAAAAGCAAGCCCTGTCTAAAGTCAAAGGTTATTGCACAGAACACTCAGCCGCTACCACAGCTCAGACCACCAGATCAAGCTCTGCCACAGCCGAAGCTGGCGAGTATTTCTCTCTGCTTCTTCATAAGCATTTCCAGTCACTTTCAAAACAACCAATGCAGTCACCAAATTACACTTCTACAATAACAGGTCTTGGGCAGATGGAAATCTGCCTGTGTGGACCTAACCTGTGGGCAAGAACTGTCCCCTGTGGGCCTGGTTAAAGGCTGTTTACGCAATTAAGATACCAAATGTCCTTTCGGTTCTTTCAGTTACTTTGCAAGCTTCATTTCAGTGCCCCAAGACTTGACAGTTATTCTTTAGCTCAGTTTCCTAGAGAAATGAATTCTGTGCAATCGTGCTGTGCACGGCTGTCTAGCCTCCTCCCAACAGCTTTTGAAACTGTTGGCAGAGAGGTATCCCCACGTATTACTAATAAGCTTTGTGAAAACAATGTAAACGAAAGCAGCTCTTCAGCTCCCTGGCTGAAGGAAGGCTACAGGAGCCTTTTACACATCAGAGAACCCACGGAGATTTTGCTGCTCATGGAACTGACACCTTGGGCAGGTAGTAGGAAGGAAAAAGGAAAAGTATTCACCAGATTATTGTTATGGCAGTTAGCAAAGTCACTTAATCCTCTTGTTCTGTGCTCAAATTGAGAATATCTTTTCACCTTATCCCAGCCCCTCCTTTACTATTTCCAGTAATTATATACAAAACTATTTGACAACTGCACTGTCACTTGACAATCTCTCTGAATTCCGCACGGACACATCTGGTATCGATAGCCATTAAAACAGTCATGCACATGTCTTGTCTTACAAAGCAATGTAGAAGACAGGCAGATGTGGACAACCCAGCTGTCTGGTATGGTCTGAGTATTTATTTATTCTTATAATATGTAGTGGAAACCAGAGCTCTACTAGAAAGAGCTTTTTCATATTATCTGTGGCCCTTGTTATGCAAGCAGTTTAAGTCTTCCAACCACCACACAGTAGGAGTGTTTAAGAATCAACAAATGTGCTTTGGCAGCAACGAAACATTCATTATTGGGTTTGAAGTGGGGAGGGGTTTGGATCGAGGGGGGGATTTTTTTTTTTTTTTTTTTAAGATTTTGTTAAAATCCAAGGCAAAAAGCTAGGGGAGGGCCGCTGGGTAGGACTGATAGCCAAGAACCAGAGTGCTCTCGTGTTATCCTGGAAACTGCTTGTCCCTGCCCACTTGAGGGATACGCACCAACACACAGATCAGTATTTGCAAGATCAGAGGTCCCTTCTAACCCTCTTCCTTCTTACTCTCGCTGCTGTTATTTCAGTGCTACAAACATCTATTACTGAAGGGAAGAATGGGTTAAACCTAGCAAATCACAAACAAGCAGGAGAAACACCTTTCCTCTTTCTGCTTAACTGGATTAATTGGTGAGCAGGAACCTGCTTGATGAGTTTCAGCAGCTCCTAGAGATCAGGCAGGGCTGTTTCTGAGAGCAGCTAAAGCTGCCAACTGTATAAACACCTTTAAGCCAACCAACCGAGTACCCCTTGCTAAGGCTGGGGGTTTTTTTGACAGCTAAAATTTCCAGAATGAGGCAGTTTGTATACCAAAGATCCATCCAAACTCAGTAGGAGCCAGGAACGGAACTATTTTAGGCAAAATATTCTATAGACGTTATATACATAAAACTCTCTTATGGTCAGAATAAATAGATGATTAAAAAAAAACGTTTAAGTGAATGAAGAAAGACTAAGTGATTCTCCCTGCAATGGAGAGAGCATAACTGTAAGATTTAAATGAATAAAAACCAGGTTCTGTCCCAGTAATTTGAGGGGTGAAGAAAGTTCTAGTCCTGAAGGTTCACGTGACAAATCAAAAGGCTTCACTGGATCTGTGCAATCCTCTGGGCTTATTATTTGATACCATTTATCTATAATGCAAAGATTTTACTCAAGTAATTAGTGACTTTGAGTCCAGTTGGCTAAAAAGAAAGTACACAGGGGTTGATTTTCACATAGGGATTATCTTGTCCTCTATCAGATGCATGTGCCAGCACGTGAGGTTAAAAATAAATAAAGGCAAACCCTGGTAAAACTGTGCTGTAAATTCAAACCTGTCACAACAGGCAATCAAATATATTGGAAAAGATTTACTTAGTACTGTTCATATTATCATCTTCATCTCTATTTCTTCACCTTGATGTTTCAACTGCAACTGATCAATGGGCATTTATACACGCTGAGTTTTAGCGTCAAGAACCAAGCTCTATCTTCCTGAAGTTCTGTCAGATGACACCAGCCGAGTATCTCACCACAGGGCTCTTTCTTCAAGGTTCTCTTCTCTCTGAGGACGCAGGAAGGCAACTGCAAATTTATACCTCCAAGAACAACGTTCAGATTTGGGGAAAAGTATTTCAGCTTTTGCCACTCTTGATCTCCTCAGACACAGCTCGAAGTGCCTGATAAATTTACTGTAAAAACAGACTTCCAGGCTCAGTAGTGTCCATAGAAAACCAACCAACACCCCCCCCACCCCCACCATTTCAAGAGAGATGCCCCTTTGTGAATTAAGAGAAACTCCTGCTTGCCAGCATGTTCTGTACCCCCTTCCCCACACATGAGGCCTTTTTGTACCATTTTTTCCACACAAGGGTGCCCTCAGAGATGGTGGGGTTTCAAACCCAGAGCCAACTTTCCAAAACACGCTGTATTTGAAAAGCCCATTTTTGTTTCAGAGAGAAATAAATGAGTTTGCATCATAAAGCCTTTATCCCCCCCAACTCAAAGCCTCCCATACAGTTAAAAATCAAATCCAGCTTTATTTTCCTGCATGAGTCAGGCTGCATGCAAACAGCTTCAGAGGAAGGCAAGCCTGGGGTGGAGAACAGAACTGGAGTAAGAAATCCAGAGAGGGATACTTGCTCTCCGAACAGCACACTCCTATTTTCCCAAGACATTTGCTAATATTTTCATTTTAAAACTAGAGGAAAGCCACCCCCTTTCCCCCAAAAGAAGTTTTAAGTATTATAAAGACACACAAGGACACACTTGATTATTTTAACAATTATTGCTATTTTCAGAGCTCCAGCACAGCTACTTCCTTCCATAATTGGACTTCAATCAAACCCTAGCAAAGCTTTTGATCTTGGAAAGAGTAACAACACAGCTCTGTTATCGGCACATAGGGGGCAAAGAGTAGGACATCCAGAATTTTTCAGTAGAAGAAAGTTAATTGCTTTGACTTCTATTTATCAAAGGTCACAGCTACAAGTTTTGAGTGCACGTACATAACGGTGCACACTGAGAAACCGTGTACAGAGCGGCCAAAGTAAGTGTTGGGATTATACTATCTGTGTGCATTAACAAAAAAAAAAAAAAAGAANAGTAAGGTTGGGGTTTATACTACCTTTGTCCATAAAAAAAAAAAAAAAAAAAGAAGAAAAAAAGCAGCAAAACAATGCTAGATTACTATCCAAATATACCCCAGTGGATGTCCTGCCAAATAGCAAATATGTGGCTGTAAGCTCCAAACTGAAATAAAAGCTTGGCCAGAAGCCCGGAGCTTCACTGTATTTTGCTCAGCTAGCCATAGTCTGGCAGAACAGAGTGAACACATTCTCAGCCACGTGATAAAGCAGCCCGGCGGGCCAAGCTGATTTCCTTGTGTTGGTTAAATGTGATCTTCAGACTGTACACACCAGCGGCTTTGGGAAAACGTGAGAAAGTGGGAAACAACAAGCCACGGGCTACAAACTGAAGGGCAGTGGAAAAAAAAAAAAAAAGAATTAAAGGGTTTCCTTAAGCGCTAGTGTTGCCAGTGCTGTATTTTCAGTGGGCTTGTTGGGCTGAGCGCATTCGGCAAGGGTGCTGAGCACCAGGGATTCTCCTGAATTTCAGCAGGAGTTACACACCATCAGCTCCTTCATGGATGCAGACCCGGGAAAGGCCTGATTTGGAAAAGGCGCTGTAAATTCATCCCTGCAGAGCTTCCCATCAGCGATTCAAAAATGCAGAATGCTGAATGACTTCAACTTCCATACTCAGGAGAATCAGAAGTACTTAGGCCTCTCAGGAAGGACAGGAATCTGATGGGGGTATACAACCCCTACGGCGTTGATTTTGCTTACGCTACTTAAACAGCCACCAAGTAGCACCACCGAACACCGAGAAACATTCATGAAGAGAGAGAGAATTTGGCTAAAGGATTCAATCCGAAAAACATGCAGGGTCTAAAGGGATAAAAGCTGTCCCGATGATAAAGTATTTCATTTTGATAGTAGTGATAACAATATTTTTAAATAACTGACTTAGGAAGAGACAAACAGCATCCCTGGGCAGCATCAGCAGCGCACGTGACTCGTGAGAGCGTGTTGCATGTGCAGTAAGAAAGAAAAGCCTTCGAACGCGAGACCTCAGAAGTACATCCCTGTTGCAGATAAGAGCAACTCAGATGAAACAATCATCAGAATATATAAGAAAAGTGAGATTTGTTTACTTTCTAATGGACATAAATGGATAACCTAGACACGTGCAGCAGCTGGTGAAATCAGAGACGCACACGAGTTGAGAATTACACCTCCAGTTCTTTCCTTCTATTTGGCTAATGATTTCTTTTCACGTGTTCAGAACAGCTTCCAGACAGAGACTACCACAATTTTCAACAATGACTTCAACCATGTCGCACTGAGAAAACTGAACAGATAACAGAGTTTGGAAAAGTCTCTCTTAAACCTGGTGGTAAGTCCAGTCCAACAGAAAGATCAGCCTTTCTGAGAGTGGCCACATCATTCTGGATGCATGAACATCGGGTCTCAGAGTCTGGACGACCCATGCCTTGATTTTTTTTAAGTTCTGTGACACCAACAGCTAATGTGTTTCAAGCAGACACCCAAATCTCAGCTGTCCAACTTTCCTAACTGCAGGCTTGTGGTTTAACCTCCTCAAAGGGTGGATATGCAAGTTATCTTAAAATATGCTGCGCTTTTTCCTAATTCTCTCATTTAAGTGTACAGTTGAGTGATGCAGGTGTTCAGAAGGTCAACATTCTGCTCCACTTCACTTGCGTTGCTGTCAAAAAACTGGCTCAATCACCAGCCTACTACCACTTCAGAAAAACCTCAATCCTAAGGAACAAGCCCCATTGTTTTTTTGCCTGTGTCAATCAATCAGGGTAAGGCACTGTAAGAACATATGGCTAAGGAACATCACACAATCTTGGTATCTCGCTTATTAACCTTATCTGTTATTTATTCTCTTCTGTTCCAAGGGAAATATTCTTCCCTACCAGCAGCAGAATTAACTCCTCATTTTTTCAATGTATATGTATTGACACAGAGGGCAGGCCCCCAGACAGGGACAAAGGCCAGCCTATGGTCAATGCCTTGTGACTAACCTGCTTGGGTAGCTGTGGTCCCCAGAGAAATCCGGAAATCAAGAGGGGAAAGTCAACAACAGTGCCCTAAGCTATTTGTAGTTTCACTCCCCAAAGACTGCACACTCTTTACTACTCTTCATAACAGTGATCACCCAGCTCAACAGGGTGATTCTGGCCACCTTGCTTTAGCTGCCTACTTACAGTTGGTCATTACTCCACCCTCACTCTGCAGTAAGCAGAGAGAAATGGGCTGCTCCATGGGGCTAGCCCAGCATATGAAAAGAATACACCAAATGAAATTATCTCAGGATGTATGTAACACAAAAAAAACCCACAAAAAAACAGTGAGCAAATATATACTGCTGTGAAAATTTTACTTTGACATCGATATTCTGCTGTGGTGTACTTCAAACGACAGGGAGCCCAGCACTTGCAGTTATTTCAGAGCTGTATCTGATTTTTTCCTCTTTCAAAGTTAAGCTCAAGGCAATGTCTTAGCCACAGTTTGGGGAAAAAAAAAAAAAAAGGGGCAAAAATTGCAACATTTTGCAGCAAACTTTCTCCAACACAATCCTGAGAAAGCAGGAAGAAACTCTTGCGTGTCTTTTCATACAGCTTTTTTCTTTTAATTTTAAAGACACTTCATATAGCGTACGCCGCCGCCAGACCAAACGGGCTTTCGGGCCTCGGAGAAGTGTTACCACAAAGGGCATCAGAATGTCTTGGTGTGCTGGGAACAGAAGGCAGGAACATGGAGAGGTTGTGGCAAATCTGTAAATGCCCCAACAAGCATGTGCATTCAGGGGGAGAGGGAATGGGATGCTAAGGGAGCAGGGGAGTCCACCCTGCAGCACTGCATTATACTGTGAGCATGTTGTGTCATTACAGCTTTATTCCGACACACCCATATTTACAGCACACAATGTACTGTACAATTCACAATGCCAAGAAACTCAACATATCTAATCTGGCAGAAAAACAAAGTCATATCAGGTTAATCCAATTCTTAAATTGCACAACTTTGAAAAGCCAATAGGAAAACAAATCTTCGCCTAGCTTGCGCTTCCCCAGCCCTCCTCCCAGCACACATACCCTGCCACGACCTACTTTTCCTCTTTGATCCCTCAACATCTTTAGCCCACTCTCACCCTCCCCTCTTTCTCATTCCTACCTACCTCCAGCCCAGACCCCAGTGGCAGAGTGGAAAGTTACGCCGATTAGAGCGAGCCCTAAAAGGCAGCTTTGTGCGCAGCGCCCTGGCCGAAACGCGCTGCGGAGAATGAATGGCGAGACGCACACACAAGGTCACTTGGACACCTGCCCGCCCGTGATACTGCAATAATTCTGATAAGATAACAGGCCTCCAATTTTAAGTTGGCTGATTGCAAGGTAGTTTCAAAGAGGGCAGCAGAGCTGGAGTGCTTTGGTGGCACAAGAGGAAGGTTGCGTAAAATTTCCAAAAGTTTTTAGGTAAAACTATTGTGCTCCACTTTGAAGAGGATCGAGATCGTTCTACTGCCTGGGTTCAGCACTTTCAAGTTCTTGCCTAAAAATCTTGCAGCTGATTTTCTTCTCTTTTTAAACGAAACCTTGAAGTCTCACATAATCACAAGACTCCCGGAGCTGAGGACTTTAAAGGAAGAACAATGGTGGAAAAAAAGTTTGTGACACCATCCCTCCCTCCCCAACGTACACTAAACCAATCAAACCTGGTTTCTCACAGATTCTTTTCTCAAAACGAAGTGACATCTCCTAGTGTCTAAAAAGGCTGTCAGCTTTCCCAGAAGCATTTCACACAGATCAGGCATTTTAAAGGTCTTATGTAAATTCTCTGATATAGAAAATGCACATTTACATTACAGCTCTTCCTGCTCAGTAACATATTCCCACCCTATCCGCTCATCTACTTTCATGAAATTTTAGGAATATAATTATTCTCACAAAATCACAACTTCCCTGCCACATTTGGTTAAAATCAGCCGATATATTCAAAAATCACGAAGCGGGAACATGCAAGAGGCCAGACGTACCTAGCATGACTGGATGTGGTCTGTTTTCATAGCAAACCGGGCAAAACAAACAAAAAAATAAATACAAATACCCCAACGCTCATTTATCACGGGAAGCAACAGAGCTGCAAGAGTTACACACATAAACCAGCCCAATGCCCCACGCTGCAGCGAGGGGCCGCAGCTGCAGGGATTACAGACGTCAGTAACATCTATATTTCCACTAGGCAGCACAAAGAAAGAGGGAACAGTGGTATGTCTGATTGCTGCAGGGTGCTTCAAATTAAGTCACTTTAACCCTCTCTGTTTTGATGAGGAACAGGATTTGGTTTTGAGTGCTTAGTTCCTACTTACTAAGTATTAGAAGCTAAGCACACGGCTCCTTTTTAAGCAGACTTTTTGCTGCAGAAGAATTTTGCCCTTTCCAAATGTTGAAATGGCGAGTTTGTAAAGGTGGCTAAATTATTTTAAGTCATCTCCTCTGTTTCAGTGCAGCCCGCTGACTTGGAGTCCATGTTTTATATTCTGCAGCCTTGAGCAACGTACTCTTCTACAAAAAAGGTTTAGTGATATTATTTCAGTCAGCTCACTGTGCTAAAAATATTGATTGCTCCATCAAATGGAGTCCTGCAGGAACATTTTGTGTTTAGAAGTCTCACATTCTTGTTCCTTCAGGTTTTCAGAATACAGTCTACAGTTTCCTTCCTTCCCTCCTTAGAATTTCAGGTTACAAGCAGTTATTAGTGGGACAGTGTGTAATTTCTGGTTTGAGTGCTTCCATCTGTATCGTGATTGCTAACTCACCAGGTCACCTCAAGCAGTAATGTCCACATACAACAATAAAGTAAGTGGGAAGCCTTGCAAGCACTTTTTTTTTTTTTTAAAAAAAAAAAAAAGAGGTCCAGGCATTGCCACACAAAGTAATGGATCTTGCTATGGATAGAGAACCCTGTTCATTCATTTGTTTATTAAATTCAGGAGTACCAACCAGTTCTGTAATGAATTACTTAATCTTTGACCTATTGTCCACAGCCATGTTCCAGAACAAAGAATTTATAGCAAGCTGAGCTCCCTAAGGCTAATTGGAAAAGAACTTTTTTTTTTTTAACCATTCTCCATCCTCAACAAATGTTTTACAAACTATGCCTTTGTGCCTCTCTGCTTATACACCTACATATCCATGGATGACATTTTGTTCCAGATGAATTATTGCTGTAGCTCACTCTAGGATCTGCTTGTAGTAAATGCACGTTAATACATCCATCTGTGGGTTCCTGTCAACTTTTGTTTCAGTAATAATCTAGATTTATGTTCCCATTTATAAGGGCCCAAGTTTTCTAGGACCCTAACACAATTTGGATTTTTATTTCACCCAACAAATGGCCATACATCAAAACACAATCAAAGAGTTTCAAGATCCTCGATGTCTGTTTTCATTAAATGGCAAAGAACACGAACAAGAGAATACTACCAGTAAGATGAAGAGCTAAAGCTGTTTGTCTCAAAGCTGAGCAGAGAAGCCTGAAGCAAGAGCGTGCCACATCAGAGAAGCTAAGCAATGGTGTTGGATGGTGTGTAATAAAAATCTGGGCCAAGTTTAGCACTGGCGAGATTTAGTTCAGAGAATAGGACAGGGAAGCACAACTGTACAACGGCTTTGAGTGTGTCAGAAATGTGAGAGGTTGAACAATACACTTAAAACTTGATGGATGGCACCTCGGTTATGCAAAGCTGAAGTGCTATGAAGAACATTAGCAGAAAAGAGGAAGAAAAAGGAGGAAAATAATAAAAAAAGAAATGTTGTAAGACATGCTGCCTTACCTACTTGCGTTAGTTCTCCTCACATTAGTTCTGAAGCTCTCAGGACCAAATTCAGCTTTGTGATAAACAGACAGCTTCTTTAATGCCACTCGCTCATTAAAAGAAGAGGTGATGCAAGCTACAAAATCTGTCATACATTCATTTTCTATACTAACTCATAATGTAGAACTTCATCAGATAGATTTGAGATTGAAGTAAATGTTGGGGTTTTTTTCCAGAGCTTTATCTACTTAATGTAGAAGAGATCAAACCACAGTTTTTCTTGAATGTAACTTAGTTGAAATACTCTTTTCTGATCATCACAGTCTTCTGTGGAATTCAGACAAAAATATTGAACATAGACTTTGTTACGAAAGTAAGACTTCAAAAAAAAAAAAGGAAATTTAGGATTATGCTTGCATGCTATAAATACTAAATAGCTCCAGTGCACTGCCAGCCAAGCAAGCTTCTGATTTCATAGTGCTCTGAAGTCCTCTTTACCAATAACTACATCCTTTCATCATGAGAAAACTCCAGTTGTGCATTGACAGCTGTTATTGCCCGTCCCCCCCCTCCCCAAAAAAACCCCATAAAAATCCAGAAAGATGAATGACAAGAGGGTGAACGGTGACATTTTGCTGCTCCACCTAGGAGCTGATGGAGAGCAGTCAACAAGCTGCTTGCCTGCTGAGCAATACTAAACTCAGAAAGACCGCATGAGGAGTGAAGTACTCATTGCTCAGATTAATTGGGCAGAATCTGGCCGCTGCCGCCTTCCACAATTGCCAATGTGCTGTCATGTAAATACATAGAGATTGAACAATTTAATGTGTTTTCTAGTAGCTTCGTCTAATCAGACAATACCAACGTCTTCTTTGTATACAGCTCCTGATGAGGTCTTCTCTCAACTGTAATATACTGTTTTATGAAACACTTGTGGGTACCTTAAAAAGTAAATCACAGCACTAAAGAATCATTCAAGCAAACACTTCTCAATACACTTTGAGATGGGAAGCAAGGCTCCCAGAAAGACGCTGTACTACTTCTAGGTAATAGCAACAAGTTTGACACTCAGACATCCTTGTAATGTCTTTCTAAGGGGACAAAAACCCCCTACTTGTTCCAGCTGCGTATCCTCTTCCTAGCACTGGATAGCCCTTACTTGCCTGAGGAGCTCTCTCTGTGTGGAAAGCGCTATTCTCAATGAGAACTGAAGAGCCAGGACAGGTATGTTTTAAAAGTATAGTATAAAATCTGAGATGTTTCATGCTGGTTACTGTTAGAACTCTGAATTACCTTCAAGTTCTTTCACGCAGCCACGCAATTATTTAGCCAATAATCAACATTTAACAGTGAATATTAAAATCAGACCTCTCGATGGAGACACAGTGTTCTTGCTTCTAGCAGTAACAAGACTTGTGAGTTCAGCACTTTTTTCCCCCCGTTATCATGTGAGAAGCTATTTTTAATATTTGCCTGAATATATTTTGCATCTTCCTTTGATCCAGAGAGCAGTTGCGCGAGGCTCGCCCGCAGTCCAGAGCGAAGCTTTTCCATTTCACGGGGGTTTCGGCGTCGGCCGGTAATGGCAGGAGCAGGGAGCCACGCGTGCGCGCCCGCTGCTCGAGCAAAAGCCACGCAGAGCAGGCTGCACAGGGGACGGCCACGTGCCTCAAGCACATGGTCATGCAGGCAACAGCCACCCAGAGCCTCACGTGAGAGTCAATGTGAAGAGCAGCTCTCGGTACCAGCCTGCCTGACGGTTTAACCGGTCATTCCCATGTCGTCACGTGGGAGACCAAAGGTCAGGAGATTCCCAGCTCTCCTCTTGGTGCTGGAGGTAGAGTCCTTCGGCTCTGAGAGAGGGGGCTCGCGCCGTGGCTCGTGCAACACCGAGTAACTGCTTGTAAACAATGATTAAAGATTAGGAGAGGATTCCACATGCAAACTGGCTGCTGGGAAGGCTGCCCTTCACGCTACAAAGGCTGTGCTGGCAGAGGAGGTCACGTTAACAAACGCAAGGGAAGGAAGAGTGCAATAAAGGGAGTGTTGCACACACACCCTTTTGTGGGCTGCCCCCTTCATCGAGTCATCCCCAGTATGCAGTTGAGAGGCTGGATGGAGCAAGAACCAACCTCTCCCAGCTGGCTGCTGCGCCTATCGCAAACAAGAGCTAAAAGAAAATGCCGAAAACCACCCCATCAAGCCTGGTGTCAATCATTACACTTCAGTACCTATGTAAGAAGTAAAAGGTAATGAATACTGAGCTCTAGATGAAACATCTCGGCTGAGTAAATAAAACACAGCATTTAATAGAAATCTTTGTGTTGGTGGGGGTGTAGGAAGTACAAGTACACTTCACAAGGAAACAGTTTCCAGCTTTTTGACTAATGTATCCTTTTCTTTTTTTTAACTGAAAGTGAAGACTTGCAGATACTGCTTATAGGTGTATTTCTGCAGCAGATTTTTCTTTCCTTAAATAATCTTTGGCAGATCCTTCACAAGTAATCTAAGGCACCCAGCCACCCAGGCAACACAGACTAAAGACCAGTCACAGGAACGCAAAGAACAAGGGAGTTATTTCAAAGCCTCCGACAGCCCAGTCCTCCGTGAGGAACAGGGCAGGGGCTGGCACCAGGTCACAAGCACCCATCTCTGTGACGCAGCCCTACACCCAAGGCTTCGGTGCACAACAGAAAATTCAAAACTAAACCACAAAGTCTTCTAATGAGGATCTTCCACCACCACTTAGCTGATGCTTCTGAACTCTAATTCACTCCGTTCAAACCCTTTAGAGTATATACTCCATTCACCCACATAGGGTGAAGAAAGCAAGGTAAAAGCAACCACCAACTAGTTACCTGCAGAGTATGAACCTCCTTTTACATAGAAACAACTACAAATAATCCAAATTTCCTTACAGGACTCCACAGTTAAGTGGAGATGTACACTCCAGCAAAGAAACTGGCAAAAGACAACACAAGGTGTGCCACAGATGAAGAACGACAAAAACGTGTTGTGTTTTTTCCACGCAGCTTTATAGAACTTGTTTTTCTGAGGGCAACTACAGATTTCATCGACGACACTTCTCAGTGAACACCAATGCAGATTTCCAGCTCTCTTCCAGAGATGGTATAAAATCCCTAGTTGGGCAATACCCTTTGCTTCTGAAGAGAGCGCAAGCTTCTATTTCAACACACGCACAAAACGAAATCTTCTTAGGGCGCTCTCCTACAGACCCTCTGCGTCCAAGATACCTACAGCATGCGTGCCCGTGAGTCACATTCGGTGTTCCCCGTGCACGTGGACATCCTCCCCCGTACACAGCGCAGGCAGGTACAGGAGTTTTGACCGAGCACACGTGATACGCTGATGCTAAAACGCCGCGGAGCCATTTAAAGCAGGGATAGAAGCAGTACAGGATTTGACCCTTCCTTCAGCCGGAGCCTACAAGCTCAAACAGGCTTCCATTACAAGGCAAAACTCAGAGGACACAACAACAAAACATTTTAGAATTACCATTCTTACAAACAAAAATCACTTTTCCTAAAAATAATCATATGGAATTCAGAAAAATAAAAATAAAAATCACATGGAATTAATTTTTATTGAAATTGAATAGTTTATACTAATTGCTCTTGGGTTTATTCTAACACCACAAATCCCAGCAGTCACGCATACTGGAACGGTCGCTCACAACAATTAAAAAAAGCCTTTCTTCATGTATAGCTTAAAAAGTACATTTTAAAAGTCTTAAGGTGTATTAACCTAGAGAATCCATTGTAATGACTTTAACATTTACCTCCAGACTAACTTCTGTATTTTAAAGCAGCACGTTTGTCCCGGCACTTATGACAACCTTAAATTACTGGTTTTACTTTTACTATTTTTTTTTTTAAATATATACTGTCTTATTTTAAAACTTGCTTAAATGCTAAACTCTAAGATGACCTCTTCAAAACAGACTGTCACAGTAAGATTTTTACACAAAGCACATAAAAATTATGACAATGACAAACCAGACTAATGTTAAAGTCATAGTAGCTATCTATAATGGGGGGGAGGGAAATATTATTTTAAGAAATGGAATGAGCTCCCTTTCAAACAAACATTTTACCGAAAAAATCAAGGCAAGGTGACATGGGGGGAAAAACACTTGCAATTTTAGACATTTTAACCTACCCCAATGGACACGACTTGTTACAACAGTAAAAAAAAAAAGTGTACAGAGTTTTTAGTGAGAGAAGTTTGTAATTAAAAGCTGCAAACAGCTCAGGAAAAACTCAAAAAAAAAAATCAATGAGTTGAAAAGTTATATGGACAGCTGAATACAAATATACTCTGACAGGTGATCGTTAAAAGGGTGGCTCTTAACCAGGCTCCTCTGCAAAAAAAACCAAAACAACAGAGGACAGATTATCTGCTTTTAATTTTGTGTGTGCCTATGCGACAGAAAACGGTGTAGCATATACACACTAATTTTAAAAAATAGCCCAGAAAAAGCAAGGTTTTTATATTCTGCTCTTGCCAACTCCAAACATATTCTAACTTTGGAAACCCTTCCAAGTTATTAGTTAACCCTGAAATGCCTTGAAACTGAAATACAAAGCAAAGTCAATCCTCATTAAGTAAAAGTAAGTAAACGAAATCCACAACTAAACACACACTTCTGACTTGGGGCCAAGGAGTTTGTTGACAGGTTTGGAGTATTTTGGAGGGTGTCTTAATTCTTTTTAATGAAAAAGGAACGTTGCAGATTTGTAAAACTTTTTGACTTCATCCCGCTCCGCAACTTTTGTCCTTCTATTTATTTATTTTGCTTCCTTATCAGATGATTCTGACAATGACTTTGCACGCTGAGCATGGCAAATGATCAAGCAGAAGGGAGAGGAGTGGTTTCCTGCTCCCAAGAGCACACTTTGCTCTAGCAAACCTTGTGTGAGCAGAAGAGCACAATAAGTCACCCTTGGCTTGCCTTTTTTCTTTTTTCTTTTTTTTAAGAGAAAAAGGCAAAGCTTCATGTTTTCCAAACTTCAATGTTGACACTATTCCACTGCCCATGATCTCAGCCACGCTGGTGTCAAGCCAGAGCAGTTACTCTGGATTCGTACGAGTGTCTCTAAAGGGATGACTTCAACTGCTAATAAACTAATAGAAAACTTCCACTGACATCAAACGGCTTTGAACTCTGCACCACCATCAGAACTTGGACTCCATGATGTTTTCTTTGCCTACAGCTTATGGTGAGTATGGATACAAGCCATCAACTCAGGTCAGAGTTTATGCTAATTTCAACAAGATTTTGATACGGTTACAGAATTTAGTTCCTGCCCCATGTACCATGGCGAATTTTACTCTGCTCAATAAGAAATTTCAAACCGGAGGCACTGTCTTTACATTTTCATTACAAAATGATTGCCCACTCCTGTGTTCTCACATCAAATATTGGCCAAAGAAATACTCTCTTTCACGGTCTTTCTCCCTGTTCATTTAACACCTTGACATCTATGCATTACTATTCTGTTGGTGCTCTTTTCCCTGGCTAATACCCAGGCTACCAACGAAGAAAAGACAGGCAAGTTTCCTTGGAATGCCCACAGTTTCCTTACAAAATTTAAACAAAAATCCCAGTGGAGCAACTTCGCAATAACTAGAACTATCATTTTTATTTTTTTGGAATGTGAGTGCCTCAAATCATCGGCTCTCTCTAAGCTGCCTGTCAACCACACAGAGAGAAATAATGATTTACACTGGGGAGGAGGGCTCAGGCCAAAATCCATAGGAAGTTCTTAGGGCTGATTTACCTGGTCTGACCGGGCTCTGCATGCAGTTCTGCGACACCATGCCTGGATGGACTGAAGTAGAAGCCCTGCTGCTGAGGTCCATGACAGAAGGTGATGCTGAGGTAGCTTGCTGGAGACCTGACTGGTGCGGGCTATGCTCGTGCTGGTTTGGGCTGGGTGGAATGCCATTTTCTGAGAGGAATTCTTCCAGGTCCATGTATTCCAACTGGAAAGTGTCTCCATCGTACGGCAGTGTCTTGTCCCATAATGTCGGGCCCAAGAAAGCTGACTGAGGGACTGTGGTACTGGTGCTGTCATCGTCTAACTTCTTCTCTTTGTCTTTTTCTTTACCGAATGCTTAAACAAAAAACAAAAAAAAACAACAAAAAAAACAAAACATAACAAGGATGTTAGAGCCAAGAAATGAAAATATCAGATACTACTACTTCAACCATTTCTTCTGCACTCAGCTGTAAGGAACAAATACTCCATTAAAATAACTCATTTGGTGCAGAACTGAATGGTCATGCCAACTGAACACCTTTGCTAGATCTATTGTGGTTTCCTCTATTTTTAGTTAACAATTCCACTGCATGCATGGCTCTGAATGTCAGCTTCAGTAAGTACTCAACAGACTTAGAAGTGAGTATTTAAGTGGAAGCAAGCTGGAAGATATTATGTGTTCTGTTGAGAACAGCCTTAATCTAATATCCCCATAGTTTTTTATCCTCTCTTAAAGTTCCAGTCTTGCTAGTCCTTACACAAGGAAAATCCTCGCCAAATTTGGTACTTCTTATCATTGTTGTAAGCAAGAAACCTACAACAGCAGTGAAGTCTGATCCAATATGTATTTTGATGTGCAGAAGAGTTATGAAAAGTTCAAAGGTAGAAGCAAAGCAACAAAGTTAAAATGCTTCCTGCAGATTCCTACAATACCTTGTGATTTCAACACACGGTTTTGAAGGGAAACATCTGATTTCTCTAGAAGATCTGCAAGAATCTGAACCAACAAAGCTTCCTGTCAACTACCATGCCTTCTTAACACTTTCTCTTTAACCACAAGCAACAACCGCGGTGAAATCCGCAAGCCGCTTTGCAATAAAACTCGCAAAGCTGAGGACACAAGAAGCCTTGGCTCTCCGAGACCTTTCACAGGCTTTTGTGTTTCAACGCGCATTTGATTCATCAGAAACACAAGGTGCAATTGTGCCCGCGCCACTTCAGCTTTCCAGAAAAGTTGAAACTTTCGACGATGCGGGGCCAGGTTTCTCGGAGGGCGGTTTCTCAGCGAGGGACAGGAGGGAAGGGCTGGCCGAGGCCCCGAAGGGGTGCCGCGGGGGTCCGCACCGCCGCCCTGCTCGCCACACTCTACCCGACACTTCGCCCGAGGCAAATCGCTCCCTGCGATTTATTTCCGCAGGCGGCCGGAGCCGTCCCCGCGGTGGCTCCGCAGCGACGACAGCAAAGCCGAGCGCCTTCCGTTAGGTCAGGCCGCCTGCGCCCGGCGCTCACCGCCTAATGCCCTCACCGAAATCACCCCAGTACTTAACCGCCTTGGGGAGGGGGAGCTGAGAGAAGGGAAAAAAGGGAAAGAGAGGCAGCGGTCCCTGAGGGGCCGGCAGGATGGGGGTCGTCATTTCGGGGCGCCTGCCCTCACCGGGCCGGGCTGAGAGGGAGCCCCGCGGGGACAGAGCCGATCCCGGGGACCCGAGGAGAGAGGACTGCTCGGGGAAGCCTCACCGTCTTCGTGAGCGAGCGGCAGCTTGAGCGGGTTTTCCAGCAGGGACTTCAGCACCCCGTAGGTGGGAGGTAGGAAGGTGGGGTTCAGCGGGAGCGGCCGCGACATGGTGGGCTCTCCCTCGGGGCAGCTGCGCGGCAACGGTTCCTTCCCCTTCCTCTCGAGAGGCCGCTACGAAGCGCGGACGAAACGGGCGGCGAAACGGGTCGCCGAGCCGAGCCCCGCTGGCGAGGGGCGCCTGGAGGCCGCCGGAGGGA